>LR738714.1:290294943-290347773 GCA_902687465.1 Secale cereale
CCCCCCCCGCCAAACCAAAAGGGGCTCATGGCCCCATAGGTGGTCGTGGTTTCCCACGACAGAATGCAAAGTCACACATTATGGAAACAGCTCCCCATAGATTTTATAGACCAACCACTACCACTACAAACGAGCATAAAGGATAAGCAATAAGCATAAATAGGACGCATCTCTCTCCCTGGTATCATCAACAGCAGCCGAAGTGGACGTAGCAGGATGGCCTGACGTCTCAACCTCATCATCTTTCCAGGTGCTATATGAAGAAATCCACTTGTCCTCTCGGGTGATGCTCTTCTCACATCCAATCTTCACAGGCTTGTTGAGATGTTTCATCATGGCAATCTGACGGCACCGAGCAGGCTTCTCATTCACATGTGCCTCATACATCTTATTCTTTACTTTAGCTGTGAGCTTGGTCACCCAGGAAGGCTTGGCACCATAATCCATGTCGAAATCCTCGTCATTTGAGGTGGCATAGACATCCTCGGGAGCATCAGCAAGAAAGTGGGGCTTCTCATGCTTCTTCTTCTTAAGCTGTGTGACCTCAAGCGAACGACCCAAACTGAGTGCAGAAAGCACATGACAAACGGTGCATAGATGGGAACCTTTCTGTAGATGACCATGTTGTGCATCTCCTACCAAATCCACTTGGACACATCCAACATAGCACCAGATCCCACTTTAGTCTTCATAGCAACCAGCAAGTCAACTAGATACCCATAAATCTCATCCTAATTTCCAACGTTGGGCAGACGCACATTGCAAAACACACACTGCATGATATCATAAACCTTATCAAGATCCTTGGACTCACCAATAATGCCGCGCCCACAAATGTACAAAGGAGCTAGTTTCTCCTTAGGCATAGAGTGTGGACAGTCATGGGGATGGATGCCACCATTCCCTTCAAGACCAGTATCCTCATAGCCAAGAGCATTGCAGAAGGCTCGCCAAGGCACTTCAAAGAACTCAACACAGCACATGAATGGGAGAGTGCGAGCATCATCTTCCCCAAAATGAACAGTTGAATAGAACTGATGAATAAGTTGAACATCAAAGTCATAGTTGACAAACATGAGTTTGATCAAATCAAAATCCTCACAAAGAGCCAAAGCCTCTCCAAAGTACTCCATGTTGCTCCTCCAATGGTCGTGGTCAATGGTGATAGAGGCAAAGGTGTCCCGTCTTTCGATGAGATGGTGGCTATCGTTTTTGGTGGAGTAGACTTCGACGATCCGACTAGGAACGTGCGAGGATGTCGCGCCTTAGCAATCGCTAACCCAACTCCGAGAGGTTATTGACCACGCCGGAGCATGATCAACCTTACCACGAGGGTCTATTTCCTGCAAGCAAATGAAGAACAAGCAAGAAACTAAGATTGCAATCTGGATATTGCGAATATAAGAGGAAAACTTTATTGCACAACTCAAGAGAGATGCAAGCACAATTGATATATAGGCGGATACGACACTTGTGCACAACCTATGAGATGCAAAATGTATCAACTTTGTATCCCAAGTATGCTATTTATGTATGATGTTTTGGTGATGATCCAAGATGATAGGATATGATATCATATGATGCGATGCTATGGCTCTTGCTTAAAAGCTTCTTTGTCTTTCTCTTTTTGCTTAAAAGCTTATTCTCACTTGCGTGCGCGACCTCAAGTAATTGGTCCTGTATATGTATCTATTGGGGCTGTGGGTGTAACTTTGTTAGCGATGTCCTCATCAAATGGTCCACCATTTGGTCTACCGATTCTTGTTATGCTCAAAAATCTCATGAACAATCCTCACTTGCATCTCATTGTGAAACTGAACAATAGTCCATCAAGGCTTAGTGGGAACCGTGTATGCATTCCTGTTCCAAAAGGCTTCCCACTCCTTGGGTTTCCACTTTTGAAGAGGCATGACCACATGTTGGTTGGCAATGGCAGACTTTTCTTGGCGGGTTGGCTTGGTGGGAATCACATCTCCACCTCCCTATCAGACTCAGCAGAGCGCTTGCATCTTCGAGCTCGCTTCTTGGTCTGGGTACGAGGAGCAGAACGAGAACCAGCCTGATACGTCTCCAACGTATCTATAAATTTTTATTGTTTCATGCTATTATATTATCTATCTTGGATGTTTTATATGCACTTATATGCTATTTTATATGATTTTGGGACTAACCTATTAACCTAGAACCCAGTGCAAGTTTTTGCTTTTTCCTTGTTTTTGAGTTATACAGAAAAGGAATACCAAACGGAGTCCAATTGACCTGCCAATTTTTGTTGATTTTTTATGGACCAAAAGAAGCCCCCGAAGTAAAATAGTTGGGCTAGAAGATTCCCGAGCCATCCATGAGGGTGGAGGGCGCGCCCTACCCCCTAGGCGCGCCCCCTACCTCGTGGATGACTCGAAGACCCCCTGACTTGTTCCCGATGCCAAAAATTCCTATAAATACAGAAACCCCTGAAAAGAAACCTAGATCGGGAGTTCTGCCACCGCAAGCCTTTGTAGCCACCAAAAATCGATCGGGACCCTGTTCCGGCACCCTACGAGAGGGGGGATCCATCACCCAGCGCTCTCCTTGACGAGGAGGGAGTAGTTCACCCTCTGGGCCGAGGGTATGTACTAGTAGCTATGTGTTTGCTCCCTCCCTCCCTCGTGTTCTTGATTTGGCACGATCTTGATGTACCTCAAGCTTTGCTATAGTTGGATCTTATGATGTTTCTTCCCCTCTACCTTCTTGTAATGGATTGAGTTTTCCCTTTGAAGTTATCTTATCAGATCGAGGTTTTAAGGATTTGAGAACACTTGATGTATGTCTTGCGTGGGATACCCGTGGTGACAATGGGGTATTCTATGGATCCACTTGATGTATATTCTGGTGATCAACTTGCGGGTTCCGTCACCTTGGGAATCGATGCATAGGGGTTGGCACATGTTTTCGTCTTGACTCTCCGGTAGAACTTTGGGGCACTCTTTGAAGTTCTTTGTGTTGGTTGAATAGATGAATCTGAGATTGTGTGATGCATATCATATAATCATACCCGCGGATACTTGAGGTGACATTGGAGCATCTAGGTGACATTAGGGTTTTGTTTGATGTGTGTCTTATGGTGTTATTTTACTACGAACTCTAGGGCTGTTTGTGACACTTACAGGAATAGCCCAATGGATCGATCGAAAAGAATAACTTTGAGGTGGTTTCGTACCCTACAATAATCTCTTCGTTTGTTCTATGATATTAGTGACTTTGGAGTGACTCTTTGTTTCATGTTGAGGGATTGTTATATGATCTAATTATGTTATTATTGTTGAGAGAACTTGCACTAGTGAAAGTATGAACCCTTGGCCTTGTTTTGAAGCATTGCAATACCGTTTGTGCTCACTTTTATCATTAGTTACCTTGCTGTTTTTATATTTTCAGATTACAAAAACCTATATCTACCATCCATATTGCACTTGTATCACCATCTCTTCGCCGAACTAGTGGACCTATACAATTTTCCATTGTATTGGTTGTGTTGGGGACACAAGAGACTCTTTGTTATTTGGTTGCAGGGTTGTTTGAGAGAGACCATCTTCATCCTACGCCTCCCATGGATTGATAAACCTTAGGTCATCCACTTGAGGGAAATTTGCTACTGTCCTACAAACCTCTGCACTTGGAGGCCCAACAACGTCTACAAGAAGAAGGTTGCGTAGTAGACATCAAGCTCTTTTCTAGAACCGTTGCCGGGGAGGTGAGTGCTTGAAGGTATATATTTAGATCTTGCAATCAAATCTTTTAGTTTCTTGTTTTATCGATAGTTTAGTTTATAAACGAAAACTACAAAAAATGGAATTGAGAGTGCCTCATACGCTTCATCCTTTCAATGTCTTTCATGAAAAGGATGGAAAGGAAAATTGTGCCCAAGTACTAGAAGAAGAATGCATTAAAATGTTTTGCACTAAATCTTTGAATGATGAGCATGATTGCAATGCTGTTAGTATGAATTCTTTGAATATCCATAGTACTAATGATGATTGCACTAGTCATGATTAAAATGTCTCTTATAAGCATGTCAACTTTTGTGGAATGCATAGAGTTTGCAAGTACACACCAAATGGGGAAGATCGATTTTGCAAGAGGCATAAGTATTTAGAAACTAAATGGTTGCAAGAGAGGCTAGATGTTTGTTCTGAAAATTTGAAATTTCTTTGCCATCCGTGTGAACTTTGTGATGCGGAGCATCCCAAGGTCATCCCCATGGACTCTCCATCGCCTCACCAAGTGCCCAAAGGACCAATGACTCGAGCCCGTGCAAGAGCTCTCGAGACCGAGGTGACATCGCTCCTCTCTCTACATCTTTCGGATTCACTTGAGACATGGCTTCTACCTTCATGAAGGACTCTGTGCATACTCAGGTGCTTGGACGAAGGCCACGGGACAGCTCTGCACATTGGTCAAGATGACAGGCCCGACAAGTACACGAGACAAGAAGAAGGAAGGTTGAAGATGCTACAGGCACCGGACGTCCGGCCTGCACCGGACGACCGGCGACTTCCAGGCACCGGACGACCGGAAGACACCGGACGTCCGGCCTCCCCCAGACGACCGGACGACCGGAAGCCACCGGACGTCTGTGACAACGGCGACAGAAGCTAAATAGCGGAAATCTGAGGATTACCGGACGTCTGGTCCCTCCGGAACCACCGGACGTCCGGTAACCAGCGGACGTCCGCCCCGACTGCGTCCCTCCATGTAATATATATACTGTTGACTTCCCTCCTTTCGGGGTAGCTGTGGTTTAGCTCATTTCTCAGACTTGTGTGGATTTCTCCCACGAGACCGTGCGCCTCTACGGAGAAGATCCACTACGGATTCAAGGCCTCCACCTCGGAGAAGATCCTACGGGATTCCAAGACCTCCTCACGGAGAAGACTATCCTTGTATCACCATCGTTGACTATGGATCATGTATCGCACTATGTATCGTGGATCTAGCGCTTGTGTGATTACCTTCGTGTTGATTTGAGTGTTTCCTCTTGTGTTTTTCCCCGTCTTCCTCCTTGTTTTCCCCGTGTTCATCGTGGGACACTCTCCAAATCGTGAAAGGTCCGCTGATTAGGGTTCCACCCTACATCATCTTCGTATCAAGAGCAAGGTTGATCACGACTTTGGAGCCCCACACACTGTTTTCTAGCTTGTTTTTGTTGTGTTCTTCCCAATTTCGAAAAAATCCCCACAAAAATAACCACAAATTTTTTTTGTGATCTGTTGATTTGGCAAGATTTTGTTGACTTTGTTCCATGGATTTGCTGTGCCATGTGTCGATCTAGCATTTCCCCACCTTTTCCACCTTTTTCCATCGCAAATTCGACCACGTTCGACCATTTCTCCACGGATTCCACCAACCCCAGTCCCAGACCTACCGGACGACCAACGTTTACCGGACGCCCGGCACCTCTCGAGAGACCGGACATCCGCTAAACACCGGACGACCGGCACCCCCATTACAGAAGCTTTTACCGGATTTCCGGCAACTACCGGATGTCCGACCCCTTCCGACCGACCGGACGACTGGTAACTTCCGGACGTCCGACAAAACCTGACGAGGCTGACTTGTTCAGTTCCGTATCACCTTCCGCTACCACCTACCTTCCACCTCACCTTCCGCAACCACCATCGCTTACCCGCTAAGAGTTTGGAAAGTGTGTCTCCCTTTGCCTTGGATACATGAGTTGTGGTTTCACCGTTTCCTTGGATGTTTAGGCTACCTTGGAACGGCAAGACGTCGACAACACCACCGCTCAACTTCGGCAAGGACGGTAACATCGACGACACTTCGCTCATTCTACCTTGCACTTGCATTGTCACCCTATGAACCATCTTTGCGTAGCTTTCCCATTGAGACTAGCCATTTGAGTATTGCCGGGCCACGACACTTGTGCACATTAGTGATAGTCATAGATATTGCATACTACATCATTGTGAGTAACATCACATCATCTTGGTATCCTGCATATCTCCGTGTGCCACAAGTGTGCTCCGCATACACAATAGCTACCTTGATCCGAGAAGCATGCATATGTGCCAAAAGAAAGAGCTCACAAGCTTTTAAGTAAAAGAGCCACCAAAGCAAAAACACAATAGCATCATACACTTTGCATCAAAGGAGATCATACATCATAGCAACATCATCTTGTGCTCAAGAATCGGCACATCATACACTCATAGCATACTTGTGATAGATAGTCGTTACGTTTTGCCTCTTATAGGTCGTGCACAAGTGCGTATCCGCCTATTAAGCAATCGGTTAGCGTCTCTCTAGTGTTGTGCAACACGAGCATTTTCCGTGGTTTACCACATTTTCGCTCATCCTTGGTTGCACAACCACATTTATCTTTCCGTGCGTGTGTTCCGTGTGCTACCTTTGCTAGTGATCTACTTGTTGCATGACCAAATTGTGAACCATTTTCAACATCATTGAGTCATTTTGACGATTGCATTGAATTTGTGCCTCATCCTAACCAAGCTCCTCTCAAAGCTTTACTTGTGTAGGTGTGAGAATCGACACGAAGTGATACCAATAGTGCTATTTCCGGGTTACATTATCGCGTGATCATTGATCCATTTTCAACCTCGGTTACGGTACATTGATATTGTCTTCTCCTTTCTCCCACTCACATACTTGCTTGTGATGATGGATAGGCCAAGTTCATCTTCCAACCCGATCTTCGACGATCCTCAAGAAGCGAACAACTACGTCACCAAACTACATCTATTCGGTGTCCAACGAGCTCTACATCAAGAGAGTAAAGCTATGCGCGAGTACATTGGTCAAGTCGCCGAGGACGCGCGCCAATTTGAAGCAAGGACAAAAGAACAATTCGACACCATCAACACCAACATGACTACTCAATACAACGAGCTCCGGACATTGATAATCAACCGACGTTCTTCCTCAACATCTTCTCAACGACAAAGCCGCTCAAGTCGACACACCGACTCCACGCAAGACTCAAGTACACCTACGTCCAACACTCTTCGTCAAGCCGCACATCAAGCTCGACATGACCGCCGGCAACCTCTACATGACACGAGTTCACAAGAGCTATTCGACGAGCAAGAAAGCCGACGTCGTCAAAACCAAGCTACACTTGAGCAAGCACAAGAACGGCAACGACTACGCCAACAACAACAAGAGCGAGCACGTCAATATCAAGAAGAACAAGATGCCGAGGCTAACCGCCAAGCACAACAACGTCGAGAAGCTCAAGCTATGGAGGCGCAACGTGCTTTACAAGATGCACACCGCAATGTGGCAGCCCGCACTCGACACACTCGTCAAGAAGAGGACTTCCTTCGCGATGAGATGCACGAGAGGCACCATCAAGCAAGAATGCAAGAAGAAGCTCCTCCTCAAGCGCGCCAAGAGCAACAACCCCAACATGACCATCTACATCCTCAAGAGCAACAAGATATGGCAAACCACCAAAATCGAGATCGCCCTCCCAATAGGCAAGGAAACAATGACAAGCATCGCTATGGCAAGCTCAAGTTCACCATGCCAAAGTTCTCCGGAAGCATTGATCCCAAAGACTATCTGTCATGGGCATTGAAAGTTGACAAGATCTTTCGCCTTCACAACTTCGATGAAGAGAAGAAGATCGCAATGGCATCCCTTGAGTTCCAAGACTATGTTCTCATTTGGTGGGAGCAAATTATAGAGCGAAGAGAAGCAAAAGGCGAACCTCCTATCACCACTTGGGCTCAAATGAAGGAAGTCATGAGAGCACGCTTTGTACCTACACACTACAATCGTGACTTGTTCAAGAAGCTAAAACTCCTCAAGCAAGGTACCAAGTCCGTTGAAGAGTACTACAAGGAGATGGAGATTGCCATGATACGAGCAAACATCACGGAAGATGACGAGCAAACTATGGCGAGATTCTTGAATGGACTCAACTATCCCATCAAGAAGATTGCGGACTTCCAACCATACAACAATCTCCTCGAGCTAGTACATCAAGCAACCAAAGCGGAGCGACAAGTTCAAGAGGACTACAAGTACTCCAAGTTCAACTCCAAGAACTTCGGCTCCTACAACCAAGCTTCAACGACTTCGGCTACTCCTCCTACCTCTACCAAGCCATCTACAAACTTCGGTGACAAGTCAAACTACAAGAATGCGACTACTTCGAGGCGTCCACCTTCTACCAACAACTTCAAGCCAAGAGCTTCCTCAACTACCATTCCTACCGAAGACAATAACAAGACGAGCTCCATCAAATGCTTCAAGTGCCAAGGACGAGGCCACAAGTCATTTGAGTGCAAGACCGTTCGCACCATGATCATCAACGACGACGGATCTTATGACTCCATGAGCGATGATGAGATGGAAGCACTTGAGCATGTCGCTATGCATCGCCAAGTCAATGAAGAAGAAGATCATCAAGTGTTTTGCGACAATGACTCAAGCCCCAACCTTGTTGTCTCCAAAGTCTTGACACTCCAACATCAACAAGATGACGACCAACGATGTCATATTTTCCATACGAAGGCCGTCATCAATGGACGATCCGTCAAGGTTATCATCGATGGTGGAAGTTGCCACAACTTGGCAAGCGAAGAGCTATGCGACAAGCTTCATTTGGTCAAGACGAAGCATCCTCACCCCTACAAGGTCCAGTGGCTCAACGACGCCGGAATTCTTCGAGTCGAGCACACCGTGCAAGTCTCTTTCAAGATTGGCGCCTACGAGGACACTCTCGAATGTGATGTGATACCCATGTCCGTGTGCCACCTTATTCTTGGACGTCCATGGCAATATGATCGTGGAGTCACACACAATGGACGGACAAATCACTATCATTTCAAGATGAAGGGCAAGGAATTCGTGCTCCGACCTATGACTCCAAGTCAAGTAGCCGCCGACAAGCTTTTACCTACCACCCATCGTGGAGAGAATGGTGAGAGAGTGAGCCACCAAAAAGAGAGCGAGAGCCACAAGCCAAATATGAGCGCCTCCACGATGAGCGACAAGAAGCAACTAGTTCTATTTGCCACCAAACGTGAGATGAGAGAAGTGTGTGACAACCCATCGAGCGTCTTCCACCTTGTGCTTTTATGCAAAGGGGAAGCCAAACCTACTAACACTTCACCACCTCCACCTTTTGTGTTGTCTCAATTGTTGCAGGAATTCTCGGACGTCTTTCCCGATGAGCTACCACCGGGTCTACCTCCACTTCGCCGGATAGAACACCGCATCGACCTCGTACCCGGTGCACCACTTCCAAACAAGGCTCCCTACCGCGTCAACCCCGAGGAAACAAAGGAGATACAACGGCAAGTGCAAAAACTCATCGACAAAGGTCATGTACGTGAAAGCTTAAGCCCTTGTGCCGTTCCCGTTATCCTCGTGCCTAAGAAAGACGGAAGTTTTCGCATGTGTTCCGATTGTCGTCCGATAAATGCTATCACCGTTAGATACCGTCACCCTATTCCACGCTTACACGACATGCTTGATGAACTTTGTGGTGCCACAATTTTTTCCAAAATTGATCTTAAAAGTGGCTACTACCAAATTCGCATTCAAGAGGGTGATGAGTGGAAAACTGCTTTCAAAACCAAGTTCGGGTTATAGGAGTGGCTTGTTATGCCAATGGGCTTATCGGAAGCACCCGGCACTTTCGTGCATCTTATGCACTTTGTTCTTAGACCCTACATAGGTGTCTTTGTCGTGGTTTACTTTGATGACATTCTAGTCTTTAGCAAGTCACTTGAAGAACATGTTGACCATGTCCAACTAGTTTTGCAAGCACTTCGCAAACAACAACTATACGCTAATATGGAGAAATGCACTTTTGGCTTGGACAAGGTTGTCTTTCTAGGATTTGTCGTGTCTTCTCAAGGTGTTCACGTTGATGAAACTAAAATTGAAGCAATTAAAACTTGGCCTCAACCAAAGAATCTCATGCAAGTGCGTAGTTTCCTTGGTCTAGCCGGTTTCTATCGACGTTTTGTGAAGGACTTTAGCACCATTGCTATGCCTCTACACGCTTTGAGCAAGAAGAACACACCCTTCATTTGGGGTCCTTCGCAAGACACCGCGTTCAATGAGCTTAAGAGCTTGCTCACGCACGCACCACTTCTAGCCCTACCAAACTTTGACAAACCGTTTGAGATTCATTGTGATGCTAGTGGTACCGGCATAGGTGGCGTGCTCATGCAAGAAAAGCGCCCAATTGCGTACTTTAGCGAAAAGCTATCAAGAGCGCAACTTAACTACCCCATCTATGATAAAGAGCTTTATGCCTTGGTGAGAGTTCTACGTGTTTGGGAACACTATCTTAGACCTCATGAATTCATTCTTCATACGGACCATGAGACACTCAAGTACCTCAAAGGTCAAACTAAATTGAACAAGCGTCATGCTAAATGGAGTGAGTTCATTGAGTCTTTTCCCTATGTCATCAAATACATCAAGGGCAAAGAAAATGTTGTGGCGGACGCGCTTTCCCGCAAATGCATGCTTGTAACACAACTTGAGTTGAATGTGATTGGCTTTGAGCATATTAAAGATTTATATGAGCATGATCCTTTCTTTGCAAATGCTTATGCTAAGTGCTTGATTCACACTTATTGGGAACATTACTACATCAAGGATGGATATCTTATGAGAGCTAACAAACTTTGCATTCCCGAGTCTTCGCTTCGTTTGCTCCTTTTGCAGGAATCTCATGGAGGAGGACTCATGGGACACTTTGGACGCGACAAGACGTTTGCTACCCTCTCTAAGAACTATTTTTGGCCCAAGAAGCTTCGTGACGTCTCACGCCTCGCCAACCGATGTTCTACATGTCGCAAAGCTAAGTCCAAAGCTCAATCTCATGGTCTTTACATGCCTCTTCCTATCCCATACCATCCATGGGAAGACATAAGCATGGATTTCATACTTGGCTTGCCTAGAACTCAAAATGGAAAAGATTCCGTGCTTGTCATGGTAGATAGATTCTCCAAAATGGCTCATTTCATTCCTTGTAACAAGATCGACGATGCTTCACATGTTGCAACTCTCTTTTGTAGGGAGATACTTCGTCTACACGGCGTGCCCAAACGATCGTGTCGGACCGGGACGTCAAGTTCTTGAGTTACTTTTGGAAAACACTATGTGCCAAGCTCGGAATCAAGCTACTCTTTTCTTCGGCGTACCATCCACAAACGGACGGCCAGACGGAGGTGACGAACCGCACGCTCTCCACTCTTCTTCGTGTGTTGATCAAGAGGAACATCCGGGAATGGGAGCATTGCTTGCCCATCGCCGAGTTCGCCTACAACCGCGCAAGACATTCGACCACCGGCAAGTCGCCATTCGAGGTTGTCTACGGCTTCAATCCGTTGTCTCCATTGGACATTCTACCTCTACCTCTACAAGAGCGCATCAACATGGATGCAAGTGCTCGAGCAAGCTATCTCAAGAAGGTGCACGAAGATACAAGGGCAATGATCGAGCGCCAAGTCCAACGTCTCGCCACCAAGCTCAACGTCAACAAGACACCAATGGTGTTCCAACCGAGAGACCTTGTTTGGCTTCATCTTCGCAAGGACCACTTCCCACATGAGCGCAAGTCCAAACTTCTACCTCGCGCCGACGGACCCTACAAGGTGCTAGCTCGCTACAACGACAACGCCTACAAGATCGACCTTCCTCGAGACAAGTACTCCGTGAGCGACACCTTCAACGTCAAGGATCTTTCTCCTTTCCATGGTGATGTAGATTTCGATCCGAGGTCGGATCTTTCCCAAGGGAGGGGAGATGATGCGGAGCATCCCAAGGTCATCCCCATGGACTCTCCATCGCCTCACCAAGTGCCCAAAGGACCAATGACTCGAGCCCGTGCAAGAGCTCTCGAGACCGAGGTGACTTCGCTCCTCTCTCTACATCTTTCGGATTCACTTGAGACATGGCTTCTACCTTCATCAAGGACTCTGTGCATACTCAGGTGCTTGGACGAAGGCCACGGGACAGCTCTGCACATTGGTCAAGATGACAGGCCCGACAAGTACATGAGACAAGAAGAAGGAAGGCTGAAGATGCTACAGGCACCGGACGTCCGGCCTGCACCGGACGACCGGCGACTTCTAGGCACCGGACGACCGGAAGACACCGGACGTCCGGCCTCCCCTAGACGACCGGACGACCGGAAGCCACCGGACGTCCGTGACAACGGCGACAGAAGCTAAATAGCGGAAATCCGAGGATTACCGGACGTCCGGTCCCTCCGGAACCACCGGACGTCCGGTAACCAGCGGACGTCCGCCCCGACTGCGTCCCTCCATGTAATATATATACTGTTGACTTCCCTCCTTTCGGGGTAGCTGTGGTTTAGCTCATTTCTCAGACTTGTGTGGATTTCTCCCACGAGACCGTGCGCCTCTACGGAGAAGATCCACTACGGATTCAAGGCCTCCACCTCGGAGAAGATCCTACGGGATTCCAAGACCTCCTCACGGAGAAGACTATCCTTGTATCACCATCGTTGACTATGGATCATGTATCGCACTATGTATCGTGGATCTAGCGCTTGTGTGATTACCTTCGTGTTGATTTGAGTGTTTCCTCTTGCGTTTTCCCTGTCTTCCTCCTTGTTTTCCCCGTGTTCATCGTGGGACACTCTCCAAATCGCGAAAGGTCCGCTGATTAGGGTTCCACCCTACATCACTTTGCAATGAACGTGATCATTTAAATCTCCAATGAAAATTGCTTCATGATCGAATCGTGTCCAAAAATTGTGATGACTTGATTTCCCTTGTGCATCATCATGAACTTAGTTTGCTTTTGGGTTATGAAGAAATAAAACATATGACTAAGGATATTCCAGAATTTGTCCTTGATAAAGTTCTTGATTTTGATCTAGAGGAAATTTATATGTATTGTTCGGTGAATTGCATTGAAAATCCTTATATTGCCAATTACATAAAGACAAGAAAACAAATAGAAGATGAAAAGAATACTAATGAAAGGGAAGAGATTTCCCAATATCCTCCTATTCTTTCTTATGATGAATCAGGTAACGAGGAGGAGCTTTCTATTCAACCAATCTCATTAATAAGGAGCTCCAAAAAGAGGATTAAACCCAGACATGATGCGAAGAAGAAAAAGAAAAGACGGAGAAGCAAAGGTAAAAAAGTATCCCTTCCAAATGATGTTGCTCCTATTACTCATTGTGATGATGATAATTGCTATACTATTTGTGCTATCCATACTATTAATGATGAGAGTGATTATGCTTATGATATGAAAAGTACCAAGCTTGGGGATGCTATGTTTGATGAGAATGACATGTTTGAGAATTTATTTGCTGCAATTAATGTTTGTCCCAAGCTTGTGGATGCTATGTTTGATGAAGATGATATTTTTGTCCCCCAAGTTTTGATGAGCAAATTTATTTTGATGATAGCATGCCTACTATTTATGATGATTATATTGATGACAGTGGATTTGGAGAGGTCATGCCTTTATTTAGTGATGAATCCGCTATTTCGGAAGATGTTCCAATTGATTATGAGAACAAAGTTTCTATCTATGATGATTATTGTGATGACATCTATGTTATAAAGATTAATGATAACCATGAAACTTGTCATCATGATTTTAATTTTCAATTGGATTATGCCTCACATGATAGTTATTTTGTTGAGTTTGCTCCCACTACTATTCATGAGAAGAAATTTGATTATGTGGAGAGTAATAAAATCTATATGCTTGGGGATCATGAAAATAATGTTTATTGTGATGGTTATATTGTTGAATTCATTCATGATGCTACTGAAAATTATTATGAGGGAGGAACATATGCTTGTAGGAATTGCAATAACATCAAGTTTCCTCTCTATGTGTTGAAAATCTTGAAGCTATGCTTGTTTTGCTTTCCTATGCTAATTGATTCTTGCCATAAGTTGTTTGCTCACA
The DNA here is from genome assembly GCA_902687465.1 of Secale cereale. NCBI lineage: Eukaryota > Viridiplantae > Streptophyta > Magnoliopsida > Poales > Poaceae > Secale > Secale cereale. The sequence goes on from LR738714.1 coordinate 290,308,888, forward strand.
AAATCCCTATGCATAGGAAGTGGGTTAGACTTAAATGTGCTAGTGATGCGGGGTCAACCCGTTCTAGGCCGATCTTTCACGAAGAGGAGGGGAAACCCACGATGAACACAAAGAACACAAAGGGGAATCACAAGGGAAAACACTCAAGAAGAAGTCCAATCACACATCCACTAGACAATCAAACACATAAGATCACAAGGTACATGAACAACAAAGGGAAAGATACAAGGTACTGTTCATCTCCAAGAGGAGGTCTTGAATCCGCGAAGGATCTTCCCGTGAGGGGTCTTGAATCCGGTGTGGATCTTCTCTGTAGAGGGGCCGCGTCACTCGTAGGAGTAGAACCACATAGATGAGCAAAGCTCTAGTCTAAAATGAGTTATCACATTTTCTAACCCTAAAATGGTGGAGGTGGAGGAGTATATATAGTCTAGGGCCACGAAGGGGTAAGTGAGGGGCGAAACAGGTACATGGGCCTCGGCCCGATACGTTGCAAGCAGGCACGGCCGGATGATCCGGGTGGGGGTCCGGATGATCCGGGCGATGGCAGCCCGGATGATCCGGGAGCAGGTCTGGATGATCCAGCTTCACGGTGAAGCTTCGGGTGTCTTCGACGCAGCAACCCGGATGATCCGGGGGACGGCCCGGATGATCCATCTGGGCCCGAATGATCCGGACGGCGGTCCGGATATCTGGCCTGGCTCCAGCAGCCACTCCGTCTTCTTCTCCTTTCTTCCGTCTTCTCTTCCACGCTTTCCTTGCGGGTGGTGTAGTCGTTCCTTGGCGCTTGCACTCCTCCTTGACGTTCGTGAAGCTCCGACAATACCTATCCATGCACACGAGTGGAGTGTCAAGTCGTATGCCATCCTCGAAGAGGTCAAGTGAGCACGTGTAAAGGAGAAGATTCACCTTTATGTATAAGAAGTAGAGGTCGCACGTGTCACTTGCCGAACGGACTCTTGCCATGGTGATGTCCATAGGATGCTCCACATCATCCCCTCCCCCTTGGAAAAGATCCGACCTCGGATCGAAAACCAAATCACCATGGGAAAGAGATGGCGTCGTCGTGTAGATGTGGACGATCACCAAGTACTCATCATCTTGAATCTCTACATGGGCACTCTCCAATGTCGCACCGTCTAGTGATTCCTTCAAAAGGGGCAAGGAAAGCAAACACTTGGAAAAACAAATGTGGTTAGCGTTAGTGCAAAACCAAGCATTCATGAGGTGATTCACCCAACAAGTGTTGTCATCAAGCATAGCATTGGTTGTGACAAAGGGTTGTGGCATGGCAGGTAAGCACATCAATTGAGCACAATCAAGGTCATCATGGAAACAAGCATGTAAATGTGAGGTTGAGATGCACATATGTGTGACAAGATAATAAGCATCTACCTCGAAGTCATAGCAAGCATGCATAAAGCGCTCAATGAAAGGTCTATAGTAGGCATAAGAATCATTCACAACACCAAGTAAAATGAAGTGTCTAAACACATGGGTCAAGTGCAAGACAATCCAAGCATAACGTGCATAGGGTTTAGTGAAGATAGTATGGCACTCAACATGATAGAAAGAGCAATTGTTCATCATGTGTGAGGCAAGCAAGCTAGGCATGTGACAAGCAATGGGACATGGAATATGTGAAGAGATGACATTGTTGCAACCAAGCATATGATAGGGACAAATAATACACAAGTCGGATGCAACACACAAGGCATATATAGCAAGAGGCATGGTAATGTGGCAATGGCAAGTCGAAGAAAGATCTCTAGCATCTGTGCAAAGTGTCATGGTGTAAGCAACACATGAAGTATGATCCACAATGTTCATGCTCTTGGTTTTGGAGTTCTCAAAGGATATCACCTTGAAAGCATGTTGATGCGGAGCATCCCAAGGTCATCCCCATGGACATACCGTCGACTCACCAAGTGCCCAAAGGACCAATGACTCGAGCCCGTGCAAGAGATCTCAAGACCGAGGTGACTTTACTCCTTTCTCAACATCCTCCCGATTCACATGAGACATGGCTTCTACCCTCATCAGAAACTCTATGCATACTCAGGTACTTGGATGAAGGACACGGTGCAGCTCTGCACAGCGGACAAGACGGCGAGGTCGACAAGTGCTTGGAACAAGAAGAAATACGTCTGGAGATGCTACAGGCACCGGACGTCCGGCCCACACCGGACGACCGGTCACTTCCAGGCACCGGACGACCGGCATTCACCGGACGACCGGCGACTCCCAGACGACCGGACGACCGGAAGCCACCGGACGTCCGTGACAGCGGCGACATAACGTAATTAGCGGAAATCCGAGGATTACCGGACGTCCGGTCCCCCTCGAGCCACCGGACATCCGGTGACCCAGCGGACGTCCGACCCGAAGGCGCCACCTCATGTAATATATACTCGTTGACTTCCATCCTTTCGGGGTAGCTTTTGGATAGCTCATCATAGACCTTAGTGGTTCCTCTCCTACGAGTCCGTGGCCTCTTCGGAGAAGATCCACCTCGGATTCAAGACCTCCTTCGTGGAGAAGATCCCAAGGGATAATCCAAGACCTCCTCCGGGAGAAGACTATCTTTGTACCACCGTTGTTGACTATGGATCATGTGTCTTGATATGTATCGTGGATCTAGCACCTGTGTGACCATATTTGTGTTGATTTGAGTGTTTCCCCTCGTGTTTTCCTCCATGTCTTCCTTGTGTTCTCCGTGTTCATCATGGGATAACCTCCTTTCGTGAAAGATCTGCCGATTAGGGTTCCACCCTACATCATATTATGGTATCATGAGCATAGATTGATCACGAATTTGGAGCCCCACACCTTGTTTTCTAGCTTGTTTTTGATTTGTTCTTCCCAATTCCGAAAATTCCCCAGAAAAATAGCCCCAATTTTTTTTTGTGATCTGTTGATTTGGCACGATTTTGTTGACTTTGTTCCATGGATTTGCTATGCCACGAGTGGATCTAGCTTTTCCCCACCTTTTCCCCGATTTTCCTCCGCAAATTCGGCCAAGTTTGACCAATTTGTCCATGGATCCGCGAGCCCTAGCCCAGACCTACCAGACGACCGACGGTTTACCGGACGTCCGACACCCTACGAAGCACCGGACTTCCGTTAAACACCGGACGACCTGCCCCCATCTACAGAAAATTTTACCGGATTTCCGGCCCTGACTGGACGACCGGCGTCCCACCGGACGTCCGCTGAACCCTGACAACACTGAATTTTTTTCAGTTTTGTTCCACCTTCCGCTACCACCTACCCTTTCATACCACCACCACTTCCGCAACCACCATCGCTTGACCACTACGATTGTGAAATTTTTGTCTCCCTTTGCCTCGGACACTTGAGTTGTGGTTTCACCTTTTCCTTGGATGTTTAGGCTACCTTGGAACGGCAAGACTTCCACAACACCACCGCTCAACTTCAGCAAGGACGGTAACATCGACGACACCTTGTTCATTCTACCTTGCAATTGCATTGTCACCCTATGGACCATCTTTGCGTAGCTTTCCCATTGAGACTAGCCATTTGAGTATTGCCGGGCCACGACACTTGTGCACATTAGTGATAGTCATAGATATTGCATACTACATCATCATATCTCCGTGTGCCACAAGAGTGAACCGCATACACAATAGCTACCTTGATCCGAGAAACATGCATAAGTGCCCAAAGAAAGATCTCACAAGCTTTTAAGCAAAAGAGCCACCCAAAGCTTATAAGCAAAAGGACAATAGCATCATACGCCTTGCATCAAAATAGATTAGGCATATCATGAAAAATGGATTGCACCACATCAAATATAGCATGATTGTGCTTCTAAAACATGTTCATATGATGCTCAAACAAAAATCACACAAAAAGATATGAAAAAGACAAAACAGCAAGTTATAACAGTTTTCAGCACATAACAGCAGTTAGCACTTTTCCAACAGAGATAATAGCATCAAGATAAACCCTAACATGCATTAAAATGCAGCATGCAGCCATCATGTAGAGCATAGAGAGACGCACATTTTGACATATTATTTGCTCAATTTGGATGAACATGCACAAAGTTACAAGTCTCACAAAAATGCCATATGATGCTGATACAAAAAAAGTCTTAGCCTTTTTAACAGAAATAGGGCGAGCGTTGGATAGAAAAACTACGCACAGGCGGGGAATAGCGGGTTCACCATGGGCGAAGGCCCATCTGGAGGAGGTCGGGTAGGCCAGCGGGGAGGTTTGCTGGGCCGCGGCTTACGGGCCGGAGCGGGGCTGGCAGGTGAGGCGAGGCCCACGAGCGGGGGAAGGCACATCCATGCGAGGCGGTGAGCAGGGGCTGCGTGCGGTCGTCCTCTCGTGCTCTTGCACAAGAGAGAGGCCATGGCGTGGCAATCTTGGTGGCGGGGACGGCGGCTCGAGACTCTGACGAGGTGGGTGGAGGCTCGGAACAGGGAGATCCGACCTCGAGGCCGTCGGATCTAGCGAGAAAGCCGACGCTAGGTAGAGGTTAGGATCCATGGTGGCGGAGCTCCGACCGACGGCCATGGCGAGGTCCTGCGAAGGAAGACAGGGAGAGGGAGAGGACGAGATCTGAGAGAGGGCGAAGGAAAACGAAGGAGGAGGAGGACGGGGTCGGCGAGGGAGGACCTGGGGTCATCGGCGGGGAACTCCGGGCGGCGGTGAGCGGAGGAGATCCGGCGTCGGAGGCCGACGCGGGAGCTGCTGGCGGCGGGGTGCAGCCAAGCGCAGGGAGTGGAGGGACGCGCGGGCTCGAGCGTGGGAGCACGAGCCTGCGGCGGTGGCGGCCGGGCCGGGCGGGCCAGCCCCGGGCCTGCGGTGGGGGAGGAGAGAGGCAGGGTGAGGTGGCGGTGCGTGGTTGGTTGGAGGCGGCGACGGAGCTGACGTGGCGCCTTGTGATTGGCCCGCACGACGTGGAGGATGGACATGTCCTGCGCAGGTGGATGTGTCCGGCGGCGCGAGGAGGAAGATGCTAGGGTTTCATCCGCGAATTTCTGGGAAGTGGACTTATTTATATGTAGAGGGAGCTAGGAGAGTCCAAATGAGGTGCGGTTTTCGGCCACGCGATCGCGATCCAACGGCGAAGAACGTGGAGGGGGTTTAGATGGGCTAGAGGGCTGTATAGGAGGGGTGCTGGGCTGAAAGAGAAAGGGCTTCCGGAGGTTAACGCGGTTAATCGTTGGGGCATCAATCGACCTCCAAATGGAACGGAATTTGACAGGCGGTCTACCGGTGATATACCAAGGCCACTCGACAAATCTCGGCCCATACCGAGAACGTTTTTCTCCCACTCACGAAAAAATATTTGAGAGGTGCAACGGGTGCATGTGAGAGTGTCGGATCCCGAAACAGACAACGGAGAGAACTGGGAGGCGGCCAACTACGAACGGATGCAAGTTTTGAAAACTGTGCAGATGCAATGCACATGATGACATGGCAAAATGCAACACGCAAGCAGATGATGCAACGACGGTGAATAACTAGAAGACACCTGGCACATCGGTCTCGGCGTGTCACAACACTCCCCTACTAACAAGAGATCTCGTCCCGAGATCTTAGGAGCAAGACGGGAGTGAAAAGGAAGAAGGTGAAGCCAAAGAGCCTTGAGAGGTTGAGCCACTTGAAAAGAAGAATACAATAGAGATGAACGAGATTGAGAAGCGCCGGTAAAAAAGAGGAACAAGGAAGAGTGCGAGAGCATATACGGTTGAAAGACAAGAACCAAGAGCTTAACGACCGAAAATAATATACAACTGCACCGATATCAGGAGATAGCCACGAGACAAAATGAAAGAGTTTGGATAGCACACCGGTTGAACATGGAAGGAATAGAATATGAACTTGACAAGATTGAATGATCTTTGACGAGAAACAACACAATGCCTCCGGAAGAATTGAAAGAGTGGAATGAAAAGAACGGAGAAGAAGATGAAAACTTTCACCACGAATGAATTTGAAAGAGTATCTTCAAGAGAAAGGCTTGAACGGAGTTGGTGAGAAAATCAACAACAAAAGAATAAGCTTTAATTGGACTTATGGAAATAATCCCAAAACTTGAGGTGAGATTATGCCACAACCAAAAGATTGAATAGATGAGCTGAAGGAAGAAAGCAAAACTCCACTTCAAAAGAATACGGAGAATTATTTGCACATCGAGACGCAAGAACAATAATTCTGAAGCTTCTCCACAAGAATTATTGATGAACACTTGACGAATGAATTAACTCATGATGAACCACCATGAAGAACTCCGGTAGCAAAAGGAGGATGAAGGATGAAAAGAATAAGAATAAGGCCTTGCAATGATTTAGATGGGGGGTCCAACGAGATAGCCGAGAAATTTAAACTCCGGAAAGAAAAATTGAAAACACTAGGGATTAGAATTTATTCATCATGAACAAAATCCAAAGGAAGGGATTGATCAAGTTAAAGAATAAGAATTATGTTATGCTTATCCTTCATCAATTAATTTGATGAGAAGCAATGGATTGGCATACCACTTATTCACGTTGAAAAAGATTAAGGGGGGATATAGCACAACACTCGAGAAAGTCTTCATGAACCACCGGTAGGATTGGAAAGAACGAATGAATTGATGTGATAACAAAGTAAAATAATTCTTGCACGAACCACCGTAAAATTGAAACGGAGTGATGAAGGAGAACGAATCACCGAAAAGAATTAGAATATGAATGAAGAAAAGAGAATGAATCGTCGGGAAGAATTAGAAACCGAATAAGGAACTCAAGGGAGTTTAGATACAACAGAACGAAGAGACCGCGAACGGATCAAAGAATGCTAGAACAAAGCACTGGAAGAATATATAGACGACTTAAGAGACATCAATTTAGAATAGTTGGAGGACGAAGTTGAAAACTGAGAACGAATAAATCTTTTGAAATGATGGCCTTGGGAGGAACACAATGGAAAGAATTCATGCAATACTCCGGATGTGCAAGAAAAGATTTAGAGGAAAACTCTTCTTCGGTCTACAAATGTTGTGAATGACGACGAGGAACACCACTAAAATTATAAAGATACTCCAGACGAATGAATAGAGGATATGTTGAACCAAATATGAAAATAATTTGAAAGCGATCTTGGAGAAGGCACATGACTGATGGAATCCATTCTTACGCCACACTTTGAAAAGAATTTCGTAATAACTCTGGATAAATTAGAAGGGTCGGGTAAGATCCTGGGAATAAACCTGTGGGTTATGAGCCCACCGAAGAGAAAACATCACTGGAAAGGATTGAAAAGGAGTGCGCCGGAATGATTAAAAGACTCAAAGGAGGTGACAACCTCGAATTAATTTGAAGGCAAACACGAATCCCGTGAGATATGTTCGGAACTCCACAATGATTGAATGGCAGGAGGCTAGCGAGCAATTAGAATCATTTGAGCAGAGGGAAAGAATATGATCAACACTGACTACTTGAATTGAATCCACCAGAAAAGAAAAGAGATGAAGAATGACGAACTAGACGAGAACTCACTAGTTGAAATAACTGAGGAAAGAAAGCAAAGGATTTGCACAAGTAGGATGGATACTCGATTCCGACTTCGAGAAGAAAAAGGGGTGGGCGGGTGGGAAAAAGAAAGACCACTTCGGATGGGAAAACGAAACCGGTGAGAAAGAAGTAAATATTAAACTACCAAAATATGAAGAGGGTCGAATCATCGAAGAGAATTGCACTGGATGAAAAGAGGCTGGCATCACAACGAATGAAAACTAACTGCGTGATACTAAAAAAATTTGAAGGGGAAGAGGATTAATTCAAAACACCTACGTCAAGATTCCTCACCAGAGCGGCAAAGGGGCCGAGGAGTAAAAGGAATTCCAACTCTCCGATATGACTAGACTCCGAAAACAGTTTTCTTCTAGACTCGACGGCCAAGCTACGATCAATCAAGGAGGCTCCTATGGTCGGTCAAGGCTCTGATACTAAGTTGTCACGCCCAAGATGCGATTCTATCGCAATCACGTGATGGGCTCGTGATTTGGGCACAACCGCATTTCGGGCGCTTAGCATGATGGATATCATTACATCATACCATAACATAAATAGATGGGGATACGTACAAATCATACAATCTCCACATGAATACAACACATCATACACAAGACATCCGACTACGGATGAAAAACATGAAAAGTATAACGACATCCATCCTGCTATCTCAGGCTGCCGACCAGGAACCTATCGCAAGACTGACGAAGAAGAAGGAAGAACTCCAACACAAGTAAACACCGCTCTCATGTCAAGGCATCGGAAACCTACACCTGCAACTGTTGTTGTAGTATCTGTGAGCCACGAGGACTCAGCAATCCCATAACCATGGGTATTAAGACTAGCAAAGCTTAATGGGTATCGAGAGGGTAAGTGGTGAGGTTGCAGCATCAGCTAAGCATTATATGGTGGCTAACTTATGAGTACAAGAATAAGATGAGCATCTACGCAAACGGTGCAAACTAGTAATGATCACTAAGTGATCCTGAACTACCTACGATTCAAACATTACCACACCGTGTTCTCTTCTCAAAATGAAAAGAGACAGTCACGGTAACTCACGTGGTTCGTGTATTTTATTTCGGATCCTCTGTCAAGTTTTCTACAAGCGGACATTAACAAATTCGAATCTGCCACATAACTGCGGGCACGGCTTTTGAAATATTATAACCCTGCAGGTGTGTCCCAACTTAGCCCATCACAAGCTCTCACAATCAGCAGAGGTAAAAACCCCTTATCTTAGGGAAGACCTAATCAGACTCGAAATCACGGTGCACAAGACATTTCTACAATGGTAAAACATGTCCAGCAAGACATCCCGACGTGCCGACACCATAATAGTAGCCGCGCGTATCTCGTCTCAGGCCACGTCCGGATAGGTCAAGCTAAGAGTAAAACCAGATACCTCGGGTTTCCCCAAGGCGGCACCGCAGGCTGGCAAGTTTGGACCAACACTCATGAGGAGCACTAGCCCGGGTTGTAAATTAAGTGCTCGGGGTCCGGAAAGTCCCTATGCAAGTTATTTAGTTATGGCAAATGGTAAAACCAAAGTTGGGCCTCGCTGGAGGAGTTTTATTCAAAGCGAACTGTCAAGGGGGTCCCATAACCCCCAACCGTGTTAGGAACGCAAACTCAAGGAACATAACACCGGTCTATCGGTTCTTAAGGCGACATGAGTGGAACAAAACACCAAGCAAAAGGCCAAGCCTTCCGCCCATTGCCAAGTATATAGGTGCATTAATTTAATTAATAGATATTGTGATATTCCAACAACCAAATTCCAACATGGAGCAATCTTCATCTTTACCAAGGTGATGAAGAGGGGCTGAGCAAGCGGTAACATAGCCATACAACGGTTTGCTTGGATGGTGTCAAAGGTTAGAGGTTTCATGGTAATAATGAGAGACTGAGAACAAAAGATAGGCAGCGCAACACATAGCGATAGCATCGAGACAACTAGCATAGCAATGATAGTAATGAGATCCAAGGTGATGGTCATATTTCCTGAGATCCCGCTAGGAAGAAGAACGAGTCCATGAAGAAGATGAAGCCACAAAGACGAACCAAGTGTAGTCGAACGAATCCTCATGATCGCAACAAAACATGAACTAACGAGAAGAAGCAAACAACATGGTAAACACACCACACATAAACAAGACAATATGCTCAACCAAGTATGATGCATGACAAGGCTACATGATGTAAAACATGGCAAGAGATGATGCAAATAAGAACACACAACCAAGCAAGTTTAAATGATGCCGGACACAACATATAACAATTCCAGCAAGTCCTCATATGCAAATTCCAAAATTGGACCAGGCCTGAACAAACCTTAAGTTAAATTTGTTAAACAGCAATTTAACATGCACCATGATGATCTACACGAAAATCTAGTCAAGTTACATATAATGTTCATTTAAGTCGGAGCTACGACCTAAAAGATATGAGCACAACAAGTTAAGCATGACGTTGATGCAAAATGCATTCAAACATCATGCAAACACTCTCAAATCATGGATGTAACATGACGTTATCACAACCCTAGTTCTGGTATGCACTAGGCTAGCTTGGTGTTTGCATCATGTTTAGTTTTCAAATGAATTTTATTTGGGGACATGTGAAACCCTCAGAAATCTTTTTGAAAAATGACCCAGATAAAAATTGCTCCAAAAGGGTCCAAGAAAATGTTCATGTTTCTCTCTGAAAATATTGGTCAGAGGTAAAATTCAAACCAATATTTTTAGGAGCTCATTAATATTTGTTTTGGGCATTTGGAATTAATGCAATAATTATTTGCCTTGGATATATATTTATTATATATTTTATATATGTCCAAAAATTTCGATTTTTATTGTGAGGGGCTTTGGACTAATTCCTTAGGTCCCTGCAAAAAGGGTCAGAAGAAAATAAATGATTTAGTTTAGAAACTAAATCAAAACAGAATTACAGAATTAGAAAAACAGAAAGAAAAAAAAGGAAAAGAGCTAACCTGGGCCACTTGCTGGCCTGGCACTGTGCGGCCCAGCTGGGTCGGCCCATCTGCCAGTCGTCGTCCTCCTGGCGACGACAGGAGGCAGGGGCATGCGCCCACCGCCGTGCGCATGGCTGCCACCTCCTCCCTCCCTGCCTGCCCTCTCCCTCGTCGCTGAACCTTCTGGTCGTTGCCACGAAGCGCCCTGGACCTCTCTCGAACTCTCTCGCCGCCTCTCCCCTCCTCTGTCTCTCTCTGTCGCTCGGACCCGAGCGCCACCGTCGCCGCCGTTCGCCGTTGTCGCGCTCACATCCACAGCCTCGCCTCTCCGACGAGTCCAGAAGCTCCGCGACTTCTTCCTCGTCCTCCTCGTCAAGCCACGCATCGCCGGACGCCCTGTGGAGCTGCCCTCGCCGTCGTCTTCTACCTCCGGCCGATGAGATCGCCGTCTTCACTCCGGCTGCACAAAGCCTCCCCCGAGCCCGCTGAGACCACCGTCAGGTCTGCTGTGAGCCTCCGCGTCGAACCCCCCTTCTTTCCCCCTCGTTTGCGCTCTCAAGCTCTGCTCCCGCCATGGCCGTAGCTCCTCGCCGCCGGGCGGCGTCGCTGCCGTGGCTAGAGCCATCGCAGCTCGCTCCCGAGCGCGTCACCACCTTCGCCACTTCGCCAGGAGCCCGTAGAGCCCCCCAGGTAGCTCCCCCGTGCCCCGCAGCCTTGTGCCCACTCGAGCCGTGCTCCGGCCACCGCCGCAAGCTCTGCTCCGGCGAGCCCTGACCACCCCACGACCTCCCGCGAGTTCCTCTGGATGCGCGCGAGCCTCGGCGTTGCTCCAGTGGTCTCCGCCGTTCAAATGGTCGTCGGAGCAGTGTTTCCGATCCCCTCCGCCGCGTCTGCGGACGCCGGTGTCGAGCCGCCGGCAGGTCAACTCTGTCTGACCAGGGGTTTGACCTCCCCTGGCTCACTGACGCATGGGCCCGGCCTGCCAGGTGATTAGCTTAATGCTAATCACCATCTAACTAACCCCCTGTGACACTGACAGTGGGCCCCCGGGCCACTAACCCTTTTAATTAGTTTAGTTTAACTTTGTTAGTTAACTGAGTCACTGACCAGTGGGCCCCACTGGTCAGGTTTGACTCTGGTCAGCCTGGTTGATCTGCTGACGTCATGCTGTGGTCATGCTGACGCAGTAATCCATTTCTGGGATTTAAATAAATCTTAAATGATTTATTTATTTCAAAAATTGGTTTAAACTTCAAAAAATCACAGAAATTCAACCGTAGCTGCCAATGAAATAATTTATATATGAAAATTTATCAGAAAAATTCAATCTATCCATATGTACCATTTTCATGCATGACAAATGAAGTTATACCTACTGAATATATGAAACACATAAATGGCATTTATAACTGTTTAATTTGGAGTTGCATTTGAACCCTTGGTTAAAATGGACTTGACCCAAATTAATGCTAGTTGCATTAGCTCAAAGAACATCATATCTTCATGCCACGTTCATGCATCATATTGTTGCATATGCTTGTGTTTGATTGTTGGCACCGTCCTTCTCGATAGGTCCTGCTCCGGAGATCGTTCCAGAGTACCTGTCAGAGGAGCAGTGCCCCCTGTTGATCTACCAGGAAAGCAAACCCCCTTGTTCATTCCGGTACAATCCCACTCTCTCGCTCCTGCTCTCTGTTATTGCATTAGGACAACAACGTTTCAACTGCTACTTTATGTTGCGGTAGTTGAACCCATTCCTTTGCATGACCTGTCATTGCCACAGTAAATAGTTGAAACCCACTAGCATGTGTAGGAGTTGATTGAAGCCATGTTGTGTTCTTACCATGCCATGCTTGTTATTGCTTAGAGTGTGTCAGGTCTGATTCATTGGGAATGAATTGGAGTGCAGTGCTATGTTCTGATGCTGAGAGTTAAGTGTGTGAACACGTTTTGGTAAAGGTAGCGGTGAGAGGCCATGTAGGAGTACATGGTGGGTTGTCTCACTGGAACCGTCCTTAAGCACTGAGTTCTGTGTATGTTGTCCAATGACTAGATACTACCACACATTGGGTTCCGGTAACTCGACCCCTCTTGGCTTATTAATCAACTTGATCTCTGTCCAGGAGTCGCAAATAGTTTCTGGTGTTTGTAGGTAGTGTTATTTTTCTACCAAGTAGCACCCGGCAGGGTGGGCTTGGGACAGACTAGGCACACGTGGCCCGGTGTACTGAGTGGCACCCGGATGGTGGGCTCGGGAAACCTGTACACATTGTTTGGGGCCATAATGGAAACCTCGGCCGGACTTCCTTGCAGATGGAACCGGAATAGGCGATAAACCTGGACTAGGGTTTTGTGTGGTTAGTCAGGTCGTGGCCGGCACCCTCGCCAGGCTTCCGCTTGAAGGTTGCCAAGATACACGACGTGTGCATGGCGGTAAGTGGAGAGAGCGTGTGTGAGGAAGTACACCCCTGCAGGGTTAACATGATCTATTCGAATAGCCGGGTCCACGGTTATGGACTTCTTGGATGCTTACGTGGTACATAGACAAATGGAAGTGGATACTCTAAAATACTCAGGACACGTGTGAGTGCTATGGATGGCCTTCTCGTAGGGAGACGGGGATGAATCCATAGTGGTGTATTGAGTGGTGATTAGTGGACTCGTGTGCGCCACCTCAAAAGAGTTACCATCAGTCGTAGTACAGGATAGCCACTGAGTCAAAGCTAGCTTGCTGCAACTAAACCCCACTTTGCCTTCTTGATACAAATGCATATATGATAGGATCTGATGTAAGTCTTGCTGAGTACCTTTGTACTCATGTTTGCTTAATTTATATTTTGCAGATGAGACTTCTGTCTCACTAGTAGTTCCGCTTGGACTTTGACAAGTAGCTTGTTACCTCAGCTACGATCTTGTACGAGTGTTGTAGATAGTCAGGCTCTTAAGCCTTTTTCGTTTGTAGTTGTCTGTACTCAGACATGTTATGCTTCCGCTTGTTGCTTGTATGCTCTAAATGTTGGGCCATGAGACCCATGCTTGTAATATCTGGCTCCTCGGAGCCTAATGAATAAATACTTTGTTTCATAGAGTCTTGTTGTGATGCCATGTTGTATTTGCACATATCGAGCATATTGTGTATGTTATTGAAATGCTTGGTATGTGTGAGATCCGACAACCTAGTGCTTCCACTAAGTCTTGGTAGCTTGCTACTGCTCCGAAACACTTAGGCTGGCCGACATGTGTCCTTCTTCATTCCTGTGTATGTCCCTTTGGGGAAATGTCACATGTAGTTCCTTTAAGTCCTTGTAGCTTGCTACGACTTGGGTTCATACATTGATGACCGACACATTTGTTGCTGGGTCATGTATGCATCTCCCTATAAGTTAATGCCACCTTGGGTTTATAACTAGTCATGCCGGCTCGGGTTCTCTGTCAAATGGATGCTAGCGACACTAACATAAACGTGATCCAAAATGCGCAAATGGTCCCAGGCCAGGTAAGGTGGCACCCGTGGGGATACCGTGCGTGAGGCCTCAAAGTGATATGATGTGTTACATGCTAGACCGGTGTGACTTAGGATCGGGATCCCGAAAGCTTTGGTATCAGAGCCTGACTGCCTGTAGGATTACCAAGCCAAACAGGTCGAAGTTGAGTCTAGAAATTCTTTAGTTATATAAGGGAATTGATTGTGGAAGGGAACGTAAGGGTCTTTTTACTCCTTATACCTTATGCCCTTCTGATCTGAGTCATGTTATCTTTCCTACAGGGTTAAGGAACTAGACTTTCTCTTCGGTCTATCAGGATCACGAGTTATTACTCCGTAGTCCCATAGGATTGGTTGATGAGAGTCATACTCCTGTTTTTGAGTTCTTCCTGTGCAGTTTGCTTAGTATTATCACAGAAACCTGAGTGATGTTGTTGAGTATGGTACTGCCCTATCTTTTGCAGGATGTCTCATTTTGAGCATTTTACTGCCGTTATGCTGCCGGATTTGTCCTAGGATTTCGAGAGATACCCATATATTGTCCTACCTTCTACAGCCTATGGTTGATGCTGATTCCGTCCTTGGTTTCATTTCTCAGGATGTCATCAGTTACCCGAGGTTCAGTTGCTCGTAGAAAGAACCATGGAGGTGGTAGGGATGAGGAGGATCCTCCCGACCAGCCTTCGTTGGCAAAGGTCATGTTAGAGATGGAGAGAAACAAGTGAGAGTCTAACCGCTTGTTGGCACGTATTGAGGAGAACACCACACATCAGTGCAAAGAGTCAGCAACCATTCATGACTTCATTCGTCTGAAACCACCCACCTTCCATCATCCCATTGAGCCACTCAATGCAGATGACTGGCTCCATAGTATCACTCACAAGTTGCGTTATGTGAACGTAGCTGAAGGTGACAAGGTCATCTATGCCACATATCACCTGGAAGGTCCTGCTAGTCTTTGGTGGAAGAATTATGAGGCCATGATTCCAGCTGGCCAGATTCCTACCTGGAGAGATCTCACTGAGGCTTTTCGCGAGCATCACATTCCTCAAGCCCTCATCGATCGCAAGAGAGAAGAGTTCTGTAGTCTTAGCCAGGCTAAGATGGCTGTTGATGCTTACAGTAGAAAATTTGAGAACCTCGCCCCCTATGCTACTGAAGAAGTGTCCACGGACGCCAAGAAGCAAGATAGGTTCTGGAAGGGTCTCAACCCCAAGCTGCGTCGTGATCTTCACTTGCATCATTGCATTACATTCCAGGCTCTTGTGAACAAGGCCATCAACGCAGAGACAGCTCAGCTCACTTATGAGGAGTCTCGTAAGCACACCCGTGATTTGGGATCTTGCTCCGGCAGTAGTTCCCAGAAGCGCCGGATTTGGGTTCCAAACTCCGCTCTTCCACCCAGATATTCACCGAGGCCTTATGTGGTGCCTCATCCAGCTCAGTCATATGCTCCACCCATGCCTATTGGTAGACCGCTTGTCAATGCGGGTCCACGTCCTACCTCAGGGACTAGCTTCGCATGCGGAAAGCTAGGACACTATGCACGTGACTACTCTCAGGCCAGCTTTGCTCCACCCCAGCCCGAGAAGTCCGTTCTTCGTGGTAAGCCACCACGCAAGACGATCAGTGCCAATCCAGCTTCCACTAAACGTGGACATGTGCATCACATCTCGGCTAAAGACGCTCATGATGATCCAAATGTCGGTCTTGGTACACTCCTTGTCAATTGCCATCCAGCTTCGGTTCTGTTCGATACCGGAGCATCTAACTCCTTCATCTCTGAAGGCTATGCTCGTTTGCACGACATGTCATTTTGTGATATGCCAACTCCGCTTGAAATCCAAACCCCAGGGTCAAGATGGCAAAATACCAGAATAAGCCATGGTAATGGAATCCTTGTTGACAGACTTGTACTCCTTGCATCACTTGTAGCCCTCAAGTCTTAAGATATTAACATCATCTTGGGTATGGACTGATGTCAGCTCATCATGCCAAGATTGATTGTTACACCAGGTCTGTTCAGCTTACACACCCATCTGGCAAGATAGTCAATGTCTCCACTAGAGTTGCAAAGTGTCAACTCTATTCTCTTAATGCCAGCCCTCTCCTAGACCTTGAAGATATCCCGGTAGTCCGAGACTTTCCGGATGTCTTTCCAGAGGAACTGCCAGGTATTCCACCTGACAGGGATGTAGAGTTTGTCATAAATCTTATCCCAGGAACTGTTCCAATTTCTAGGAGTCCTGACAAGATGGCATCTCTAGAACTAGCTGAGCTTAAGGAACAACTTGATGAGTCCTTGCGAAAGGGTTTCATCCGTCCTAGTTCTTCTCCATGGGCTTGTCCCGTCCTCTTCGTCAAGAAGAAGGATGGTACGGATCGGATGGTTGTAGATTATCGTCCCGTTAATTTGGTCACGATAAAGACCAAGTATCCGCTCCCAAGGATCAACGACCTGTACGATCAGCTCGATGGATTCTCAGGCTTCTCCAAGATGGATTTGAGGTTAGGCTACCATCAAATCAAGATCAGAAATAGAGACATTCCTAAGATGGCTTTTCTCACTCGTTATGTCCAGTACGAGTACACCGTCATGTCCTTCGGCCTAACCAATGCTCCAGCCACATTCTCCCGCTTGATGAACTTGATCTTCATGGAGTACTTAGATAAGTTCGTCGTGGTTTACCTCGATGATATTCTTATTTACTCAAAGAACGAGGAAGAGCATGCCGAACATCTTAGACTTGTGTTAGAAAAACTCAGAGAGCACCACCTTTATGCCAAGTTCTCCAAGTGCGAATTTTGGTTGCTAGAAGTGACCTATCTCGGCCACGTAATCTTTGATAAGGGCATTGCTATCAATCCCGAGAGAGTTCAGGCCGTTCTTGATTGGACTCCACCTGAAACAGTTAAACAAGTTAGGAGTTTCCTTGGTCTAGCCAGTTATTGACGCCGCTTTGTTGAAAACTTCTCTAAAGTGGCCAAACCTCTCACAGAACTTCTCAAGAAAGATAAAAAGTTTGAGTGGTCCCCACAGTGTGAGCACAGTTTTCAGGAACTGAAAAGACGCCTGACTTCTGCTCCCATAAATGTGCCACCGGATTTCACTAAGGACTTTGTTATCTATTGTGATGCCTCACGACAGGGACTAGGTTGCATTCTTATGCAGGATCATCATGTGATTGCCTATGCATCTCGACAGTTGCATCCACATGAGGAAAATTATCCTACACACGATCTAGAGCTTGCAGTTGTAGTTTATGCACTTAAGACATGGCGACATTACCTTCTTGGTAATCACTGCGAGATCTACACCGATCACCAGAGCCTAAAGTATATCTTCACCCAGCCAGATTTGAACCTTAGGCAAAGACGTTGGTTGGAGTTGATCTCAGATTACGACCTAGGGATTACTTACACCCGAGGCAAGGCCAATGTCATGGCTGATGCTTTAAGTCATAAGTCCTATTGCAACAATCTCATGTTGCAGAAGGGCCAACCACTTCTCCATGAGGAATTATGTAAGCTTAACCTTCACATTGCTCCTCACGAATTCCTTTCTACCTTGGTGGCGAAACCTACTCTTATGGATCATATCATAGAAGCCCAAAAGCATGATACGGGGATTACCCGGATCAAGAGAAACATTGCCAAGGGTATTGCTGGTAGTTTCTCCATGGATGATCGAGGTGTTGTTTTCTTCCAGAACCGACTGGTGGTTCCCAAGAAGCAACATCTTCGGCAAATGATCCTTAAGTAGGCTCATGAATCTCCTCTCACGATTCATCCCGGTAGTACTAAGATGTATCAGGACCTACGCCAGAGGTTCTGATGGACTAGGATGAAGAGAGAAATCACTCAGTTCATTGCTAATTGTGACGTTTGTCGTCGCGTTATGGCAGAGCATCAAAGACCTGCTGGCACCCTTCAGCCTTTAGCTATTCCTGAGTGGAAATGGGATAAAGTTGGTATGGCCTTCATCACCGGCTTTCCCAGGACTAACAGAGGAAATAATGCTTTCTTCGTAGTCATTGATTGTCTATCCAAAGTGGCCCACTTCCTACCTGTTCGAGAGAGTATCACTGCTAGTCAGCTCGCTAACTTATATATTTCTCGAATAGTGTCATTTCATGGTGTTCCACTAGAGATCAATTCAGACCGTGGTAGTCTTTTCGCTTCTCATTTCTGGGAGAGTTTCCGAACTGCCATAGGAACCCATCTTTCCTTCAGTACCGCTTTCCACCCTCAGTCAAGTCGTCAGGTGGAATGGGTCAACCAAATTCTCGAAGACATGCTTAGAGCTTGCGTTAACTCATTCGGTATGGACTGGGAGAAATGTCTTCCTTTCCCCGAGTTCGCTTATAACAATAGCTATCAATCCAGTCTCTAGAAAGCTCCTTTTGAGATACTCTATGGACGAAGACGTCGAACACCTTTGAACTGGTCAGAAACTCGTGAAAGACAATTCTTTGGACCGGATATGATCCATGAGGCAGAAGAAAAAGTTCGCATCATTCGTGAGAATTTGAAAACAGCTCAATCTTGTCAAAAGAGCCAGTATGATCGTCATCATAAGGAAGTGACTTATGAAGTTGGCGACAAAGCTTACCTTCGGGTTACCCCTTTGAAGGGTACCCATTGTTTCGGTATCAAGGGCAAGTTGGCTCCTTGTTACATTGGTCCTTTTTGCATTCTCGCTAAACGAGGAGAGGTTGCCTACCAGTTGGAACTACCCCCACATCTTTCTCGAGTACATGATGTCTTCCACGTCTCTCAACTCAGGCGTTGCTTCTTGGATCCCATCAGCGGAGTGGACCACAAAACGCTTGATCTCCAAGATAACCTTAATATCGAGAGTACCTCGTTCCAATTCTGGATCAAGCAGAGCATGTCACTCGATGTCATAACATCAAATTTCTACAGGTTCAGTGGTCTCATCATTTCGAGAGAGAAGCTACTTGGGAGCGAGAAGATCGTCTTCGACTGGAGTACCCCTCTTTCTTTCCGCCGACTCCTGAATCTCGGGACGAGATTCTTTCGAGTGGGGGTGAGTTGTCACAACCCTAGTTCTGGTATGCACTAGGCTAGCTTGGTGTTTGCATCATGTTTAGTTTTCAAATGAATTTGATTTGGGGACATGTGAAACCCTCAAAATCTTTTTGAAAAATGACCCAGATAAAAATTGCTCCAAAAGGGTCCAAGAAAATGTTCATGTTTCTCTCTGAAAATATTGGTCAGAGGTAAAATTCAAACCAATATTTTTAGGAGCTCATTAATATTTGTTTTGGGCATTTGGAATTAATGCAATAATTATTTGCCTTGGATATATATTTATTATATATTTTATACATGTCCAAAAATTCTGATTTTTATTGTGAGGGGCTTTGGACTAATTACTTAGGTCCCTGCAAAAAGGGTCAGAAGAAAATAAATGATTTAGTTTAGAAACTAAATCAAAACAGAATTAGAAAAAAGCAAAAAAAAAGGAAAAGAGCTAACCTGGGCCACTTGCTGGCCTGGCACTGTGCGGCCCAGCTGGGCCGGCCCATCTGCCAGCCATCGTCCTCCTGGCGACGACAGGAGGCAGGGGCACGCGCCCACCGCCGTGCGCATGGCTGCCACCTCCTCCCTGCCTGCCTGCCCTCTCCCTCGTCACTGGACCTTCTGGTCGTTGCCATGAAGCGCCCTGGACCTCTCTCGCACTCTCTCGGCGCCTCTCCCCTCCTCCGTCTCTCTCTCTCTCGCTCGGACCCGACCGCCACTGTCGCCGCCGTTCGCCGTTGCTGCGCCCACAGCCACGGCCTCGCCTCTCCGACGAGTCCAGAAGCTCCGCCACTTCTTCCTCGTCCTCCTGTCAAGCCACACGTCACCGGACGGCCTGTGGAGCTGCCCTCACCATCGTCTTCTACCTTCGGCCGACGAGATCGCCGTCGTCACTCCGGCTGCACCAAGCCTCCCCCGAGCCCGCTGAGACCGCCGTTAGGTCCGCTGTGAGCCTCCGCGTCGAACTCCCCCTTCTTCCCCCCTCGTTTGCGCTCTCCAGCTCCGCTCCCTGCCATGGTTGTAGCTCCTCGCCGCAGTGCCTGGTCGCCATCGTGGCCAGAGCCACCGCAGCTCGCTCCCGAGTGTGTCACCGCCTTCGCCACTTCGCCAGGAGCCCGTAGAGCCCCCCGGCTAGCTCCCCCGTGCCCCGCAGCCTTATGCCCACTTGAGCCGTGCTCCGGCCGCCGCCGCGAGCTCTGCTCCGGCGAGCCCTAAACACCCCACGGCCTCCCGCGAGTTCCTCTAGATGCGCGCGAGCCTGGGCGTTGCTCCGGTGGTCTCCGCCGACCGAATGGTCACCGGAGCGGCGTTTCCGATCCACTCCGC
This sequence comes from Secale cereale, assembly GCA_902687465.1. Classification (NCBI taxonomy): domain Eukaryota; kingdom Viridiplantae; phylum Streptophyta; class Magnoliopsida; order Poales; family Poaceae; genus Secale; species Secale cereale. The sequence goes on from LR738714.1 coordinate 290,329,250, forward strand.
CGCGTGTGTGGACGCCAGCGTCGAGCCGCCGGCGGGTCAACTCCGTCTAACCAGGGGTTTGACGTCCCCTGGCTCACTGACGCTTGGGCCTGGCCTGCTAGGTGATTAGCTTAATGCTAATCACCATCTAACTAACCCCCTGTGACACTGACAGTGGGCCCCAGCGCAACTAACCCTTTTAATTAGTTTAGTTTAACTTTGTTAGTTAACTGAGTCACTGACCAGTGGGCCCCACTGGTCAGGTTTGACTCTGGTCAGCCTGGTTGACCTGCTGACGTCATGTTGTGGTCATGCTGACGCAGTATTCTATTTCTGGGATTTAAATAAAACATAAATGATTTATTTATTTCAGAAATTGGTTTAAACTTCAAAAAATCATAGAAATTCAACCGTAGCTCAGAATGAAATAATTTATATATGAAAATTTATCAGAAAAATTCAATCTATCCATCTGTACCATTTTCATGCATGACAAATGAAGTTATACCTACTGAATATATGAAACACATAAATGGCATTTATAAATGTTTAATTTGGAGTTGCATTTGAACCCTTCGTTCAAATGGACTTGACCCAAATGAATGCTAGTTGCATTGGCTCAAACAACATCATATCTTCATGCCATGTTCATGCATCATATTGTTGCATATGCTTGTGTTTGATTGTTGGCACTGTCCTTCTCGATAGGTCCTGCTCCGGAGACCATTCCAGAGTACCTGTCAAAGGAGCAGTGCCCCCCTGTTGATCTACCAGGCAAGCAAACCCCCTTGTTCATTCTGATACAATCCCACTCTCTCGCTCCTACTCTCTATTATTGCATTAGGACAACAACGTTTCAACAGCTACTTTACGCTGCGGTAGTTGAACCCATTCCTCTGCATGACATGTCATTGCCACTAGCATGTGTAGGAGTTGATTGAAGCCATGTTGTGTTCTTACCTGGCCATGCTTGCTATTTCTTAGAGTGTGTCAGGTCTGATTCATTGGGAATGAATTGGAGTGCAGTGCTACGTTCTGATGCTGAGAGTTAAGTGTGTGAACACGTTGTGGTAAAGGTAGCGGCGAGAGTCCATGTAGGAGTACATGGTGGGTTGTCTCACTAGAACCGTCCTTAAGCACTGAGTTCTGTGTATGTTGTCCAATGACTTGCTACTACCACACATTGGGTTCCGGTAACTCGACCCCTCTCAGCTTATTAATCAACTTGATCTCTGTCCAGGAGTCGCAGATAGTTTCTGGTGTTTGTAGGTAGTGTTATTTTTCCACCAAGTGGCACCCGACAGGGTGGGCTTGGGACAGACTAGGCACACGTGGCCCGATGTACCGAGTGGCACCCGGATGGTGGGCTCGGGAACCTTATAAACATCGTTTGGGGCCGTGATGGAAACCTCGGTCGGACTCCCTTGCGGATGGAACCCGAATAGGAGATAAACCTGGACTAGAGTCTTGTGTGGTTAGTCAGGTCGTGGCTGACACCCTCGCCAGGCTTCCGCTTGAAGGTTGCCGAGATACATGACGTGTACATGGAGGTAAGTGGTGAGAGCGTGTGTGAAGTACACCCTTGCAGGGTTAACATGATCTATTCGAATAGCCGGGTCCACGGTTATGGACTTGTTGGATGCTTACGTGGTACATAGACAACTAGAAGTGGATACTCTAAAATACTCAGGACAAGTGTGAGTGCTATGGATGGCCTTCTCGTAGGGAGATGGGGATGAATCCATAGTGCTGTATTGAATGGTGATTAGTGGACTCGTGTGCGCCACCTCAAAAGATTTACCTACAGTCGTAGTACAGGATAGCCACTGAGTCAAAGGTGTCTTGCTGCAACTAAACCCCACTTTGCCTTCTTGATACAAATGCATGTATGATAGGATCTGATGTAAGTCTTGTTGAGTACCTTTGTACTCATGTTTGCTTAATTTATGTTTTGCAGATGAGACTTCTGTCTCATTAGTAGTTCCGCTTGGACTTTGACAAGTAGCTTGTTACCTCAGCTACGATCTTGTACGAGTATTGTAGATAGTCAATGATAGAGGCAAAGGTGTCCCGTCTTTCGATGAGATGGTGGCTATCGTTTTGGAGGAAGTCGACTTGGACGATCCGACTACGAACGTGCGTGGACGTCGCGCCTTAGCAATCGCTAAACCAACTCCGAGAGGTTATTGACCACGCCGGTGCATGATCAATCTAACCACGAAGGTCTATTTCCTGCAGGAAAACGAAGAACAAGCAAGAAACTGAGATTGCAATCTAGATATTGCGAATTCAAGAGGAAAGCTTTATTGATCAAGTGGGGTTCTGTGACGTCTTTGTCTGGTCGTTGAACACAAACGAAGTACGCGAAGTTGCAGCTATGGCGAACTTTAATCTAAACAAAACCCCAAAGTCTAAACAACGCCCGAAGGGCTGTATATATGGGGGAAAGAGGGGGGAATTTCGTGGCCCTTGGTGGAGGGGTCCGAAACCATCCATAACTCTTGTTTCCCCACACATACGGACTCTAAAACAGCCTATACTCAAGTATTTCGAAATTACATGGGTCTGGCCCAATAATAAGGTGACGCAGCACCTATAATAGCCTCTGGACGAAATTTATGAAGTATCATCTTGTATATTTCGTCCAAGGCTTCACGCACTCATTATGATGGCTTCAAAGTCCTGAAATCATCACTTGTAACTCCATTCTTGTTCCCCTTGCGCGTGCCATCATCTCCATGCTTGATCTTGCTCCAATGTTCATCCTTCTTGTCCAAGCTAGGACCTTCATTTGTAAGCAAGACAAATGTATCCAATTTAGGCAGCGTCATATTCTCATGAACATTAGATTCATTACCAAGAAACAAAAGTACCTGGTAATTTAATTGGCATGCGCGAGATCTAGTAATTGGTCCTGTATATGTGTCAGTTGGAGCTGTGGGTGTAACCTTGTTAGTGATTTCCTCATCAGTCAGGCTCTTCAGCATTTTTCATTTGTAGTTGTCTGTACACAGACATATTATGCTTCCGCTTGTTGCTTGTATGCTCTGAATGTTGGGTCATGAGACCCATTCTTGTAATATCTGGCTCCTCGGAGCCTAATGAATAAATACTTTGTTTCATAGAGTCTTGTTGTGATGCCATGTTGTATTTGCACATATCGAGCATATATTGTGTATGTTATTGAAATGCTTGGTATGTGTGGGATCCGACAACCTAGTTGTTTCCATTTGGTAGCCTCTCTTATGGGGAAATGTCTCCTAGTGCTTCCACCGAGCCTTGGTGGCTTGCTACTGCTCCGGAAGACTTAGGCTGGCCGGCATGTGTCCTTCTTCGTTCCTATGTATGTCCCTTTGGGGAAATGTCACGCGTTGTTCCTTTAAGGCCTTGTAGCTTTCTACGACTTGGGTTCATACGTTGATGACCGACACGTTCGTTGCTGGGTCATGTATGCTTGTCCCTGTAAGTTAGTGCCACCTTGGGTTCATAACTAGTCATGTCGGCTCGGGTTCTCTGTCATATGGATGCTAGCGACACTATCATATACGTGAGCCAAAATGCACAAACGGTCCCGAGCCAGGTAAGGTGGCACCTGTGGGGATACCGTGCGTGAGGCTGCAAAGTAATATGATGTGTACATGCTAGACCGGTGTGACTTAGGATCGGGGTCCCGAAAACTTTGGTATCAGAGCCTGACTGCCTGTTGGATTACCAAGCCAAACTGGTCGAAGTTGAGTCTAGATATTCTTTAGTTATATAAGGAAATTGATTGTGGAAGGGAACGTAAGGGTCTTTTTACTCCTTATACATTATGCCCTTCTGATCTGAGTCATCTTATCTTTCCTACGGGGGTTAAGGAACTAGGCTTTCTCTTCCATCTATCAGGATCACGAGTTACTACTCCGTAGTCCCATAGGATTGGTTGATCAGAGTCATACTCCTGTTTTTGAGTTCTTCCGGTGTAGTTTGCTTAGTACTATCACAGAAACTTGAGTGATGTTGTTGAGTATGGTACTGCCCTATCTTTTGCAAGATGTCTCATTTTGAGCAATTTACTGTCGTTATGCTGCCGGATTTGTCCTAGGAGTTTGAGAGATACCCATTTCTTGTCCTACCTTCTACAGCCTATGGTTGATGCTGATTCCATCCTTGGTTTCATTTCTCAGGATGTCGTCAGTTACCCGAGGTTTAGTTGCTCGTAGGAAGAACCACAGAGGTGGTAGGGACGAGGAGGATCCTCCCAACCAGTCTTCATTGGCAGAGGTCATGTTAGAGATGGAGAGAAACAAGCGCTAGTCTAACCGCTTGTTGGCACGTATTGAGGAGAACACCACACATCAGTGCAAAGAGTGAGCAACCATTCATGACTTCATTCGTCTGAAACCACCCACCTTCCATCATCCCATTGAGCCACTCGATGCAGATGACTGGCTCCATAGTATCACTCGAGCATATTGTGTGTATGTTATTGAAATGCTTGGTATGTGTGGGATCCGACAACCTAGTTGTTTCCTATTGGTAGCCTCTCTTATGGTGAAATGTCTCCTAATGCTTCCACTGAGCCTTGGTAGCTTGCTACTGCTCCAGAACACTTAGGCTGGCCGGCATGTGTCCTTCTTCGTTCCTATGTCTGTCCCTTTGGGGAAATGTCACACGTTGTTCCATTAAGTCCTTGTAGCTTGCTACGACTTGGGTTCATACGTTGATGACCGACACGTTCGTTGCTGGGTCATGTATGCCTGTCCGTGTAAGTTAGTGCCACCTTGGGTTTATAACTAGTCATGTTGGCTCGGGTTCTCTGTCATATCGATGCTAGCGACACTATCATATACGTGAGCCAAAATGCACAAACGGTCCCGGGCCAGGTAAGGTGGCACCCGTGGGGATACCGTGCGTGAGGCCGCAAAGCGATATGATGTGTTACATGCTAGACCGGTGTGACTTAGGATCGGGGTCCCGACAGACATGATGCATCTACATGCAAAACCAAGCAAGTTTCATATAAAAGATGATCAAAATGGAGCAACTATTCAACACATACACATTTAACAAGATATAACAACAATTTGTCCCAAAACAACAACTAGACACTTTGCAATCATCAAAAAAACATGCTAAAGGAACATTTCATGGCATCAAAGGGCATGGCAAGCTTGTACATGTCAAGCACTACAAGCATGATCACTGAGCTACTGCCAAATACCACTAGAACATGCTCAAAACATCATGGCAAGATTGCAAATGATAATAGTTTCATAGACTTGCTGAAATAAACTGAACATGGCAGCAACGACGACAAGTAGGCATGTTTGCAAGCTTGTGAAACTCATCTCAAAGCATATCATGGCATCTGAATATAACCAACAGCAAGACGACATGTATATGCAGCTACTCATGGCAAGAACATGGTCATATGATGCATAGAACACTAGCTATTCACATGGAAAAACTGAACTTACTGATAACTGTAACATCCCGAATTTTCAATTTGGAATGTTATACATAGATCATATTGGATTTCATGCTTTTTGCATTTTTGTTTGTGGCGTTCCTCTAAATTCTAAGCAACTCAAGGACCTACGGAGAGAGTAGGGAATTTTACCGTTTTCGTATTTGAGTTCACTCGAATACCGGTACGAGGACAGTGTGATTCTAATTATTTTTCTCTCCTAAAAATATTTCTAAATAAAATATATGAGCGGAGATAATATGACTTCTCCAAAATAACAGAAATATTGGAGGAAAAATATTAAAAATCACTTTTGGTATTTTTATGGATTTATTTGCGGATTTATTTGCATAGGAAAAATACGTGTTTTTCAAAATTGCATTTAGGTCCGGGAAAAATGTTCACTTTGTCCTAAATATTATTAGAGGGCGGCAAAAATTCATTTCGGGAATTTTGGAGTCCGTTTGGTATTTCTTTCGTTAGTTTTTTGCGCCAGGACTCTATTTAAAACAAAAAATAGGAAACCGACTTGGAGTCGTGAAGGCCCAGGACACTGGGCTTTATAAGCGCAGCGCCCGGCCCGACCGCCCCCAGCCCGCCTTGCCTCGCCTGCCCTAACCCTAGCACCGTCGCCGCCCGAGCCCGCGCCGCGCCGCCGCCACCGCTCGCCGCCCCGCGCCGCCGCAGCCCCGCTCCGCCGCCTGCCGTCCCGCGCCGCCGCCACCCGCCGCCGCCGCACCGTCGCCTCACCCCACCGGAGTGCCCCGCCGCCGGACTGCCGTCGCCGGAGTACGTCGTCGAGGTATATCGGTTTTTTTAGAAACCGATCGGTTTAGTAAGAAAACCGTAGATTCGTTTTTTTATTAGATTAGATCGGCTCGGTTTTTCGGCTTAGTTATTTAGCGGACGTTCGTCCATACGTTCGTTTTAACGAAGGGTTTTCGTTAGTTAACCGCAGACAACGAACGTTCGTTCGTTAGCCTGTTCGTCCGTTTTCTTTTTCAGGGTATTTATCCGCGGTTATTCCGATCGCGATTTCTGCCCTGATCTTGTTTCACGTTTTTCTTTTCTCTCGAGAGTCGGAATCAGGTGATTCAAAATCCCAGATCTTCGTCTCGATGCCCTATTTACGTTTAATCAACTTGAACAAAGTTTTGGGTTTTGTAAAATTTGACTTTAGGCCAACTAGTAAACCGGAGCTCGTTTTTTTTGCAGTTTGAGTTTCGTTGCTTCTTTCGAGTTGATTCTTTTTGCAAACCGGAGTTCTTAAGTTGAACTTTCTGGTTAGATCTCTTATTTGAGTTTTACCCGTGCATTAGTTAAGTACTTATTGGATGCTTGTTTGTTTGCGCTAGAGTACCCGGAGTGCGCCGCTTGCTACTTTGAGTCTCAAGGTTTTGCGGATCATCAGCAAGGCAAGTAATAATTTGATCATGCTTTCCAATTACCCAGTTTTCATTGCATTAGTCCAACCCTCACACATTGCATGAGTAGGATCAATTAAACTTGTGGCATTGGGAAGTAGATTGAGGTAGTACCTATTACCTGCATTACATTCAAACCCTTGGGAGTTACTTCTACGTTTGCTGATAGGACATGCTATGCTCGTAGACGTGGTTTGGGTTTGAGTGAAATGCATGACAGATGTGAGTTTGATAATTAATGGTTCAACTTAAGGTGGCAACATTAATACACATCTAGGTGGATTGAGGCATCTGGGTATTCCAGTGATTGCCTGTTTTTCTTTTGGACCGCCACCCAGGCTCAAAGGGATCAAGAGATTTTTCATGCTAGAAACTTCCGTGTGCAGCCACATGCCAATATGGGCTCTGGCATCGTTGAGTAAGTTGTGGGAAACCTTTCCATGATGGGCTAGCAGATGTAGTGGGTTTTCTAGGTGTACCGGCCTATCTATCTGGTTAAGGGGACCTCTTCGGAAAGACTATGTCTCGGTCATCCGTATCTCAAACACCATGTAGTGCGAGAAAACAAACGGAGGAGATCGAGTCTTGTGGGGAAAAGTGCACAAACCTCTGCAGAGTGTACAAACTGATCATGATTAGCTGTGTCCCCGGTTATGCACGTCTTGAGTATCTAGTACTTGGATTATCATGTGAATCTCATCATGTTACTTTAATTAATTTTGTTGGGTTAATGATTAGTTTAATTGGGGTTGAGAGGATGTCTATCTTCTCAACGATTGTTTCAACTACCATGATAGTTAATTAAAATCTATTCCTTTGAAGTAGGGAAAAAATGGATTTATGCAAAAAACTTAACCATAGAGCTTTCCACCAGCCAAATATTGCATATAGTATAGTTTTACTTTCATTGCATTCTATTGTGTTACATTGCCAGCATATTCCATGTGCTGACCCGTTTTCGGGCTGCAACGTTTCATGTTGCAGACTTTTCAGACGACGAGTAAGATGCCCCTTTTTAGGTCATGGTTCTATACTCAGTGATGCCGCTGGAGTTGATGGACTCACTTATCTTCCAAGCCTTCCGCTGTTATCGTGTTAGATGGCCTTCAGCCATATTATTTGTAATAAGTTGATCGTTGGACTATCGATGTAATAAGTGTGTGATTGCTACTCTGTTATAAATCCTTCAAGTACTGTGCGTGTCAGCATTACTGATGCAGGGATGACACTGATGCACAGAGATCAGACTGTTTGAGGTCTGGTCGCTACAAGATGGTATCAGAGCACATGCTGACTGTAGGACACGACCACTAACAGAAGCCCTAGAGCACAATTCACTCTTCTCTTTTCTGACTCTTCATCTTTTCTACTCTTTAGGATGGTGGAAGCAAAGCACAAGTTCATGCAACCGGATGAAGAAACACCTTTTGGACGACACTTGAAGGAAGTCACAAGATATCTCAATATTGGATTACCAAGTTTCACCGGAACCTACAATGCCACTCTACCCGAGGAGGAGTGTTGGTTGATTCAAGCTCAAGTTCCAGGAAGGACGTTCGCACCTGTCACCTCGCTCATAGCATTTTCCTTTAATGCACCTACATGGAGCCTAGGAAGGAGTATGGCAGCCCACATTGCTATGGGAAGGATTGGAGAAGTCTACAAGCAGGATTTAAAGGACACTATCTACCAGATTTGTGGACGCTGAGATGAGAATTGGGATATGATTAGCACCCGAAAGGGTAGATCCATTGCAGCATTCATCCAGGAGTTGAACCACCACATTCGTCGCCAGGAGCACCAGATGTGTGCAGGGGTGATAGATTTGAAGAAGGCCCTAAATAGGAATTTGGAGCTAGAAGAAGAACTCAAGTCTACACGCGACGGATATGAGGAGGAGATGAAGATACTTGTGGAGAAGAATGATGATTTGACCCGGAAGTTAGGGATACTCATGGGAGAAGAAGACAAGGAAGAAGAACCCAAGGAGATACCACCGGAAGACTATATCATCATAGATAACACTGATTCGGAAGCTGAGGATAGCAAGGATGAAGACTATGAAGATGAAGCTGGAGCAGATATTATGGAATCCTCTGCCGATCAATATTTTTAGATGACCACCCTGTGACTAGTAGTTACTACCATATATTAGTTTTAGACCACTTTTGTAAAACGATCGTTAGATTTGTAAGACCTTGTTTGAAATTGATTGGTGTGTTATGATTGTGTGTTTGTCTCATGTGCATATGAGTCGTGATTTTCCCTTAGACCTCTTTTCTATTATAATCTCTTCCCTCTACACCCATCAGATGCCTCCAAGACGTGAATTCGAGTTTCCCCCTGAGATCACCCAGCTGATCCAGCAGGAGAACACCCTGATGCAACTTCTTGTCCAGAACACCCAGAACAACCAGAACAACAACAACAACAACCCTCCACCACCACCACCCGTGGACAACCTGACACGTTTCTTAAGGTTGCAACCACCCGTGTTTGCTAGCAGCGTCGAACCAATTGTGGCTGATGACTGGCTACGCAAGATTGGAAGGGATTTGACCACCGCCAATTGCTCGGATGCTGAGAAGGTGCGATTTGCCGCACACCAGTTGTTTGGGCCAGCCGCAGCATGGTGGGAGAATTACACATCCACTTACCCCGTAGCCAATGTGACTTAGGATCAGTTCCAGCAAGCTTTTCGTACCGCCCATGTCTCGACTGGAGCCATGAGTATGAAGAAGCAGGAGTTTCACAATTTGCGCCAAGGGAATCGTACTGTGGCCCAGTACGTGGATGAGTTTAGTACCCTATCTCGTTATGCCCCAGATGATGTGGCCACAGATGCCGCTAAGCAGGAGAGATTCATGGAAGGGTTGAATGAGGAGATGAGCATACAGTTGATGGTGGCAACTTTCAATAACTACCAGGAGTTGGTTGACCGCGCCCTAATGATTGAAAGGAAGCACCAACAGATTGAGAGTCGCAAGAGGAAGTATGGGCAAGGGAAGTATAATTATGGAGCTCAGCAGAAGCCTCGCTTTACCCCTAAAGAGGTAGGACAGTTTCAACATACCCATCGAGGAGGTAGCTCGCACAATCACAATGGCACCAAGAATGGCAATGGGAATGGGAATGGAGCCAATGGAAACCAAAGCCGCCCTACACCGTCTACACCCACCAAGAGGGATTTTAGCCATGTCACTTGTTACAAGTGCGGGAAGAATGGACATTATGCCAATGAATGCCCTGAAGTTAAGAATGGGATCGGCAATGGAAGCGCCGGGAAGAAGCCCAACCTGTTCAACAAAGGACAAGTGAACCACGTGACCGTGGAGGAGGTAGAAGAGCAACCAGATGCTGTTGTCGGTAAGTTTTTGGTTAAGACATTTACCGCAATAGTTCTTTTCGATACTGGTGCATCCCATTCATATATTTCAAGGGGATTCGTAAATAGACATAGGATGTCCACCCGAGTTCTTAAGACCCCCATGTTAGTAAGTTCCCCTGAAGCAGATTATATGGCACACCAAGGATGTTTTCAGACGCCATTGATCATAGGACGCCATACTTTCCCCTCTGACCTAATAGTTCTGGAGTCACAAGGATTGGATGTGATATTAGGTATGGATTGGCTATCGAAGTATGGAGGTAATATTGACTGTGCCAGTAAGTATATTTTGCTCACCACCCCGGAGGGAAAAAGGATTAAGTATGTATCTAGGCATTCGCCTATAAGGACTCAAGTACATTCTCTCACGGGAGTTGTTCAGGAGGAAGTGCCAGTAGTGAAGGATTATCTGGATGTATTTCCAGAGGAGTTACCTGGCATGCCACTGGATAGAGATATAGAATTTTTGATTGAACTTTTGCCAGGCACCGAGCCAATTTCTAAGAGACCATATAGGATGCCCACAAAGGATTTGGAGGAGATAAAGAAGCAGATTAAGGAGTTACTGGATAAAGGATTTATACGCCCAAGTTCTTCGCCTTGGGGTTCGCCAGTACTTCTAGTGGAGAAGAAGGATAGATCGTTAAGAGTGGTTGTTGATTACCGAGGACTAAATGAAGTAACAATCAAGAATAAGTACCCATTACCAATGATCAATGATCTGTTCGATAGATTGCAAGGAGCTAAGATATTTTCCAAGATCGATCTGCGATCAGGGTACCACCAATTGAAGATCCGAGAGCAAGATATACCTAAGACGACCTTTACCACTAGGTATGGGTTGTACGAGTATACCGTTATGTCGTTTGGTCTGACAAACGCACCGGCATACTTTATGAACCTGATGAACAAAGTGTTTATGGAGTATTTGGATAAGTTCGTCGTAGTGTTCATAGATGATATTTTGATCTTCTCGAAGGATGAAGAGGAGCATGCAGAGCATTTGCGTTTGGTATTGGAGAAGCTCAGAGAACATCAGTTATATGCCAAGTTTAGCAAATGCGAGTTTTGGTTGAAGGAAGTCGGATTTCTCGGACACATTATATCTGGAGATGGAATAGTAGTAGATCCCGCTAAGGTGGACACTGTGACCCATTGGGAAGCACCAACAACAGTTGGAGAGATCCGGAGTTTTCTGGGACTGGCAGGATACTACAGGAGATTCATCGAGAATTTCTCGAAGATTGCAAAGCCAATGACGGAGTTGCTAAAGAAGGACACCAAGTTCAGTTGGACAGAAGAATGTGAAGCCAGTTTCCAGGAATTAAAGAAAAGGTTGGTTTCATCCCCTGTGTTGATTCTGCCAGATCAACATAAGGATTATGAGGTGTACTGCGACGCTTCATGTCGAGGACTTGGAGCAGTTCTTATGCAGGAAGGAAGAGTTGTTTCGTATGCTTCACAACAGCTAAAACCTCATGAGTTGAACTATGCCACCCACGATTCGGAGTTAGCAGCCGTAGTGCATGCATTGAAGACGTGGAGACATTTTCTTATTGGAAACCATTGTGAAGTATACACAGATCACAAGAGTTTGAAGTATATATTCACTCAGAAGGAGCTGAATCTTAGGCAAAGGAGATGGCTGGAACTCATTAAGGATTATGACATCAGATTGCATTATCATCCCGGAAAGGCTAACGTAGTAGCTGATGCGCTAAGCTGCAAGATCCATGTCAATACCCTAATGATGGAGGAATTTCCGAAGGAGTTAGCCGAGGACCTACGAGAACTACGTATGGAGATAGTTCCGAGAGGCTACGTAGCAACATTAGAAATCCAGTCTACCCTGATGGATAAAATCAGAGAAGCTCAGAAAGCTGACAAGGAGGTTGTCGCTATAAAGGAGAGGATGAGCGAAGGAAAAGCTAAAGGTTTTCGTGAGGATGAGCACGACACCCTATGGTTTGAGGATCGAATCTATGTGCCTAATGACCCGGAGATCAGGAAGTTGATTTTACAGGAGGCCCATGATTCACCATACTCGATTCACCCAGGAAATACTAAGATGTATTTGGATTTGAAGGATATTTTCTGCTGGACCGATATGAAGAAGGATATTGCGGAGTATGTAGCAGTTTGTGATGTATGCCAGAGAGTAAAGGCAGAACATCAGAAGCCGGCAGGATTGTTACAACCTATGCTAATACCCGAATGGAAGTGGGAGAAGCTTGGCATGGATTTTATCACCGGATTGCCCAGGACCAAAGCAGGATATGATTCAATCTGGGTAGTAGTAGACCGATTGACGAAGGTAGCCCACTTTATCCCTGTGAAAACCACTTATACCAGTGCAAAGTTGGCAAAGATATACACGACCAAAATTGTATGTCTGCATGGAGTTCCAAGGAGCATCATATCAGATAGAGGAACCCAGTTTACCTCAAAGTTCTGGAATCAGTTACATGAAACTTTGGGTACCAGGCTAGAGTTTAGCACAGCGTTTCATCCGCAGACAGATGGACAGACTGAAAGAGTCAATCAGATTTTGGAGGATATGCTAAGAGCATGTGCATTAGATTATGGATCTAGTTGGGATGACAATTTGCCCTACGCGGAGTTCTCATACAACAACAGTTACCAAGCCAGTTTGAAGATGGCACCTTTCGAGGCATTGTATGGAAGAAGATGCCGAACACCGTTGTCATGGGACGAAGTTGGAGACCGACAGTTGTTTGGACCAGACTTAATCAAAGAGCCTGAGGAGAAGGTAAAGTTGATCTGAGATAGACTGAAGGTAGCTCAGTCCAGGCAGAAGAGTTATGCAGACACGAAGCGCAAGGAGATAACCTATGAGATCGGAGATAGAGCATACTTGAGAGTATCGCCTCTACGAGGAGTTAAACGTTTCGGAGTTAAAGGGAAGTTAGCCCCGAGATTTGTGGGACCTTACCGTGTTTTGGAACGCATGGGAGAGGTTGCCTATAAGTTGGAGTTGCCCGAGGGATTGTCGGGAGTGCACGACGTGTTTCACGTTTCACAGCTTAAGAAGTGCCACGCAGAGATGGCCGATATACCACTTAGAGACACAGTACCCCTGGAAGCAATTCAGTTGGACAGTGATCTGACTTACGAGGAGAAACCTGTTAAGATTCTTGAATTTTCGAGCAGAGTTACTCGCAGTAAGGTTATCAAGTTTTGCAAAGTTCAGTGGAGTCACCACACCGAGGAAGACGCCACCTGGGAATGAGAAGATGATCTACGCAAGGACCACCCACACCTGTTCTCTAGCCAAGTCGAATCTCGAGGGCGAGATTCATTCTAAGGGGTGTAGGTTTGTAACATCCCAAATTTTCAATTTGGAATTTTATACATAGATCATATTGCATTTCATGCTTTTTGCATTTTTGTTTGTGGCGTTCCTCGAAATTCTAAGCAACTCAAGGACCTACGGAGAGAGTTGGGAATTTTACCGTTTTCGTATTTGAGTTCACTCGAATACCGGTACGAGGACAGTGTAATTCTAATTATCTTTCTCTCCTAAAAATATTTCTAAATAAAATATATGAGCAGAGATAATATGACTTCTCCAAAATAACAGAAATATTGGAGGAAAAATATTAAAAATCACTTTTGGTATTTTTCTGGATTTATTTGCGGATTTATTTGCATAGGAAAAATACGCGTTTTTCAAAATTGCATTTAGGTCCGAGAAAAATGTTCACTTTGTCCTAAATATTATTAGAGGACGGTGAAAATTTATTTCGCGAATTTTGGAGTCCGTTTGGTATTTCTTTCCTTAGTTTTTCTCCACGAGGACTCTATTTAAAAAAAAATAGGAAACCGACTTGGAGTCGTGAAGGCCCAGGACTCTGGGCTTTATAAGCGCAGCGCCCGGCCCGACCGCCCCCAGCCCGCCTCGCCTCGCCTGCCCTAACCCTAGCGCCGCCGCCGCCCGCTTGCGCCGCCGCCGCCCGCTCGCGCCGCCGCCGCTCGCCGCCCGCGCGCCGCCGCGGCCCCGCGCCGCCGCCACCCGCCGACGCCGCACCGCCGCCTCACCCCGCCGGAGTGCCCCGCCGCCGGACCGCCGTTGCCGGAGTTCGTCGTCGAGGTAATATCGGTTTTTTTTAGAAACCGATCGGTTTAGTAAGAAAACCGTAGATTCGTTTTTTTATTAGACTAGATCGGTTCGGTTTTTCGGTTTAGTTATTCAGCGGACGTTCGTCCGTACGTTCGTTTTAATGAACGGTTTTTGTTAGTTAACCGTAGAGAGCGAACGTTCGTTCGTTAGCCTGTTCGTCCATTTTCTTTTTCGGGGTATTTATCCGCGGTTATTCCGGTCGGGATTTCTGCCCTGATCTTGTTTCGCGTTTTTCTTTTCGCTCTAGAGTCGGAATCAGGTGATTCAAAATCCCATATCTTCGCCTCGATGCCCTCTTTACTTTTAATCAACTTGATCAAATTTTTGGCTACTATAAAATTTGACTTTAGGCCAACTAGTAAACTGGAGCTCGTTTCTTTTGCAGTTTGAGTTTCGTTGCTTCTTTCGATTTGGTTCTTTTTGCAAACCGGAGTTCTTAAGTTGAACTTTCTGGTTAGATCTCTTATTTGAGTTTTACCCATGCATTAGTTAAGTACTTATTGTATGCTTGTTTGTTTGCGATAGAGTACCCGGAGTGCGCCGCTTGCTACTTTGAGTCTCTAGGTTTTGCGGATCATCAGCAAGGCAATTAACACTTTAATCATGATTTCCAATTACCCAGTTTTCATTGCATTAGTCCAACCCTCACACATTGCATGAGTAGGATCAATTAAACTTGTGGGTTTGGGAAGTAGATTGAGGTAGTACCTATTACCTGCATTACATTTAAACCCTTGGGAGTTACTTCTACGTTTGCTGATAGGACATGCTATGCTCGTAGACGTGGTTTGGGTTTGAGTGAAATCCATGACAGATGTGAGTTTGATAATTAATGGTTCAACTTAAGGTGGCAACATTAATACACATCTGAGTGGATTGAGGCATCTGGGTGTTCCAGTGATTGCCTGTTTTTCTTTTGGACCGCCACCCAGGCTCAAAGGGATCATGAGATTTTTCATGCTAGAAACTTCCGTGTGCAGCCACATGCCAATATGGGCTCTGGCATAGTTGAGTAAGTTGTGGGAAAACTTTCCATGATGGGCTAGCAGATGTAGTGGGTTTTGGAGGTGTACCGGCCTATCTATCTGGTTAAGGGGACCTCTTCGGAAAGACTGTGTCTCGGTCATCCGTTTCTCAAACACCATGTAGTGCGAGAAAACAAACGGAGGAGATCGAGTCTTATGGGGAAAAGTGCACAAACCTCTGCAGAGTGTACAAACTGATCATGATTAGCCGTGTCCCCGGTTATGGACGTCTTGAGTATCTAGTACTTGGATTATCATGTGAATCTCATCATGTTACCTTCACTAATTTTGTTGGGTTAATGATTATTTTAATTGGGGTTGAGAGGATGTCTATCTTCTCAACGATTATTTCAACTACCATGATAGTTAATTAAAATCTATTCCTTTGAAGTAGGGAATAATTGGCTTTACGCAAAAACTTAACCATAGAGCTTTCCACCAGCCAAATATTGCATATAGTATAGTTTTACTTTCATTGCATTCTCTTCTTTTACCTTGCCAGCATATTCCATGTGCTGACCCGTTTTCGAGCTGCAACATTTCATGTTGCAGACTTTTCAGACGACGAGTAAGATGCCCCTTTTTAGGTCGTGGTTCTATACTCGGTGATGCCGCTGGAGTTGATGGACTCACTTATCTTCCAAGCCTTCCGCTGTTATCGTGTTAGATGGCCTTCAGCCATATTAATTGTAATAAGTTCATCGTTGGACTATCGATGTAATAAGTGTGTGATTGCTACTCTGTTATAAATCCTTCAAGTACTGTGCGTGTCAGCATTACTGATCCAGGGATGACACTGATGCACAGAGATCAGACAGTTTGAGGTCTGGTCGCTACAATAACAGGCTGACGGAAACATTATATAGTAATTTGAGAGCAAGAAAGACACAACCTACAACAACCTATAATTGCAAACAAGGGCATGGATGGATAGAGCATAACATGGACTTGTAGACATTATCATTGGACATCTCCAAATATGCATGGATATGACTGTAGCATCAAGCAAACCTCGCATAATGATATAACAGTTTCAGACATAGCAGTTTTCACCAAGTCTGAGAAACCAGCAAACAACAAGTAGGTCACTTTGCAAGCTTGTTGCACTCACCACAAGGCATATCATGAAAAGTGTATTGCACTACAACAAAGATGTCATGATTGTGCTTCTAAAACATGTTGACATCATGCTCAAACAAAAATTACACAAAAAGATATGTAAAAGACAAAACAACAAGTTATAACAGTTTTCAACACATAACCGCACTTAGCACTTTTGCAACAGAGATAATGGCATCAAGATAAACTCTAACATGCAGGAAAATGCAGCCATCATGTAGATCACTGAGACACGAACATTTTGACATATTATTTGCTCAATTTGGATGAACATGCACAAAGTTACAAGTCTCACAAAGATGTCATATGATGTTGATACAGAAAAAGACTTAGCCTTTTTAACACAAATAGGGTGACTGTTGAATAGCAAAATTACGCACGAGCGGGGAATAGCGGGCCCACCAAGGGCCAAGGCCCAGCTGGAGGAGGTCGGGCAGGCATGCAGGGAGGCTAGCTGGGCCGCGGCTTGCGGGCAGGAGCGGGGCTGGCAGGAAGAGGTGAGGCCCACGACCGGGGGAAGGAAGGCCCACACGAGACGGTGAGCGGGGGCGGCGTGCGGTCGTCCTCCCGTGCTCTTGCACGAGACATAGGCCATGGTGGCGATGAACTTGGCGGCAAGGACGGCGGCTCGGGACTCCGCGAGGTGGGTGGAGGCTGGGAACGAGGAGATCCGGCCTCGAGGCCGCCGGATCCAGCGAGAAGGCCAGCGCTAGGCAGAGGTGAGGATCCATGGTGGTGGAGCTTCGACCGGCGGCCATGGCGAGGTCCTGCGAAGGAAGACAGGGAGAGAAAGCACGAGATGGGAGAGAGGGCGACGAAAAACGAAGGAGGAGGAGGACGGGGTCGACTAGGGAGGACCTGGGGTCGTCGGCGGGGAACTCCGGGCGGCTACGAGCGGAGGAGATCCGACGTTGGAGGCCGACGCAGGAGCTGCTGGCGGCGGGGCACGGCCAGGCACGGGGAGCGGAGGGATGCGCATGCTCGGGCATGGGAGCGCGGGCCTGCGGCGGCGGTGGCCGGGCCGGGCGGGCCAGCCTCGGGCCTGCGGTGGGGGGAGGAGAGAGGCAAGGTTTGGTGGCTGCGCGTGGTTGGTTGGAGGCGGCGACGAAGCTGACATGGCGCCTCGTGATTGGCCTGGGCGGCGTGGAGGCTGGACATGTCTGGTGTGGACGTATGTGTCCTGCGGCGCGAGGAGGAAGATGCTAGGGTTTCATCCGCGAACTTCGGTGGAGTGGACTTATTTATATGTAGAGGGAGCTAGGAGAGTCCAAATGAGGTGCAGTTTTCGTCCACACGATCGTGATCCAACGGCGAAGAACATGGAGGGGCTTTAGATGGGGTAGAGGGCTGTTAAGGAGGGGTGCTAGGCTAAAAGAGAAAGGGCTTCCGATGTTTAACGTGGTTAATTGTTGGGGCATCAAACGACCTCCAAATGGAGCGAAATTTGACAGGCGGTCTACCGGTGATATACCGAGGCCACTCGACAAATCTCGTCCCATTCCGAGAACTTTTTTTCCCGCTCACAAACAAGATTTGAGAGGTGCAACGGGTGCAAGTGAGAGTGTCGGATCCCGAAACGGACAACAGAGAGAACTAGGTGGCGGCCAACTACGAACGGATGCAAGTTTTGGAAACTATGGAGATGCAATGCACATGATGATATGGCAAAATGCAACACGCAAGTAGATGGCATGGCAATGACGGCGAATAACTGGAAGACACCTGGCGCATCGGTCTCGGGGTGTCACAAGGCCGGCGACGGAGCTGGGTGGCGGGGAGGCACGGTGCCCGGCCGGCGGAGGAGGCGAGGCTCGGCGGCGGCGGAGCGGGCAACTCGGGCCCATCGCAACCCAGGGGCGAACCGAAGATGGTCCCCGCGGGCCATGCGGTGGCTGGAGCAGTGGAGGGCCACGTGGCGGCTAGCGATTTGTGTGGGGGCGGCAGTCGAACATGTCCGGCGGCGGGAGGAGGAAGGAGTCTAGGTTTTACCCGAGAAGTT
>LR738714.1:290347821-290419341 GCA_902687465.1 Secale cereale
ATAGGTAGGGGGAGCTAGGAGAGGGCTATTGAGGTGCGGTTTTCGCCACACGATCGTGATCCAATGACGAAGAACATGGATTGGGTTTAGATGGGCTAGTGGCCAGTTGTGGAGGGGTGCTGGGCTGAAAAGAGAAAGGGGTCCGGCGGTTAACGCGGTTAACCGTTGGGGCATCAAACGACCTCCAAATGGAACAAAATTTGACAGGCGGTCTAATGGTGATATACCAAGACCACTCGACAACTCTCGGCCCATTCCGAGAACGTCTTTCTCCCACTCACGGAACAAGATCTGGGAGGTGCGATGAGTGTGTGTGATTGTTTCTAGACTCAGAACGGATAATGGAAAGACCCGACAACTACGGATGGATGCAAGTTTTGAAAACTATGCAGATGAAACACACATGATGAGCAAGGTGCAACACGCAAGCAGATGACATGGCATCGACTATGAATAACTGGAAGACACCTGGCACATTGGTCTTGTGGTGTCACAACACTCCACTACCAACAAGAGATCTCGTCCCGATATCTTAGGAACGAGACGGGAGATGAATAGGACGAACGCAGATGCTTCTTAGACAAAAGAGTGAAGCTAAAGAATCTGGAGAAGTTGAACAACTTAAAATAAAGAATACAACAAAGATGAATGAGATTGTGAAGCTTCGGTAAATGATCCAACAAGGCGTACGATGAGAACCAAGAGCTTAAGTGACGAGAGGGACATTGAAACCACTCCGGTTAAGTGGGATAGACAAGGAATAAGAACAAGAAAATTTAGATAGCACTTCGGTTGAACAAGGAAGGAATGGAAGACGAACTTGACAAGATGGAACTATACTTGACGAGATGAAAAACACGATGCCTCCGGAAGAATTGAAAGAGTGAAATGAAAGAATGGATAAGTAGATTACAACTTTCACCACAAATGAATTTGAAATAGAATCTTCAAGAGAACGGCTTGAAAGGAGTGGATGAGAAAATTAACAACAAAGGAATAGATTCGCGTGGGCTTATGTAACCATCTCAAAACTTGAGGTGAATTTCCGCCACAACCAAAAGATTGAATAGCTGAGAATGAAGAAATGCAAAACTCCGCTACAAAAGAATACAGAGAATTAATTGCACTTCGAGATGCCAGAAGAAGAATAAGAATACTTGAGCTTCTCCAACAAGAATCTGGTGAACACTTGAAGAATGAATTAAATCATGATGAGCCACCATGAAGAACTCCGGTAACAAGGATGATGAGATGGATTGAATGATGAAAAAAATAAGATTAAAGCCTTGCGATGATTTAAATGGGGATTCCGACGAGATGGCCGAGGAAAACCTTGAACTCCGGAAAAGAAAAGATGAAAAGACTTGGGATTAGAATTTATTCATCATGAACAAATTCCAAAGAAAGGGATTACTCAACTTGATGAGTTAAATTGATGCAAAGCAATGGATTTGCATACCCACTTATTAGCGTTGAAAATGATTAAAGAGCGATATAGCACAAAACTCGAGAAAGTATACGTGAACCACCAGTAGGATTGGAAAGAACGAATGAATTGACGTGATAAGAATGGAAGTGAAATCTTGAACGAACCACCGTAGGAATTTAAATTGAACGAAGAAAAGAGAATGAATCACCAGAAAGAATTAGAAAACAAATAGAGAACCTGAGGGAATTTAGAGATAAGAGAATGAAGAGATCGCGAACTGACTAAAGAACACTTGAATGAAGCACCGGAATAAGGAGACGAACGAAGAGACATCAATTAAGAATAGTTGGAGGACGAAGTTGAAAGCTGAGAACAAAGAAATCTTCTGAAATGATGGCCTTCAGAGAATCGAGAAATTAAGAACTCATGAAATGCTTCGGATGGGTATGGAAATATTTATTGACGATCGGAACAAATTGAGGGTATGGCATTAAGCTTGAACGACAAATAGTCAAGAGAACGGACAAGATTTATAGGAAGAACTCTTCTTCGGTTTTCAAATGACGACGAGAAATACCACCAAAATTATTGAGAAACTCCGAAAGAATGAAAAGAGGAAAGTTAAACCAATATTGAAAAGAATTTGAAAACGATCTTCGGAAGGCATATGACTAATGGAATCCATACTTATGTCACACTTGAAAAGAATTTGGGAATAACTCCGGATAAATTAGAAGAGTCAGGTAAGATCCTGGGAAAAGACCTATGGGTTATCAGCCCACCGAAGAGGAAACACCATCGTAAAAGATTATTAGAGTGTGAAATGATGCACCGGAACAACTGAGAGACTCGAATGAGGTGACAACCTCGCATAAATTTGAACACAAACGAATCTCCTGAGATGTCTTCGGAACTTCGGAACAATTAAATGGCGAGAGGCGAACGAGACAAGGGGTAACACTTGAGCTGGGGAAAGAATATGATTACCATCGAATACTTGAATTGAATCCACCGGAAAAGAAAAAGGAGATGAAGAATAAAGGACTAGACGAGAAGTCACCAGTTGAAATCATTGAGGAAAGAATGCAAAGACTTCACATGAGGAGGAAGGATACTCGAATAAGGACTCCGGCTCTGAGCAGAAAAAGGGTGGGCGGGTGGGGAAAAAATACCACTTCGGAACGAGGAAACAATGTCCGTTGGAAAGAACTGAGGATTGATCTTGCAAAAGGCGAAGAGGATCAAATCAACTTGACGAGAATTCACCGGATGAAAAGAGCTGACATCGCAACGAACAAAAATTACCGCGTGATCCTACAAAAAAATTGAAGGGGAAGAGGAGTAATTCAAAACATCTATGTCAAGATTCCTCACTAGAGCGACGAAGTGGCCGGGGAGTAAAAATAATTCCTACTCTCCGATATAACTAGACTCTGAAAAAGTTTTTCTAGACTCAACAACGGCCAAACTATGATCAATCAAGGGGGCTCCTATGGTCGGTCGAGGCTCTAATACCAACTTTTCATGCCCAAGATGTGATTCTATCTCGATCACGTTATAACCTCATGATTGGGGCACAACCGCATTTCAGGCACTTAGCAAGATGGATATCATTACATCGTACCATTACATAAAGTGAGATGATCAATAAGTGATCCTGAACTACCTACGAGTCAAACATAACCCCACCGTGTTCTCCTCTCAAACTTAAAAGAGACGGTCACGGTTACTCATGCAGTTGGTGTATTTTATTTCGGATCCTCTGTCAAGTTTTCTACAACCGGATATTAACAAATTCCAATCTGCCACATAGTCACGGGCATGACTTTCGAAAGTTCAAAACCCTGCAGGGGTGTCCCAACTTAGCCCATCACAAGCTCTCCGATCAGCAGAGGTAAAACCTCTTAGCTTAGGGACAACCGTAAAACCTCTTATCTTAGGGACAACCCGATCAGACTTGGAATCCCGGTGCACAAGACATTTCGAGTCTGATCGGGTTGCTAAACTGAAAGTTAACATGGACCATGATGATCTACTCGATTTTCTAGTCAAGTTACATATAAAGTTCATTTAATTCGGAGCTACAGCCTAGAAGATATGAGCACAACAAGTTAACCATGGCATTGATGCAAAATGCATTCAAACCTCAAGAAATCACACTCAAAACATGGATGCAACAAGACATGATGCATCTACATGCAAAACCAAGAAAGTTTCATATATTGCATGCTTGCAACGGAGCAACCATTCAACACATACATATGAAACAAGTTTAAAGGACAAGCTGTCTAAAACAACAACTAGGCATATTGCAAGCATCAAAACAACATGCTATAAGTACAAGATAGGCACAAACATGGCATGAACTCAAAGTACAGATTACATGCTTCAAGAATCATCAAGGTTCAGGTCCATAGGCATCAAGAGTAATCCAACATGATCAAGGCAACAAGCAAACTTTATATGACAGATTATGACTTTGTGAAAAACAGGGCATATAGGTGAGCAGAGTTAATATGTTGACATATTGGAGGTAAGAAATAATTAAGCTACAGTGCAAGAAAATGGAAAACAAGAGCATGGCATGCTAGTCCATAACATGGAGCTCAAAGAACACAACATGGCATATACATGGGAGCAACAGGTTCATGGCATTAATCAGAACAAGATGCAAACATGATATAGCAGATTCTCAGACTTAGTGAAAATCTGGGAATGCAAATAACAACATAATGAGGCTGCCTTTGGAGGAACATAACATCAAGCATATCAATCCTAATAAGCATGCAAAGATCATGAACATGTAGTAGGCATGGCATACTCCAAATAACTCCATTCGCACAACTCCATAAGATGCATAGATTAACTATAATGAGCTTTGCCAAATTGAACATGCTGTTAACAGGCTGACAGAAACATATTCAAGCAAGTTGAGAGCAAGGAGATAACATGCTACGATAGGCTATAATTGCAAATAAGGGCATGGATTGATAGAGCCTAACATGGAATTCAATACATGATCACTGTACATCTAGAAATATGCATATATTTGACTGTAGCATCATGCAAACATGGCATCACATTATAACAGATTCAGACTTTGCAGTTTTTACAAAGTCTCAGAAAACAGCAAATAGCAAGTAGGTCACTTTGCAAGCTTGTTGCACTCACCACAATGTATATGATGAAAAGTGGAATATACCATTGGAAAGGTGACATGATTATGTGCCTAAAAACATGTTGACATGAAGCTCAAAAGAAAATCACACAAAAAGCTATGAAAAAGACAAATCAACAAGTTATATTAGTTTTCAATAGTTAACAGCAACAAGCACTTTTACAATAGAGATTAACATGGCAAGATGGATTCTAACATGTATGCAAAGCACACGATCATGAAGAGCTCTCTAAGATGAACAATTTTACATATCATACACTCCATTTGGACCCACATGCACAAAGTTACACCATGTTAAACATGCCTACATGCTGTTAACAGACAACAAAGACTGAGCAGTAACATCACATAGCAGTTTTGCAACAAAGATTAAGACATCAAGATGAACCAGAACATACATGCAACCCATGCCAACATGTAGAGCACTCCGAGACAAACATTTTGACATATTATGCACGCAAAATGGAGCAATGAGCACGGAGATATGACAAGTCAAAGGGAGCAACATATTATATTGCATCTGGGACTTAGAGAAATTATACCCCACGGAAAGTTGGACGGAGATGTACCGGGACGAGTAGATCTGGGCGAGATGGCGCGTTTGGAAGGAGGAACCGGTGGATATGTTCCACCTGACCGAATCTAAGGCGGCGGCAGTTGCGAGCTCCGGCGGCGAGCGGCGGGCGGCCGAAGGCAGTTGGGAGACGGTGGCCGCCGGCGGCGGAGGGCAACGCACGGCTGCGCCAGCGGGGCAGCATGGAGGCGCGTGGTGGAGGTGGCCGGTCTCGGTGGAGCTCGGGGCGGAGGAGACCGGCGGTCGGGGCGGCATGGTTCGGCGACTGGCGCGCAAGGAGGCCGGCGGCGGGGAGGCGCGGTGCCCGACCGACGGAGGAGGTGAGGCTCGGCGGTGGCAGAGCGGGCGACTCTGGCCTGGCGCGGCCCAGGGGCGGGCCGGAGATGGGCCTCGCGGGCCCATCGGTGGCTGGCGCAGCGGAGGGCCACGTGGCGGTTGACGATTGGTGGGGGGCAGCGGTCGGACACATCCGGCGCGGACAAATCTTTGTCCTGCGGCGGAAGGAAGGAGACTAGGTTTTACCCGAGAATTTTGGAGGGGGGGCTGTTTATATAGGTAGAGGGAGCTAGGAGAGGGCTATTGGGGTGCGGTTTTCGCCCGCATGATCGTGATCCAACGGCGAAGAACATGGAGGGGGTTTAGATGGGCTAGTGGCATGTTGTGGAGGGGTGCTAGGCTGAAAAGAGAAAGGGGTGCGGCGGTTAACGCCGTTAACCGTTGGGGCATCAAACGACCTCCAAATGGAACGAAAATTGATAGGCGGTCTAATGGTGATATACGAAGACCACTCGACAACTCTCGGCCCATTCCGAGAACGTATTTCTCCCGCTCACGAAACAAGATCTGGGAGGTGCGATGGGTGTGTGAGAGTTTCCGGACTCAGAACAGACAACAGAGAGACCCGACAACTACGGATGGATGCAAGTTTTTAAAACTATGCAGATGAAATGCACACGATGACATGGCAAGGTGCAACACGCAAGCAGATGACATGGCAACGATAGCTAATAACTGGAAGACACCTGGCACATCGGTCTTAGGGTGTCACATCCACACATCGCTATGAATCGATTGAAAAGGAAAAGAAGCAATGGTGGTGGAATTATTAAACGGCAAGCGAACATGTTTGCCGACTCGACATGCATGACAAGTGTGATTCTCAATCTTATTACATCTGAATCTAAAACTCTTAAGAATATGACGAAGTGTGACGGGGTTGGGATGACCCAAGCGAGCGTGCCAGAGATTGACTCTTGCGGAGAGAGCGATCGGTGCGGTGGTGGTGGATGAAGGCGAATGCACCGGATAGAAATCGTCAGGGCTGTCACATCGGTGAAGTACCATCCTAGTTCGAGCGTCCTTGACACAAAAACCAAACTCGTCAAATTCTACAGTGACAAGATTTTCACGAGTGAAACAATGAATGGAAATAAGATTCTTATTAAGATAAGGAGAAACATGTATGTTAGACAAAGATAAAGGCGTATACTTAGAAGGAAAAGAATTGTGCCCAACATGTGTGATAGGAAGTGTTGAACCGTCGCTGACAATGATGCGGCGGTCAGTGGAGACATGAGTGAAGGAGGCAAGGTTGCCAGATTGAGCAAACATGTGAGCCGTAGCACTGGTGTCCATGTACCAATCACCGCCTCCAGTGTATTTGTTTGGAGTAGAAGCGGTGTGCAGCGCGGCGAGGAGCGCCGGGTCCCAGGGCACCGGCGGCAGCGCCGGCGAGGGGGACGGATACACCATGGGGAAGCTGTAGACGCCGCTTGGCTACGGGGGTGGGTACCCTCCTTACGGCTGCGGAGCCGCGTAGTACGCTTGATACGCGGGCGGGCTCGGCATGGGAAGCGTCGGTGCAGGGGTCCGTGGAACCGGCATGGTGTAGGCATGAACAACACCTGACCATGGGTTGTAGCCGGAGGCCCACGGGGGAGGCACCTAGAGCTGCTGCTAATGTTGCTGACGAGGCTGGCCGGTGCCCTGCTATTGCTGCTGCTGACCGCCGCGGTGGCGACCGTGCTGGCCCCCGCGGTGCCGTTCGGCGGGAGGGACGGGAGGTGCAGGCGGCCCGTATGGGAGCAGGAGCAGCCCCGACTGCTGCTGGGGCGCCGGGTACTGCGGTGACGGTGTCGGGTAGGGTGCTTGGTGGCGCGGCGGTGGTGGCGCGACCGGGGCAGCGGGAGGTGCTGGGGGTCCGCCGTGGGTGGTGCCAGCGGCGAGAGCTGTGTGGATGGCCCGCGCCTTCACATGCTTCATCCGCCGCTCCTCCAAGCGGAGGTACGCAACGAACTTGGAAAATGATGGGTTGGGGATGAGGGTTAGGTTCACCGCGGCATTGCCGAAGTCCTCATTGAGCCCGACGGTTATCGTGCTGAGGAGGAGATCATCATCGATCTTTGCGCAAATGTCGCGGAGCTCGTCAGCAAGGGTCTTGAGACGGCGACAGTAGTCGTCGACGGAGGAGTTTTCCTGGTGGCACTCGAAAAACTCTTGCTGCAAAAAACACGATGTTGGAGCTAGTTGTTGCTGAAGAGCCCATTCAGCTTGGTGCACACGGTGCATGCATCATCACTGTCCCGCACGACTGTCTGAGAGAGGTCCGGCGAGATGGTGAGGAAGAACTACCGGATGATCGTGGTGTCGATGGTGGATCAGTCATGGAACACGGGAACAAGGCTGGAGTCGACGGAGCCGTCCACGTGGTCGGCGAGATGGTACTCCCGGAACATGAGGGAGAAGTATGTGTTCCACGTGTAGTAGGAGGAGTCCGCCTGGGAGAGACGAATCGGCACCCGCTCGTAGATGTTGAGGTTGCGGATGTCGTTGACGTCGGGAGGGTTGGCGTCCGCGAACGGGTTGGAGTTGGTGGACGCGGACGACGTGACAGATGACATGGCGGCGGGAAGTGGTGCAGCTAGGGCTAGGTAGCGGCGGCGGTTCGATGCGAGGTAAGCTCGGCTCGGGAGGGAGGTGGCACAGAGGGCTGGGGCGGGGGTGTGGCGCGGCGGCGACTAGGAGAAGCTGCGCAGCAGGGAAGCTGCAGTGGATGGCGGCAACGGGTGGAGCGGCGGCGGCGGGCACAATGGGGAGGTGCGGGAGACATCGGCTGGGAGTGGGGAGCGGCGGCGGACGGCGCAACGGGAGGCGCGGGCATCGGCGGCTTGGAGCGGCAAAGGCGGCGCGGGGAGACGCGTGGCGGCGGCGACTAAGCGGATGCGAGGGAAAACTTAAAAAACTGATACCATCTTTGTTGTGGTAATTGCACGATATATTTCTCATGTGCAAAGGCACAAATATATGATGTACAAAGGTGCGCCACGACCTCAACTATACAAGATACTAGGAGGTGGGCCCAATATACAGATATGCACAACACATATATACTCAACACGCCCATCCTTGCTCTCACTTTATCCTACGGCTGTTTTTTCCTTTTTCCTTCCTAATCTAATCATCACCCCCCTTTGATTTTAACAGGGTGGGCCCGGGCCTTATTTTGTTCCAATCAAATCAAGCCATTTACACAGGAGCACGGGTGGGCACATGCACGGGCCACAGGCAAGTCTTGTCCGTGGGACACTTCCTTTACATGAACACTACATCACGTGCAGTTGGGAGGCCAACGGGGATTACTCCACGAGATCAACATAGAATTTACATGAAAATCCAAGGCTCCACTCCGTTGTAGGTTCTTTCTATGGCTCGCGATGCATAATAGGTGTTGGACCTTGTACATACGTGTTAGGCATGGATTGGATCATCAGGACGCGTGCCCCTTCTGTAATTAGCATGAGGAGACCATTGACCACCTCCTCCTCGGTTGCGTCTTCGCAAAAGAAATCTGGTCGGTCATATGCCGAACCCTTGATAGACCACAGTGGACGCCAAGTCATGACTCGAGGCCGCGGTATTGGTGCGTTGTCATAGGTATGAGTGACCGCATAGCAAAGAACGCGCGAGCAATCTTACTACTCATGATGTGGGAGATATGGAAGCACCGGAACGCGATTGTCTTCGACGGCGCACCCCACTCTCCGAGGGCGCTCGCGAAAAAAATCGATGCCGAGGGCTGCACATGGAAGCTAGCCAGAATCTTAAAAGGGAATGTAGAGCCTCTCTTAGGTGGGCTAGTGAGGTGGGCCGAAACAAGGAGTTAGGCTAGAGTAGTTTTCGGCTTGTCCGACAAAGTTGGTCCACAGGTAACGATGTAACATGTAATTGCCAACGGGAGGGGTTCTTGTCCCCATCCTCTTTCTTTAATATATAGTACGCACACTCGTGCGTATTCAAGAGAAAAAAGCCAACAGAACCATGATGTACACACGACGGTTTATCTCCAATTTTAGTACATAGAACCAAGGTGCACGCCACTTTTCAATCCTAGGTCATGTAAAGATGGTACATGCAATACTTTCGTAGCTAAAAAATATTAATCAATGAACAGTTGTCATTATGAGAACATTGCACATATAGCAGGGTTCATGGTGTTTTCACAATCTTATTTTTCTTGTTTTCACGGGGAAAACTGAAAACCCCAACTCATCTGGAATATATTTTTTGCAAATCAAATCAAGAAACATGAATGATTTGTGTGCATAATTGTTTGAATTCTTTTGAAGAGGCTAAGATTTGATTCCATGTTTGTTCTCTGTTGACGTATAAATGTCTTGCCTAATCTATTCCATCAAATCAAGTTTTTAATTGTGTTGGTTGGAGCATGCACTTATACATAGTATTAGAGCCAAGAGGTCTCTTCCATCACACCGGTCTTCTGGTTGCATTGGGTAGGGCATGCACTTGTACATGTTATCGGAGTCAAGAGGTCTCGAGTTCAAGAAATGGCTGGCGCAATTAAATTGCAGCCCACTTTCGGTCCATGCTTAGGCGTGAGGGTGAGTGTTGACATATGTATAAATGTATTACCTAATCTCTTCCATCAGATCAGTATTTTGATTGCATTGGCTAGAGCTTGCACTTCTACAATCTCGAATGAAGTGTATGCATAGCCTTCAAACTTTTTGGGAGAATTCACTTTCTTCCTTATCAAACTTCTAAAGGCAAAGAGTCTGCCGGAGCCTAAATGTCCTCTCTGCAAAAAAAGTCAAAGGTCCTAAAACTAAATCACTCGTTCCTCTGTGGCCTTAATACATGTCTCCCCTATGAATTTCATTGGAGTGGAGTTGTTATTTGTACATAGATGCCCCTTTCGAAGTTGTTGTGCATCTGATATGATGGATGTACGACACTTCCTTTACACATTCAAATGGATCAACCAAAAGATTACCGCCATGCACATGACGTTGTGCGAACGATTTTTACACGACGGCTTATATCAGTTCGCCCATACATATCACCGAATTGCACATAGCTAGATTGTACAGAATACACCTCTCGTGCAAGCTATGCATCGTCTGCACATCAGTTTCACAGGAAAAGAGTGAACGGATTAGTTGGGACCAGAATTTAAGGCACATAGATCTAGCTTATAACAAACTCCCTCCGTCCCAAAATAAGTGACTCAACTTTGTACTGAAGTTAGTACAAAGTTAAGTCATTTTTGAGTCACTTATTTTGGGACAGAGGGAGTATAATATGAACACACAAGACCTCACACAGAGTTGACACGGCTGCTACCTTACCTTGGCCGGAAAGTTTGCGCCTTTTGGCTCACTTATATGAGTATATCGCTAGTAACCATGTGACAAAGAACCTGACTCGACATGATTATTTATAGACCATGGTGGCACTAACATGCATAGATAGACACAAGAGCAATGAAGGATACATGTCGGTCAATCAATGTGTCTGAAGCGAGCTACCAAGACTGCACTACAAAAAAAACCACTTTCGTGATAATATGTGTTTGTCATAGTAGGTCACATTTTCTGCCATGCATGTACATCTATGACGATTTTATGACAGAATAAAGATAGTCATACATGTGCTGTCGTAGAAGTGTTCCATGACAATACCAAAATTATCATCATGGAAGTGTCCACTTCCATGACGATAAATGTTGCGTCATGGAAGTGCTTTCATCAAGGGTAACCGACACGTGGCATCCACCGTAAACCGCTAACAGCCACGACCAATGACGATTTTCCACGTGTAAAATTCTCATTGGCCGGCGGAAACACATGTCAGCTTCGCGTTGGCACGGATGTCACTCATCGAATGGGCAAGAGGCACCTACAGTACGTCGACACGTGGACCCAAAAGTGTCCCAAAACTTAAATGGGTCGGCCCAGCTACATGCCCACTAGATTTTGCAGACCGGAATGGGCCGACCCAGCTAAAGGCCCACAAGATTTTGCGGACACTAGTGGTCCGGCCCGTTAACAGGCTGCCATGTATTGGGCCAAATGCTGGCCCATATGCGATCCGGTCCATTAACAGCCTGCCATGTTCTCAGCCTAATAAGGGCCCGTATGAGATCTGGCCTGTTAATAGCCTAGCATGTTCTGGGCCACATTATGGCTCATATCACATCCGACCCGCTTGAATCATGTCAAGTTTTGGGACAAATGACGATCCATATCAGATCGGGCCCTTTAAGATCCTTTCATTCTTTGGGCTAAATTATAGCCCATATAAGATACGGCCCGTCAACTAGACGTTGTGCTTTTGGGCCCACTTGAGGCCCGGTTAGGATTTCTGTTTGCTAAAGGCCCATTTAATAGTACGGCCTGATATTAGTATCGGGTTGATAAAGGCCCATTTAAAATTTTGGCCCTATATTTATTTTGGCCTGTTAAAAGCCCTCAATATAGTTGGGCCTAATTATGGCCCGCTTTGCATCCGGCCTCCTGACAGCCTATAATCTGATTGGGCCAAATAAGTACCGAGAAAAAAATTGGCATGTTCACGGCCCGTGATGTGATTGGCACAATCATGGGCCGAGGTCTATTTCGGTCTACTATCAGGCCGTGAGCTGTTCGACACATTTCACGCGCAACCTACTTTTCAGCCTACTAAAAGCCCATTGAATTTTCTTAGGGCCGACGGTTTAGTCAGCCTATTAAAGGCCCAAAACTGTTAGTGGGCCAGTTTACATTTAGGCCTACTAACGGACCGAGATGACTGGGCCCACGATGCGGCCCATATATACTGATTTGCAAGCCGACCCGATTATGTACCGTAATTTTACGTTTTGGCCCGTTTACTTTTCATAAAGCGAAGACAGGATATATATACAGTAAAATAACTACAGCATTGTGAATAAGAAAAAACCTAGACTGCAGAATAAATAAATTACGATATATTACATCCACTAGGCATCAAAGTTCGCCACCAGTGATAATAAGCACAAGCAGACAACAGATTACATACACTGGGCATCAAAGATCGCCACCGGTGCAAATAAACATGCCGACAAAATAATATACAAAACCGACAACACTTCAATAGAGTTCACCAAAGGTTAGCCCTGCTCAGGAGCTGTAGCGGATGCAGCTGAGCAAGCTGATGAGGCTACACCTGTTTGACGCTTATATCCTCAAACTCTTGTTGCATAGCATCAATGGACGCACTGGACTTCTTGTCGATCTTCCATAGAGATTGGATTTCAAGCAAGGGTTCAGCTATCCATGTTTTATTTCTTGGAGTTGAGACTGAAGAAGTTTTACAGATTCAGGTGGCGACTTCATAGAGCTTGTGTCACTACTATTAGCGAGTAACTTCAACGCTACATCACGACATGACTTTGGAGTTGTATTGCTATCTCCAATATGTGTTGCCTTCTTCCCTGCAATATATGTTAGAGGGACATGCAATGTGTTCATCTCACTATAATTGTGGAAGTTCTTCATGGGGTCAGAGGTATCACTCCGAAAGAGAAACAAGCAGACAGATGAGAGGTTTTGGACATATAAGTAACAGTGCTGACAATTCATCACATTTCTTATTAGCGAATAAAGAGACACAGTTTAAAATAGCATTAACACAATATGCTATTGTTCAGGTTAAGACATGGCAGGAAATGATATTGTGAAGGAGTCGGCAGCTTCACGACACCACTGGATTACAGATCAAGAACTCAAGCATACATGCGGTGCTAAAGAACACATAAGTATCAATGGTTAGTGTGCTGTCAATTTATTCTATTTCAGATTGGCAAATAAAGAGACGGTTTAAATAATAGTAGAATAATATGACATTGTTCATAGTTAAGACATTGCATAATATGACATTGTGCTGTAGTGGGTAGTTTCACAACACCACTGGATTATGGATCAAGAACAGAAGCATACATGTGTAACTTCCCAAATTTTCAATTTGGAATGTTATAAATAGATCATATTGCATTGCATGCTCTTTGCATCTTTGTTTGTGGCGATCATCGAAATTCTAAGTAACTCAAGGACCCTCGGAGAGAGTTGGGAATTCTACCGTTTTGTATTTGAGTTCGCTCGAATACCAGTACGAGGACAGTGTTGGTTTTAATTATTTTTCTCTCCTAAAAA
The DNA here is from genome assembly GCA_902687465.1 of Secale cereale. NCBI lineage: Eukaryota > Viridiplantae > Streptophyta > Magnoliopsida > Poales > Poaceae > Secale > Secale cereale. The sequence goes on from LR738714.1 coordinate 290,361,471, forward strand.
TATTTCTAAATACAATATATGAGCGGTGATAATATAACTTCTCCAAAATAACAGAAATATTGGAGGAAAAATATTAAAATCACTTTTGGTATTTTTCTGGATTTATTTGCGATTTTATTTGCATAGGAAAAATACACGTTTTTCAAAATTGCATTTAGGTCCGGGAAAAATGTTCACTTTGTCCTAAATATTATTAGAGGACGGTGAAAATTTATTTCTGGATTTTTGGAGTCCGTTTAGTATTTTTTTTCGTTAGATTTTCTACGTCATGACTCTTTTAAAAAAGGGGCAAACCGACTCCGGGCCGTAAGTGGCCAGGACTCTGGCCTTTATAAATTGCCACCCCGGCCCGAGGCAGCCCAGCCGCCAGCCCGCCTCGCCTCTGCCCTAGCCGCCGCCGCGTGTGCCGCCGCCGCCGCCCGCCGCCACCGCCGACCCCCGCCGTCAGTAGCCGCCGGAGCTGCGCCGTCGCAGGAGTCCGCCGCCGGAGTTCGTTGTTTTTGAGGTAGCCATTGGTTTTTTTAAAGTCGATCGGTTTTTTAGGAAAACTCTAGATCTGTTTTTTCAGGTTTAGATCGGTTTATCTCCGGTTTAGCTATTTAGCGGACGTTCGTCCGTACGTTCGTTTTAACGAACGCTTTTCGTCTGTTAGCCGCAGATAGCGAACGTTCGTTCGTTAGCCTGTTCGTCAGTTTTCTTTTTCGGGGTATTTATCCGCGATTATTTCGATCACGATTTCTGCCCTGATCTTGTTTTACGTTTTTCTTTTCGCTCGAGAGCCGGAATCAGGTTATTCACAATCCCAGTTCTTCGTCTCGATGCCGTCTTTCCGTTTAACCAACTTGAACAAAGTTTTGGCTACTGTAAAAATTGACTTTAGATCAACTAGTAACCGGAGCTAGTTTCTTTCGCAGTTTGAGTTTCGTTGCTTCTTTCGATTTGATTCTTTTTGCAAACCGGAGTTCTTAAGTTGAACTTTCTGGTTAGATCTTATCTTTTGGAGTTTTGCTTGTGCATCACTGCTTGTTTGCTTATGTATGCTATTGTTTGCTTGCGATAGAATACCCGGACTGTGAAGCGTGCTACTACGAGTCTCTAGGTTTTGCGAATCGTCAGATAGGCAAGTAACACTTTGATCATACCCTTTTATTACCCAGTGTTTATGCATTAGATCGAACCCTCACACATTGCATGAGTAGGATATCTTAACTTGTGGGACTGGGAAGTAGATTGAGGTAGAACCTATTACCTGCATTACTTTCAAACCCTCGGGAGTTACTTCTACGTTTGCTTAGGTTGCTATGCTATGCTCGTAGACATGGTTTGGGTTTGAGTGAAATCCATGACAGATGTGAGTTTTTAATTAAGGATTCAACTTAAGGTGGCTACTTGAGTGCACATCTTGGTGGATTGGTTGCAGGGCACCTGGATAATCCAGTGTTGTCCTAGGAAATCCCGGGGTTCCGTGTGATTTTTCCTATGGAATGCCACCCAGGCTCAAAGGGATCATAAAACTATTCATGCTAGAAACTTCCGTGTGCAGCCACATGCCAATATGGGCTCTGGCATAGTTGAGTAACTTGTGGGAAACCTTTCCGTTATGGGCTAGCAGATGTAGAGGGATTGTAGGTGTACCAGCCTATATATCCGGTTAAGGGAACCTCGTCGGAAAGACTGTGTCTCGGCCATCCGTTTCTCAAACACCATGCAGTGCGAGAAACCAAATGGAGGCGATCGAGTCTTGTGGGGAAAAGTGCACAAACCTCTGCAGAGTGTACAAACTGATCATGATTAGCCGTGTCCCCGGTTATGGACATCTTGAGTATGTGGTACTTGAATTATTGGTTGATCTCATCACTCTATAATTTAATTTGTTGGGTTAATGATTACTTTAATTTGGGATTGAGTTGGAGGTATCTTCTCAATGATTTTCAACCTAAATGATAGTTAAAAATAAAATGTATTTCTTTGTTGTAGGGAAAAATTGGCTTTACGCAAAAACTTTAACCTTAGAGCCTCCACCAGCAAAATATGCATATAGTATAGCATTTATTCTGTTACTTGCATTCTCTGTGTTATCTTGCCAGCATATTCCATGTGCTGACCCATTTTCGGGCTGCAACATATTACGTTGCAGACTTTTCAGACGAGGAATAAGACGTTCTAGGTCGTTTGTCATGCACTCAGCTATGCCGTTGGAGTTGATGGACTCACTTATCTTCCAAGCCTTCCGCTGTTATTTTTTTAGATGGCCTTAAGCCATAGATTTTTGTAATAAGTTCTCATTGGAGACATTCGATGTAATAAGTGTGTGATTGCCACTCTGTTATAAATCCTTCAAGTACTGTGTGTGTCAGCATTACCGATCCAGGGATGACACAGAACACAGAGAATTCGGTCCATTCAGATCGTAGTCGCTACAAAGATGGTATCAGAGCACACACAGAATGTAGGACACGACCAGTAAGACATACCCTAGATCACTCTTCTCTATGCATTCTGACTTCTCTCCATTTTCTATTTCTTTAGGATGGTGGACCCAAGGAACAAGTTCACTCAACCGGATGAGGACACACCATTTGGACGACACCAGAAGGAAGTCACTAGGTACCTGAACATAGGAATACCAAGCTTTACCGGGACCTACACCGCCACTTTACCAGAAGAGGAGAAATGGAGCATTCAAGTTCAAATTCCCGGGAGAACCTTCGCACCCTCCACTTAGCCAATAGAGTTTTCTTTTGATGCACCAACCTGGAGTCTAGGCAAGAGCATGGCCGCCCACATCACGATGGCAAGGATCGGAGAAGTCTACAAGGAGGAGCAAAAGGACACCATCTACCAGATTTGTGGATGCCGAGATGAGAGTTGGGATATGATCAGCACCCGGAAGGATAGGTCCATTGCAGCATTCATCCAGGAGTTGAACCAGCACATTCGACAATAGGAGCACCAGATGTGCGCTGGGATTATAGAATTAAAGAAGGCACTAAACAGGAATTTGGAGCTAGAAGAAGAACTTAAGTCTACTCGTGACGGTTACGAGGAGGAGATATTGATACTAGTGGAGAAGAATGATGATTTGACAAGGAAGCTAGGAGTATTCTTGGGAGATCCAGCACCAGGAGGTGAAGAAGAGGAAGAAGAACCCAAGGAGATTCCTCCCGAAGATTACATTATCATCGACAGCACGGATTGAGAACCCGATGATAGTAAAGACGAAGACTATGTAGATGAAGCTAGAGCAGACATCATGGAATCGTCCGCCGATTAATATTTTTACATGACCCCCTGTGACTAGTAGTTACCCCCACACAGTAGTATTTAGAGCACTTAACGGTTGTTAGATTTGTAAGATCTTGCTTGAAATTGATTGGTGTGGTATGATTGTGTTTGTCTCATGTGCATATGGGTAGTGGTTTTCCCTTAGACCTCAATTATGTTCTAATCTCTTCCCTCGACACCCATCAGATGCCTCCAAGACGTGAGCCCGGATTTGAGTTTCCCCCTGAGCAAGCAGAACACCCTGATGCAACTTCTTGTCCAGAACACTCAAAACAACCAGAATAACAACAACAACCCTCCACCACCACCACCCGTGGACAACCTGACACGTTTCTTAAGGTTGCAACCACCCGTGTTTGCTAGCAGCATCGAACCAATAGTGGCTGATGACTGGCTACGCAAGATTGGAAGGGATTTGACCACCGCCAATTGCTCAGATGCTGAGAAGGTGCGATTTGCCGCACACCAGTTGTCTGGACCAGCTGCAGCATGGTGGGAGAACTACACAGCCACTTTCCCCATAGCCAATGTTACTTGGGAGAAGTTTCAGCAAGCTTTCTGTACTGCCCATGTCTCAACTGGAGCTATGAGCATGAAGAAGCGGGAGTTTCGCAACTTCCGGCAAGGAAACCGTACTGTAGCTCAGTACTGGATGAGTTTAGTACCCTATCTCGTTATGCCCCAGATGATGTGATGCGGAGCATCCGTCAAGCATCCCCATGGACAACCCGGCATCGGCACAAGCACTCAAGGGACCAATGACGAGAGCACGTGCACGCGCTATCGAGGCCGAGGTGAATTCTCTCCTCTTCGAGCTTCGTTTGGATTCGCATGAGGATTGGGTTCTACCTCACAAGGAGATGTTGTGCATTCTCAATTACCAAGGAGGTGATCGCGTGGAAGCAAAGGAGAACCCCTTCAGCCCGGAAACAAGTGAAGCCCCGTCCAACCCGGAACGAGCGGTAATACCGTTTCCCCAAGACGGTACTACCGCTCCTGGCCAGTCCGGCACCAGCGGTACTACCGCCTGCAAGCGGTACTACCGCTCGAGCGGGCGGTACTACCGCCCTGCCTGCGTGCAGCCTGCGGCCCTTGGCCCTGTACCCCTTTCTCCTCGTACCCCTTCGTAGCATAAACTATAAATAGACCTTCCCCATGTCTTTTGGAGGGTTAGCAAAGATATTGAGAGACCTTGAGAGTTTTGCTCCTTGTATCCCCTCCGTGAGGAGATCAGGACCTCCCAAGGGAGAAGAATCCTCGTGGATTGCAAGACCTCCCAAGGAGAAGAATCCTCTTGGATTGCAAGACCTCACCTCCTCTAGGAGTGAGAAGAACCTTACCGTCGTGCTTATTTCCTTGGATTGATCTTGTAAACTTGTGAATCCTTTGTGTGCCACTCTAGTGGATGTGATATTGGGTTTGTTTTGAGTGAATTGTTCTTGTGTTCTTGTGTGTTCTTCCTCTTTTTCCCCTCCAAGTGTGAAAAGATCCCCCCCTAGGGTTTCACCCTACAACATCTTGGTATCAAGAGCAAGGTTGATTCACATCTTGGAGTCCCATCCCCCACTTTCTAGCTTGTTTTTTGTTGTGTTCTTGCCCAATTTCGAAAATCCCCACAAAAATAGCCCCAAATTTTTTCTTGCAATTTGTTGATTCTTGTGAGATTTGGTTGTTTTGGTTCATGGATTTGACGTTTGGCACGTGGATCTAGCCCCTCCACCACTTTCCCCACCCATCCACCACGAAATTCATCCAATTTTACCCCGAAACCATCCATTTCCGCCCAAAATTCGCCCCGATTTCGAACTGCAGATTTTACCCGACACAAGCGGTACTACCGCCCGTACAAGCGATACTACCGCCTTACACACGGTACTAAAATTTTAGGTCCGCATCACCAAGTGGTACTACCGCTTCGTCAAGCGGCACTAAAATTTTACTTCCGCATTACCAAGCGGTACTACCGCTTCGTCAAGCGGCACTAAAATTTTACTTCCGCTTCATCAAGCGGTACTACCGCCCCCACCCAAAACTTTCGCCCCTTCCGCATTTTCACTGGTTTCGAGTTGCGATTTGGCGTTTCCTAAGGTGTTTCGGCTACTTAGGAGCGTTTGACATCAACATCATCGCCTCGGAATCATCTTCACCGCTAACCGTATGCAAGGACGGTAACCTCGACGACACTTAACTTTTGCATTTTGCATTGATAGCCCGAGCCATTTGCGTTGCTTACCTATCGAGACTAGCGAGTTGAGAATTGCCGGGCCATGCTCTTGTGCACCGTAGTGATCATATCATCTTAGTGCCATAAGTCTCTCCCGTGCATATCTTACATACTTGTCTCATATTATCTTCGGCTCGAGCATCATACTCTCAAAAAAAAGGAAGAAAGAAAAGCTTTTAAGCAAAGAGAGGAGCAACAATGAGCATATAAGCAATAGCATTGAGCCACTTTACATACTCATACAATCTTGGTCACCGCATACATAGCATAGTTGGGATCGAGGACGACACGTTTCTCTCATAGGTCGGTGCACAAAGCGTATCTCGCCCATTTGAGCAATCGAGCTAGTGTCTCTCTAGTATTCGCACAACAAGAGCATTGTGCTCACCCTTGGTTGTGTGGATCCCATCTATCGTCCGTTCATGTGTTCCTAGTGATACCATTGGCTTTGATCTATTTGCTTTACGTGAATCTTTGTGAATCTTCTCAACCTTATCGATATCTTGACTAAGTTTTTGTTTGAAATTTTGCCACCATTCTAACCAAGCTACTCCATAGGCCTCTTACTTGTAGGTGTGAGGAACAAACCCGGTTCCAATTCTACTATTGTGGCATTTCATTGAGTGAAACTTGTTACATTTTCAATCTTCGGAAGAGGTAACCTTGGTATTGTTCTCTCATTTTCCTACTCACCTCCTACTTACATGATGGATAGGCCAAGTTCTTCGACCGACCCGACCGAAGAGCATCTAGTGGAAGCACCGAACTACGTCACCAAGAATCACCTTTTCGGCGTCCAACGAGCTCTTCATCAAGAAAGCGAAGCTTTGGGCGACCGTATCGAGCAACTCGCTTCCGACTTCCGCACGCAAATGCAAGAGTTCCGCCACATCTTGGTGAACCGCACGTCTCTGCCTCATTCATCAAGACGGCGCCATTCAAGTCGACGCTCAAGTGACAACTCTTCGGCTTACTCTTCCACTAATGCAAGTCCTCCTCGTCCTCGGCAAGCCCAACAATGCGTCAATCAAGATCGACATTCTTCGGACAATCCATTCCATGGCGATGGGTTACGAGATCGTGTTCGAGCACGTGAACAAGGGCGCCGCCAAGAGCAACAACGCCCACATCAAGTACAAGAAGATGACGATGCAATTCGGCAAGCACAAGAACGGCGTGACAATCAAGCACGAACCGTGCAACAAGCTCTTCATGACTCCTCGCGCATCTTCGCCGACCGCAACAGCCAAGTACGTCAACAAGAAGAACTTCATCAAGAGCAACATGAGGAAGCCGCTCATCATGAAGCGCAGCAAGAACGACGAAATGGAAACGATGTGCCACGACACCACCAACGACAAGACCATCGTGAAGATCAAGCTTTCATGGAGCGTCTACCCCGTCATGAGCGACATCACCGTCATCAACATGATGAAGAGCAACGCTTCGGCAAGCTCAAGTTCACTATGCCCAAGTTCTCCGGAAGTACCGACCCCGAGGAATACCTCTCATGGGCATTGAAGGTCGACAAGATATTTCGCCTCCACAACTTCGAAGAAGAGAAGAAGATTGCCATGGCCTCTCTCGAGTTTCAAGACTATGTCCTCATTTGGTGGGAACAAACGATCAAGCGACGACATACAAGAGGCGAAACACCCATTACAACTTGGTCAGAAATGAAGAATGTCATGCGAGCTCGCTTCGTGCCTACACACTACACCCATGATCTCTTCAAGAAGTTGCAACTTCTCAAACAAGGCATGAAGACGGTGGAAGAATACTACCAAGAAATGGAGATTGCAATGATACGAGCCAATGTCAAGGAAGATGACGAGCAAACAATGGCACGCTTCTTGAACGGCCTCAATCACCCAATCAAGCGGATTGCCGACTTCCAACCATACTCCAACCTTCTCGAGCTAGTTCATCAAGCGTCCAAGGCCGAGCGACAAGTCCAGGATGACTTCAAGTATGCCAAATACTCATCCAAGACCTACGGCTCCTACTCTCAAGCACCCGCGACTTCGGCACCTCCTACCTCAACGAGAGCATCACCAAGTACCGGCGACAAGTCAAGTTCCAAGCAACCTACACCTTCCTCGACTCGTTCTTCGGCAAGCAACTACAAACCAAAGACTCCATCACCTTCGGCACCACCTTACGACACCGAGAAGACTAGTTCCTTCAAGTGCTTCACATGTGGTGGAAGAGGTCACAAGTCCTTCGAGTGCACCAACAAGAGAACCATGATCTTCAACGACGACGGCACATATGACTCGATGAGCGAAGATGAAGTGGAAGCTATTGAGCATGTGGCCATGCACCGGCGCATCAACGAAGACGAAGATGATAAAGTGTTTTGTGACAATGATTCCAGTCCCTCTCTCGTGGTATCCAAGGTCTTGACCCTCCAACACAATCAAGACGAAGACCAACGATGCCACATCTTCCACACAAAGGCCGGCATCAACGGATGTTCCGTCAAGGTCATCATCGACGGAGGAAGTTGTCACAACTTGGCAAGTGATGAGCTATGTTCCAAGCTTCAATTGGTCAAGAAGAAGCACCCTCGTCCATACAAGGTACAATGGTTGAGCGACTCCGGAGCCATTCAAGTGGAGCATGCGGTACAAGTTTCTTTCAAGATCGGCGCCTACGAGGACACCTTGGAGTGTGATGTAGTTCCCATGACGGTGTGCCACCTCCTCTTGGGACGACCTTGGCAATTCGACCGTGGAGCCATACACAACGGTCGAACCAACTACTACAGCTTTAAGATGAACGGCAAGGGATATGTGCTTCGACCAATGTATCCAAGCCAAGTGATCGCCGATAAGCAAGCATCCACCCATCGTGGAGATCCTAGTGAGAGAGTGATCCACCAAAAAGGAAGTGAGAGCCACAAGCCAAAATTGAGCGCCTCTTCGCCAAGAGAGAAAAACTTAGTCCTCCTAGCCACCAAACGTGAGATGAGAGAAGTGTGTGAGAACCCCTCGAGCGTCTTCCACCTTGTGCTCCTATGCAAAGGGGAAGCCAAACCTACTAACACTTCACCACCTCCACCATTTGTGTTGTCTCAATTGTTGCAGGAATTCTCGAACGTCTTTCCCGATGAGCTACCACCGGGTCTACCTCCACTTCGCGGCATCGAACACCGCATCGACCTCGTGCCCGGCGCACCACTTCCGAACAAGGCTCCTTACCGCGTCAACCCGGACGAAACAAAGGAGATACAACATCAAGTACAACAGCTCATCGACAAAGGTCATGTACGTGAAAGCTTAAGTCCTTGTGCAGTTCCCGTTATTCTCGTGCCTAAGAAAGATGGTAGTTTTCGCATGTGTTCCGATTGTCGTCCGATAAATGCTATCACCGTTAGATACCGTCACCCTATTCCTCGCCTAGACGACATGCTTGATGAATTATGTGGTGCCACAATTTTTTCCAAAATTGACCTGAAAAGTGGCTATTACCAAATTCGCATTCAAGAGGGTGATGAGTGGAAAACTGCTTTCAAAACCAAGTTTGGGCTATATGAGTGGTTGGTCATGCCGATGGGTTTATCGGAAGCTCCAGGCACATTCGTGCGTCTTATGCATTTTGTTCTTCGACCTTATATAGGCGTCTTTGTAGTGGTTTACTTTGATGACATTCTAGTCTTTAGCAAGTCGCTTGAGGAACATGTTGATCATGTCCATATGGTTTTGCAAGCCCTTCGCAAACAACAATTATATGCTAATATGGAAAAATGCACTTTTGGTTTTGATAAAGTTGTCTTCCTAGGATTTATCGTGTCTTCACAAGGTGTTCACGTTGATGATACTAAAACTGAAGCAATTAAAACTTGGCCTCAACCAACGAGCCTTCAACAACTGCGTAGCTTTCTTGGTTTAGCCGGTTTCTATCGACGTTTTGTGAAGGACTTTAGCACCATCGCTATGCCTCTACACGCCTTGAGCAAGAAGAACGCACCCTTTGTTTGGGGTCCTTCGCAAGACACCGCGTTCACTAAGCTCAAACACTTGCTCACGCACGCACCACTTCATGCCCTACCCAACTTTGATAAGCCTTTTGAGATTCATTGTGACGCTAGTGGTACCGGCATAGGTGGCGTGCTCATGCAAGAGAAACGCCCAATTGCGTATTTTAGTGAAAAACTATCCGGCGCACAACTTAACTACCCCATCTATGATAAAGAGCTCTATGCTTTTGTGAGAGTTTTACGTGTTTGGGAACACTATCTTCGACCCCATGAATTTATTCTTCACACGGACCATGAGACGCTCAAGTATCTCAAGGGTCAAACGAAGTTAAACAAGTGTCATGCTAAGTGGAGTGAATTAATTGAGTCTTTTCCCTATGTCATCAAGTACATCAAAGGCAAAGAAAATGTAGTGGCGGATGCTCTTTCCCGCAAATGCATGCTTGTTACAAAACTTGAGTTGAATGTTATTGGCTTTGAGCACATAAAAGACTCATATGAGCATGATGTTTTCTTTGCACATCCTTATGCCAAATGTGTAGCACATACTTCTTGGGAGAAATACTACATCAAGGATGGATATCTCATGAAAGCTAACAAACTTTGCATTCCCGAGTCTTCGCTTCGTTTGCTCCTTTTGTAGGAATCTCACGGAGGAGGGCTCATGGGACACTTCAGACGAGACAAGACATTCGCTACGCTCTCCAAGAATTACTTTTGGCCAAAGATGTTCCGTGACGTCTCCCGCTTCACCAACCGGTGCTCTACATGCCGCAAAGCTAAGTCAAAAGCTCAATCCCATGGCCTCCACATGCCACTTCCTATTCCTTTCCATCCTTTGGAAGACATTAGCATGGATTTCATTCTTGGATTACCTAGAACTCGCAATGGCAAAGACTCTATATTCGTTGTTGTTGATAGATTTTCCAAGATGGCACATTTCATTCCTTGTCACAAGATAGACGATGCTTCACATATTGCGACTCTCTTTTGTAGGGAAATATTGCGCCTACACGGCGTACCAAAGACGATTGTCTCGGACCGTGGCGTCAAGTTCTTGAGTTACTTTTGGAAAACACTATGCTCCAAGCTCGGCATCAAGATACTATTCTCCACGGCATACCACCCGCAAACTGATGGCCAAACCGAAGTCACCAACCGGACGCTTGCCACTCTCCTACGCGTGTTGATCAAGAAGAACATCAAGGAGTGGGAGGAGTGCCTACCCATCGCCGAGTACACCTACAATCGCGCAGGACACTCTATGAACGGCAAGTCCCCCTTCGAGGTTGTCTACGGCTTCAATCCATTGTCACCATTGGACATCCTTCGTCTCCCGCTTCAAGAACGTGCCGACATGGACGCAAGTGCAAGAGCAGCCCACCTATAGAAGATGCATGAAGAAACACGTTCCATGACCGAGCGTCAAGTTCAACGCCACGCCATCAAGCACAACATCAACAAAACACCAATGGTGTTCCATCCGGGAGATCTCGTTTGGCTACACCTTCGCAAAGACCGCTTCCCCAAGGAACGCAAGTCCAAGCTTCTTCCACGAGCCGACGGACCATTCAAGGTGCTAGCACGCTACAACGACAAAGCTTACAAGATCGACATCCCACGCGACAAGTACAACGTAAGCGACATCTTCAACGTCACCGACTTGGCCAAGTACCATGGAGATGAAGACCACGATCCGTGGACGGATATTCCCCAAGGGGGGGGGGGAGATGATGCGGAGCATCCGTCAAGCATCCCCATGGACAACCCGGCATCGGCACAAGCACTCAAGGGACCAATGACGAGAGCACGTGCACGCGCTATCGAGGCCGAGGTGAATTCTCTCCTCTTCGAGCTTCGTTTGGATTCGCATGAGGATTGGGTTCTACCTCACAAGGAGATACTCAACAAGGAGGTGATCGCATGGAAGCAAAGGAGAACCCCTTCAGCCCGGAAACAAGTGAAGCCCCGTCCAACCCGGAACGAGCGGTAATACCGTTTCCCCAAGACGGTACTACCGCTCCTGGCCAGTCCGGCACCAGCGGTACTACCGCCTACAAGCGGTACTACCGCTCGAGCGGGCGGTACTACCGCCCTGCCTGCGTGCAGCCTGCGGCCCTTGGCCCTGTACCCCTTTCTCCTCGTACCCCTTCGTAGCATAAACTATAAATAGACCTTCCCCATGTCTTTTGGAGGGTTAGCAAAGATATTGAGAGACCTTGAGAGCTTTGATCCTTGTATCCCCTCCGTGAGGAGATCAAGACCTCCCAAGGGAGAAGAATCCTCGTGGATTGCAAGACCTCCCAAGGGAGAAGAATCCTCTTGGATTGCAAGACCTCACCTCCTCTAGGAGTGGGAAGAACCTTACCTTCGTGCTTATTTCCTTAGATTGATCTTGTAATCTTGTGAATCCTTTGTGTGCCACTCCAGTGGATGTGATATTGGGTTTGTTTTGATTGAATTGTTCTTGTGTTCTTGTGTGTTCTTCCTCTTTTCCCCTCCAAGTGTGAAAAGATCCCCCCTAGGGTTTCACCCTACAACATGATGTGGCCACAGATGCCGCTAAGCAGGAGAGATTTATGGAAGGGCTGAATGATGAGATGAGCGTACAGTTGATGGTGGCAACATTCAACAACTACCAGGAGTTGGTAGATAAAGCTCTTATGATTGAAGGGAAGCACCAGCAGATTGAAAGCCGCAAGAGGAAGTATGGACAAGGAAATTGCCGAGATAAGGAACATGATGAGTGAAGGAAAAGCCAAGGGATTTCGTGAGGACGAACACGACACCTTGTGGTTTGAGGATCGAATCTATGTGCCCAACGACCCGGAGATCAGGAAGTTGATACTGCAGGAAGCACATGATTCACCATACTTGATACACCACGGAAACACCAAGGCGTATTTGGATTTGAAGGAACGTTTCTGGTGGACGGGAATGAAGAAGGATATTGCCGAGTATGGAGCCGTATGCGATGTATGCCAAAGAGTAAAGGCAGAGCATCAGAAGCCAGCAGGATTGCTGCAGCCTATGCCGATACCCGAATGGAAGTGGGAGAAGCTTGCCATGGATTTTATCACTGGATTGCCCAGGAACAAATCAGGATATGACTCAATTTGGGTAGTAGTGGATCGATTGACAAAAGTAGCCCACTTTATCCCTGTGAAAACCACATACACCAGTGCGAAGTTGGCCTAGATATACATGACCAGGATAGTATGTCTGCATGGAGTTCCGAGGACCATTGTATCAGATAGAGGAACACAGTTCACCTCAAAGTTTTGGCATCAGCTACACCAAACTTTGGGAACGAGGCTGGAATTCAGCACCGCTTTTCATCCGCAGACCGATGGACAAACCGAGAGAGTCAACCAGATCCTAGAGGACATGTTGAGAGCCTGTGCGTTAGATTATGGATCTAGTTGGGATGATAATTTGCCCTACGCGGAGTTCTCGTACAACAACAGTTACCAGGCCAGTTTGAAGATGGCACCTTTCGAGGCATTGTATGGAAGGAGATGCCGAACACCGTTAATGTGGGATGAAGTTGGAGACCGACAGTTGTTTGGACCAGACTTGATCAAAGAGTCTGAGGAGAAGGTGAAGTTGATTCGAGATAGATTGAAGGTAGCTCAGTCCAGGCAGAAGAGTTATGCAGACTCGAAGCGCAAGGAGATAGCCTACGAAATCGGAGAAAGAGCGTACTTGAGAGTATCGCCTCTGCGAGGAGTTAAACATTTCGGAGTTAAAGGGAAGTTAGCCCCGAGATTTGTGGGACCCTACCGTGTCTTGGAACGCATTGGAGAGGTTGCCTATAAGTTGGAATTGCCCGAAGGATTGTCAGGAGTGCACGACGTGTTTCACGTTTCGCAGCTTAAGAAGTGCCACGTGGAGATGGCCGACATACCGCTTAGAGACACAGTACCCCTGGAAGCAATTCAGTTGGACAGTGATCTGACCTACAAGGAGAAGCCAGTTAAGATTCTTGAATTTTCGAGCAGAGTCACCCACAGTAAGGTTATCAAGTTTTGCAAAGTTCAGTGGAGTCACCACACTGAGGAAGAAGCCACCTGGGAACGAGAAGATGATCTACACAAGGACCACCCACACCTGTTCTCTAGCCAAGTCGAATCTCGAGGGCGAGATACATTATAAGGGGGGTAGGTTTGTAACATCCCAAATTTTCAATTTGGAATGTTATAAATAGATCATATTGCATTGCATGCTCTTCGCATCTTTGTTTGTGGCGATACTCGAAATTCTAAGCAACTCAAGGACCTTCGCAGAGAGTTGGGAATTCTACCGTTTTGTATTTGAGTTCGCTCGAATACCGGTACGAGGACAGTGTTGGTTTTAATTATTTTTCTCTCCTAAAAGTATTTCTAAATACAATATGTGAGCGGAGATAATATGACTTCTCCAAAATAACAGAAATATTGGAGGAAAAATATTAAAATCACTTTTGGTATTTTTCTGGATTTATTTGCGATTTTATTTGCATAGGAAAAATACGCGTTTTTCAAAATTGCATTTAGTTCCGGGAAAAATGTTCACTTTGTCCTAAATATTATTAGAGGACGGTGAAAGTTTATTTCGGGATTTTTATAGTCTGTTTAGTATTTCTTTCTTTAGTTTTGCTACGTCAGGACTCTTTTAGAAAAAAAGGGGCAAACCGACTCCGGGCCGTAAGTGGCCAGGACTCTGGCCTTTATAAGCCGCCACCCCGGCCCGAGGCAGGCCAGCCGCCAGCCCGCCTCGCCTTTTCCCCCCTGCCGCCGTGTGCGCCCGCCACCGCCGCCGTGTGCGCCGCCGCCCGCCGCCGCCGCCGACCCCCGCCGCCGCCGGTAGCCGCCGGAGCTGCGCCCTCGCCGGAGTTCGCCGTTTTCGAGGAAGCCATGTTTTTTTTTAAAATCCGATCGGTTTTTTTAGGAAAACCCAAGATCTGTTTTTTTAGGTTTAGATCGGTTTTTCTCTGGTTTAGCTATTTAGCGGACGTTCGTCCGTACGTTCGTTTTAACGAACGCTTTTCGTCCGTTAGCCGCAGACAGCCAACATTCATTCATTAGCCTGTTCGTCAGTTTTCTTTTTCGGGGTATTTATCCGCTATTATTTCGATCGTGATTTCTGCCCTGATCTTGTTTTTCGTTTTTCTTTTCGCTCGAGAGTCGGAATCAGGTGATTCAAAATCCCAGATCTTCGTCTCGATGCCCTCTTTCCGTTTAACCAACTTGAACAAAGTTTTGGCTACTGTAAAATTTGACTTTAGATCAACTAGTAACCGGAGCTCGTTTCTTTCGCAGTTTGAGTTTCGTTGCTTCTTTCGATTTGATACTTTTTGCAAACCGGAATTCTTAAGTTGAACTTTCTGGTTAGATCTTATCTTTTGGAGTTTTGTTTGTGCATCAATTCTTGTTTTCTTATGTATGCTATTGTTTGCTTGCGATAGAATACCCGGACTGTGAAGCGTGCTACTATGAGTCTCTAGGTTTTGCGAATCGTCACCAAGGCAAGTAACACTTTGATCATACCCTTTTATTACCCTGTTTTTATGCATTAGATCAAACCCTCACACATTGCATGAGTAGGATCTCTTAACTTGTGGTACTAGAAAGTAGATTGAGGTAGAACCTATAACCTGCATTACTTTCAAACCCTCGGGAGTTACTTCTACGTGTGCTATGCTCGTAGACGTGGTTTGGGTTTGAGTGAAATCCATGACAGATGTGAGTTTTTAATTAAGGATTCAACTTAAGGTGGCTACTTGAATACACATCTGGGTGGATTGGTTGCAGGGCACCTGGAGAATCCAGTGTTGTCCTAGGAAATCCCGGGGTTCCGTGTGATTTTTCCTATGGAATGCCACCCAGGCTCAAAGGGATCATAAAACTATTCGTGCTAGAAACTTCCGTGTGCAGCCACATGCCAATATGGGCTCTGGCATAGTTGAGTAACTTGTGGGAAACCTTTCCGTGATGGGCTAGCAGATGTAGAGGGATTGTACGTGTACGGGCCTATCTATCCGGTTAAGGGGACCTCTTCGGAAAGACTGTGTCTCGGTCATCCGTTTCTCAAACACCATGCAGTGCGAGAAACCAAACAGAGGCGATCGAGTCTTGTGGGGAAAAGTGCACAAACCTCTGCAGAGTGTACAAACTAATCATGATTAGCCGTGTCCCCGGTTATGGACATCTTGAGTATCTGGTACTTGAATTATTGGTTGATCTCATCACTCTATAATTTAATTTGTTGTGTTAATGATTACTTTAATTTGGGATTGAGTTGGAGGTACCTTCTCAATGATTTTCAACCTACATGATAGTTAAAAATAAAAGTTATTCCTTTGTTGTAGGAAAAAATTGGCTTTACGCAAAAACTTCAACCTTAGAGCCTCCACCAGCCAAATATGCATATAGTATAACATTTATTTGTTTACTTGCATTCTCTGTGTTATCTTGCCAGCATAGTCCATGTGCTGACCCGTTTTCGGGCTGCAACATATTACGTTGCAGACTTTTCAGACGAGGAATAAAACGTTCTAGGTCGTTTGTCATGCACTCAGCTATGCCGTTCGAGTTGATTGACCCACTTATCTTCCAAGCCTTCCGCTGTTATTTTGTTAGATGGCCTTAAGCCATAGATTTTTGTAATAAGTTCTCATTGGAGACATTCGATGTAATAAGTGTGTGATTGCCACTCTGTTATAAATCCTTCAAGTACTGTTTGTGTCAGCATTACCGATCCAGGGATGACACAGAACACAGAGACTTCGGTCCATTCGGATCGTGGTCGCTACAACATGCAGTGCAAAAGAATATCACTTGCTTTGTATAGCTTAGTTTACATGGTATGAAGAAGAAACTTGGTTGTACAATTGAAAGCATAAATTGAGAAGGATAAACTGATGTTTATGAACTTCATAATAAACTTTAAACATGCAATTTGATGCAAACATAAAAACTAAACTGCCGTTGTAGTCATGCCTAACCAAATATACACAACAAAGTTTGAAGGCTCGAGAAGGACACACTTACATTAGTGGTGAAGACCAGCTCTATAAAGCCCTTGTCCATGCTGATGGGGGGCAATTCAAGAAGTTTACCACATAATCTTCTTCATAAGCATTGCCTTTATTCTACATTTTGTTAAGAGTAAATATAGATGTGATAATATAAGAAAAAAAATGGAGAACACATAAGATAAGATGAAGAGTGATGCTACATAACCAACTAGCTATAAATGTAAGTACACCGATACAGGCAAAATGTACTGCCAAGAGCAATGCAGAGCTAAACTTCTTTAGTACCATTGGTTTTATCCAACCTTAGTGTAAGAGTAAATATAGATCTGATGTGTAGAAAATGGAGGGCAAAGGAAAATAAGTTGCAGGGTGATGGTACATGAACAACTAGATGCCTATATAAATACACTGATAAAGGACAGCAGGTACTTAGTAGAACAATGGAGAGCTAAACTTTTTAATTGGCATTGGGTATATTCTACGTTAAAGTAATCATTAATACAAATTTGATAATTTGGAGCGAATAATTGATAAGCAAGCTATCATGCATACTGCTGTCACATAATGAACCAGGTATGAATGCAAGTACAGTTATACAAGACAACATGTACCAACAAGAGCAAAGCATCGAGCAGCATATTTGCGATATCATGTGGTCCTTTTCAAACTGGAATTCTTCTTTGAGCAAATTTCCTACAAAAGAGATCCGTAAGGCACATGCAGAAAAGTAGAAGTTCAAATTTTCAGGTGATATCATAGACAGTACCTCGTCCCGGGAACGAGACCAGTGCATAACAAGGCTTTGCCATTCAATGTCTTCTAAATTTAGCACAGGAGACTTCGCCGGAAATTCATTTATAGACTTGCCATCAAAGTGTGTTTTCCTCAGGTAACACTGATACTGCTGCAATGCTTCCTTGAAAAGTGCAAGCAAGCTTTGCTTTTCTTGACTATCCAGATTGACCCTCGCCTACTTACAACAATGTAATGTAAATAATTAATGTGTTCAATCCGTAGAAAATAGGAAAATAATCACCATGAATAATAGCACTTACACGTAAGTGGGACAGGAAGATGTGAAATGATGTTTGTCTTCACTATAATCTTCCCATGATGGGAATATATGCATGTAGTTCCTAACAACATTGAAAGCATTGTCTTTTAAACTAGGAATAATTGGAACTGGGTTCCAATCTGCAGGAATTGGCCGTCTTTGTAGTTGGGATAGGTCTTCGGCCGGTGGACTTGCTGTACTTTTTGCTGGAGTGGGATTTTTCTGTGGTATGGTTGGTGCTATGGCAACTGAAATCAGCATACCTTTTGCTGGAGTGCAGGTCCTATGTGGTGGGGCTAGTGGTGTGGCCAGTGAAGTATGGGTACAGTCTGCTGGAGGTGGTCCTACGTTTTGTGTCACTGGTTGTAGAGCCAATATAAGTGGGGTGCTATCAGATTTCTCCGGCACCACCACATTTTCCAAGAACTTTGCTGGTGCTCCTTCAGGTTCGGCAATCACCATTTTCCTTTTTGACGTCTGATGCACAAGCACAACATTTGAGTGGAAAAACATGGTAAGATGACAGATGGAATATGTATTGATAATGGATGGGCATGGCATCTTGACATATATGATGAGTAAACTAAGCAGATGGCGGTGCAACGAAGTAGAAGAACTACATGTTGTTGAAGAACAGGCTACTATACCATCTATAACACTGGCTAACTTACAGTCTTGTTGGGAATACTTGGCGACTATCTTTACTTGATCATACACCAATCTTACAGGGATTTCTAGTCCGTCAGGCCCTCGAGGTCCAACCCGAGCCATATGGTTCGGATCTAGCCCGATATAACGTGTCTTCACCATAGCCCAGGCTTCCCGGACACCTTCTCGGCATGCTGATGCTTTCCATAATTCAAAGCGGCATCGGGCCCCTTTGAATAGACTCGCCAGCTCCTCCATAATTTCTGGAGGAGAATCGGCCGGCCATAAAGCCTTTGCCATTTTCTTCATGGCCTTGCGAGCTCGCTCGTGCACATTGGAAAGCTCTTGTAGTAGATTACCTTGAAATCCGGACATCTCTCCTTCGGGCTGCCCAGTCAACAAATCTGCAGGAACAGTTTTCCGTAAATAAAACTTCAAATCAAGGGACTATAATGAAAGCTAGGTTTATCGTCATACTAAATATGCCGCCCTTAAGCTTCTTGGTCTCTTTTAAAGCTTCCGAGAGTTGGGCTCGCACGTCCTTTAATTCTTCGGCTAGCTTGACATTGGTATTCTGCAGCTTATTTTTCTCATCTATGGTGCGCGTTAATACACGTTCACTAGTAGCAGTTTGCCCTTCGGCCCGCTCCTTCGCTGCCAGAGCAACCCTTAGCTTTTCCTCCAGTTTATCTACTGTCCCTATTGCTATAGATTAAACAATGTATACTTAAAGATCATTGATCAGTACGGGACCATGCTATTCAGATACTATTGTTATTACCACCAGAGCCATTTATGGACTTCTTTGAGTTCTCCAACTCGGTGGTAACAGTAGTAAGCTTGGTTTGGCACTCTCCCAACTCCTTGGATAAAACATTATTCTTTTCCTTGAGTACCTACGAACACAACGATCCTTAAATCAGTTGGGCCAACTACTGTGTGTCTCGGGGGCTACTGGCATGTGAACATAGAATTAAACACTCACCCGCATGTCCTTGGAAAGCTGGTGAGTGGTTCCGGCAAGTCCGTCTTGAGTGGCTCGGATATACGCATCCGCAGAACTAAAGGCATTAAACGCCCCCTCAGTGAAAGTTGTGTCACGCATGGCTGCTTTGCGCTGTCGATGATGCATCGCGCTCTCCACTTTGGAATTAGTAACTAATACTTCATCCGAATCCTCGTGAAGAGGACAAGCCGGCGTTACCCCCGCATCTGGCCTAGTCTTTGTGGATGGGCTGGGGGCTGGATTGGGTGGGGCATGACCAGCAGGATCACCGGACACAGTCCAACGTATGCTCTTCCTAAAAATAAAAGATAAAGTGGAAAATTATGATTAGGCTCTGCCACCAGACATATGTTAAAGAGTCATACCTCTTCGATAAAGGAGGAGGTTTGGTGGTGTCTCTGGTCCCCTTTCGTTTCCGGGACCCGCCCTGGGTAGGTGTCGCCCTCTGGGAGGATGCTCTTGATGCAGTTCGGCGGGAGGAGCACCGCCCCTTTTGAGCATGAGATAGTGCGGTGGGTGAGGCGCGCTGTGAATATTCTCTTTGAAGAGGAATCTCCTAGGCATTTACCTGAGAGGAAGTAAGAAGGCCAGGATAGTTGGCTATAAGAGCCACTTCGGTACCGTCGTGGATCGTCTGATAAAAGACTCCTTCTTTAAGATCTATGCCAATATCCGGATCCTCTTCGAATCCGGGATCCATGTCCCGAGTATGGTCCTCCTGCTGTGGGACAGGACTACTAATCTTTCCGACCACCTTCCTGCACTCATGTTGAAAACAGCCAAACTCAGTTCGGTTAATTAAATAGAAGCACAGTAAAACTAGCGATCAGGGAAAACCATACCCAATCAATGGGGTTATACATAGAAAAACCCTCTCGACACTTCTAGCGAAGAAAGTCCTCCTTCTCCCCTTTGTAGAGATCGGCCAGAATGGCAACCAGAGAGGCGGGGTTGTCTGGACCCTGCCGTAGGCAGCGTGAGGCATCATCCTGGCCATTATAGTGCCATATAGGAAATCCTCTAGCCTCGAGCGGCTGCACGCATCGTGTTATTGAAATCGCCATCACCTCGATTATCATGAGCTTGAGGTGGGCAAGTAGTCTAATATTGCTAGCAAGTCTTTTTACCTCCGCACTGTCCTCCTCCTTGAGACTGCGGGGACACCAGTTGAAACACTTCTTTAAAGGAGCACTGGAGTATTCGGGAAGGCCTTGTCGGACTAGGTCCGGCAAGACCACATCTTCAATATAGAACCACTCCGTGGACCATTCTTTGAAGTGCCGGGCAGATAACCTGTCTCTGCTATGCGCCAAAGTTCGGCACCTCCCACCTCGAATATGGACCCCTTCTGGGAGCACGGGACAAGGCAGAAGAACTTGCGCCATAACCCAAAATGAGCCTCGCATCCCAGGAAGAGCTCATAGAGAGCAACGAAGCCCGCAATGTGGAGGATAGACCCCGGCGTAAGGTCGTGAATTTGAGGCCATAGAACTCCAGAAGCCCCCTAAGAAAAGGGTGGATAGGAAATCCTACGCCTCTTAGGAGGAAGGAGACAAAGCACTAACACGTCTCCAACATCTCTATAATTTTTAATTGTTCCATGCTATTATATTATCCATCTAGGATGTTTTATATGCATTTATATGCTATTTTATATGATTTTTGGGACTAAACTATTAACCTAGAGCCCAGTGCCAGTTTTTGTTTTTCCCTTGTTTTGAGTTTTACAGAAAAGGGATACCAAACGGAGTCCAATTGTGAGGGATCGAAGAAGGTGAGAGTGTCTAGAGGGGGGGGGTTGATTAGACTACTCGACAAGATAAAAATTCTGTCTTTTATCAAGGACAGATTTTGGCAGATTTTGCATAACACACAAGTCAAGTAGTACACTACACATGCAATTCTAGAGTATGGGCAGCGGAAAGTAAATTGCACATGTAGTAAAGAGAAGTGGAGAAGATCAAACGCAATTTGGAGACGCAATGATTTTTCCCGTGGTTCCGATAGGTGGTGCTATCGTACATCCACGTTGATGGAGACTTCAACCCACGGAGGGTAACGGCTGCGCGAGTCCACGGAGGGCTCCACCCACGAAGGGTCCACGAAGAAGCAACCTTGTCTATTCCATCATGGCCTACGCCCACGGAGGGCTAGCCTTACTCGGGGTAGATCTTCACGAAGTAGGCGATCTCCTTGCCCTTACAAACTTCTTGGTTCAACTCCACATCTCGATGACGGAGGCTCCCAAGCGACACCTAACCAATCTAGGAGGCACCACCCTCCAAAAGGTAATAGATGTTGTAGATGATGATGAACTCCTTGCTCTTGTGCTTCAAATGATAATCTCCCCAACACTCAACTCTCCTCACTGATTTGGCTATGGTGGAAGAAGGATTGAGTGGAAAGCAACTTGGGAAGGTTAGAGATCAAGTTTCATATGGTAGGAGTGGAGCAACTTGATCTCAACACAAGGATAGGTAGTTCTCTTCTCAGAAAGTGTAAGGTAGGAGTGGTAGTTCTTTCTGATGGCTCTCTCCACGAATGAAGAGGGGGTGGAGGGGTATATATAGCCTCCACACAAAAGTCCAACCGTTACACACATAATTGAGCAATCTCGGTGAGACCGAAGTGGACAACTCGGTCAGACCGAAAGTTCAAATAATGTGAACGTTGGGGTTTTCGGTGGGACCGAAAATACCATCTCGGTTATTCCGATTTGAGCAGAGACAGGAACATGCCAGTTTCGGTGGGACCGATTTCATCAACTCGGTGACACCGATTTGATGACAAACGGTTACAGAAGCTTGGCAGCCCATGTTTCGGTGAAACCGATTTCCAACTCGGAATATCCGATTTTTCTAGGGTTTGGCTTATGGCTGAGGTGGTTCATCTCGGTGTGACTGGGTTTGGAAAATCGGTGGGACCGAGATTACTTATGAGTGTGTATTGTAGTGAAAGTTGCTGATAGTTGAAGGAGATATATCACTAAGCACTTGAGCAACCAGATCATCAACACAACCTCATCCCCTTTTAATAGTATTGGCTTTTCCTATGGACTCAATGTGATCTTGGATCACTAAACCAAAAATGGATTCTTGAGCTTTTGCCAATGCTTGCCTTAGCATTTTGAGGGGTCCACTTCTTCAGTCCTCTTGCCATACCAATGTGATTGAATTTCCTGAAACATACTTGATAAAAGCATTAGTCCAACCACAAAGTATGTTGTCATTAATTACCAAAACCACCCAGGGAGCAAATGTGCTTTCAATCTCCCCCTTTTTGGTAATTGATGGCAACACACTAAAATCACACTAAACAAGACATCAAAGCTTATTGAAAGAAAGACAGAATTATCACGAAAGCTTTGACAAGCATGTAGTACACAGGCTCCCCCTA
Organism: Secale cereale; assembly: GCA_902687465.1. Taxonomy (NCBI): domain Eukaryota; kingdom Viridiplantae; phylum Streptophyta; class Magnoliopsida; order Poales; family Poaceae; genus Secale; species Secale cereale. The sequence goes on from LR738714.1 coordinate 290,384,084, forward strand.
CAAGTGTGCAAGATTTTCATAGATTGTGGTTTTGGACTACCTCAAGCACACAAGAGAGATAAGCAAGATGTGCTACATGCAACTTGGCTATATGCATCAGAGCAGATGAAAAGAAGTGAGTGATAATGCATATGTGCATGGTGATTTCTTGCAAACAAGTATTCACAAGCAAGTCACCATCATGCACATTCTGCAAGGTGCATATACTTACCTTGAGGTTCCTTGGCATTGTACCTGAAGGGATAAACTTGGGAAAACAAGGTTAGATAACACAAGAGTATTCCTTCAACCAACTGCAAGAACATCAAGAGTACCAAGCCAGGGATGACATGTATAAGGGGTGTCTCATATTGAGCACAAGCTTGAATCAGCAAACATGTCTCCGAAACTAAAAGATTTTCAATGAATTCTGAGAGATTTTGCTTTCCATAAGATATCAATTGTGAAGATTCCTCTCCCTTTGAGTTCTCTCAGAACAAGAGGTGTGATGGAAAAAGCAAAATCAAAAGAATGATGCCAAAAGAGAATGATGTCCAATGTAAGACATGGCAAAGCTTTGATGTGATTCTCTCCCCCTTAAGATAAGATTGCTTTTCTTCTCCCCCTAAGTCTTCTCTTCTCCCCCTATGTCTTCTCCCCCTTTGACATCAAGTGTCGAAAAGGACAGCAAACTAGGAAGGTCAGGGAAGATGGAAAGAAAGAAGTGGGATCCTTAAGAATCACAACAGGGCAAATAGGAACATGTATAGAGAAACATTGAGTGGAGCTGCAGAAATTGATATCCTGGAAGATAAATCGGTGACACCGAATTAGATGGATCGGTGGGTCCGAAAGTCAGGGACTTAGGGTAAATCCTTTTCGGTTAGACCGAAAAATTTAAATCGGTGACGCCGAGTTTAATTCCAAGGAAATACAGAAATAATTCAGCTCACTTTGCGAGGAATGTTTCAAAGGATTTGCAATGAATTTGTGAAAGATTTTCGGGGAATTGATCAGAGCCAGAAGGATATTCAAAAAGACAGTAGAATAGAAATGAAAAAGATTCCTAGATGAAGTTTTTTTTGTTTAAAGAAAACTCAATGAGAGAACATAAGAGAAAACAGAAAGACTCGAAAACATATGTATTTCATCTAGATAAAGGTCGGCGACAAGGTCACCTATGTTTGAGTATATTGACTTAGGAGTCAAATGAGGACATTTGATCATAGGTCATACTCATCATTTAAGCTCAAAATGGGGTTGCCATTTTTCGATTAAGCATTCAATGTGATCACATCTTATGAAGCTGCTTGTACTCATGACTTTGAGCAAAGCTCCTTAAAGATGTGAAGAACATACCTTGGGCTTGTTGTTGCTTTACTCATGTAGGTAAGCTTGATGTAGGTGCTCATTGAATGTGAAGTTGGAGCGCCATTTCTACTTGTGTAGTTCATCTTCCTACATGGGTTAGGCAAGCAAGGAAATACTCGAGGATATCCAAGATGACAAGAGTGAAATACTAGATGTATAAGATGTCAAAAAGGATATGTGAAATTTTGTTCCTTGAATTCAACATCCCAAAGGGGTAGATACTTGGTCAATGACAAGACTACTCATGAATTGAGTGTGTGGTAACCTTGTGGAATGTAGATCATCCAAGTACCTGCAAGGAGTTAGATGCAATACAAGGAAGCAAATGTGTCCAAGACATATGATCATCATCATAAGAGAAATATCAAGGATTAGTCAAGTGGGCTCATGCCTTGCATGCATCAATGGAGTTCTTACTCCAAGTTTGAAGCATCAATGATGTTCAACTCACTCCTCAAGCGACAAAACACCTTCTCATCAAGAGGTTTTGTAAAGATATCAGCAAGTTGTTTGTCAGTACGAACATGCTTAAGATTAATGTCACCCTTGGCAATATGATCACGAATAAAATGGTGATGAACTTCAATATGCTTTGTTCGAGAGTGTTGCACTGGATTGTGTCCAATTTTAATTGCACTCTCATTGTCACAAAGCAAGGGAACATGTCTCACATGTATCCCATAATCTTTAAGCGTTTGTGTCATCCATAGCAATTGAGCACAACACGAACCAGCAGCAATATATTCTGCTTCGGCAGTGGATAATGATACCGAATTTTGTTTCTTGGAGGACCAAGATACAAGGGATCGACCAAGGAATTGACACGTACCTGAAGTTGACTTTCTATCAACCTTGACACCGGCATAGTCCGAGTCGGAATAGCCAACAAGGTCGAAAGAGGCCCTTTTAGGATACCAAATGCCAAAGTTTGGTGTGTGTATCAAATATCTCACTATCCTTTTAACAGCTTTAAGATGACATTCTTTAGGGGCTGTTTGATATCGTGCACACATGCATACACTCAACATTATGTCAGGACGAGAAGCACAAAGATATAGTAGAGAACCAATCATAGAACGGTAAACCCTTTGATCAACGGGTTCTCCATCTTTTGTCAAGTCATTATGTCCACTTGTGGGCATGGGGGTACTCATACCTTTGCTTTCTTGCATGTTGAACTTCTTGAAGAGATCCTTGGTGTACTTTGTTTGTGAGACAAAGGTACCCTCCTTAGATTGCTTGATTTGCAACCCAAGGAAGAATTTGAGTTCACTCATCATGGACATCTCATACTTCTCCGACATGTGCTGTCCAAACTTCTTGCTAAAATGGGGTTTAGTTGAACCAAAGATAATATCATCAACATATATTTGGCACACAAATAGTTCACCATTAACCCTTTTCGTCAACAGTGTTGAGTCTATCTTTCCAATCTCAAAGCCTTTTTCAAGAAGAAAGCTAGTTAAGCATTTGTACCAGGCTCTAGGAGCTTGTTTAAGACCATAAAGAGCTTTGTGCAACTTGTAAACATGATTAGGCTTTTTGGGATTTACAAATCCGGGAGGTTGTTTCACAAATACTTCCTCCTCAATTTCACCATTTAGGAAAGCACTTTTGATGTCCATTTGATAGAGAGTAATATCATGGTGATTGGCATAAGCAAGAAGAATGCGAATGGACTCAAGTCTAGCAACAGGGGCATAGGTCTCACCATAGTCCATACCTTCGACTTGTGTGTAACCTTGAGCTACGAGACGAGCCTTGTTGCGGATGACTTGTCCATCTTCATCTTGCTTGTTCCGAAACACCCATTTGGTTCCAATGATGTTTTGATCATCCTTGGGCTTCTCTACCAAAGTCCATACCTTGTTCCTCTCGAAGTTGTGTAGTTCTTCGTGCATAGCGTTCACCCAATCCAGGTCTTCAAGTGCTTCTTCTACCTTCATAGGTTCAATACTAGAGATAAATGAGTAATGTTCACAAAAGTTAGCTAAGCGAGTTTTAGAGCGAGTAATTCTCCCGGAGTTGATGTCGTTCATCATTTGTTCTACGGGATGATTCTTCTTGACTCTTGCTCGAACTCGGGATAGCTTTTGTTAATGTTGTGGCTGAGCTTCCTCATCATCTTCATCTTCCTCTTCTTCTTCTTCATTGTTGTTGGTGTTGTCTTGAGGCGGTGGAGAAGGAGGCTATGGTGGATCTTCTTGTTGCACTTCCTCATCTTGGTGAGTTCCACTTGTGGAGGCCTCCATGTTGCCTTGAGGTTCATCTCGCCGTGAGGTAGGTGGCTCCACATATGTAGATGAGGTACTCTCCTTCACTTCCATGGGACGGATCTTTCCAATAGATAAATCTTGGATAGCTTCCGATGGGTCCTTGTCTCCTACATCAATAGGCATTTGCTCTACTTGCGAGCCATTAGATTCATCAAACTTCACGTCTACCGTCTCTTCAACCTTTCGGGTGAAATTATTGTAGACACGGTAGGTGTGGGAGTTTGATCCATAACCAAGGAGAAAGCCTTCATGAGATTTAGGAGCAAATTTAGACCGACGATGCTTATCAAGGATATAGCATTTTGAACCAAAGACACGAAAGTATCCCACTTGGGGTTTGTTACCGGTGAGGAGCTCGTATGATGTCTTGCCGAGGAGCTTATGAAGATAAAGCCTGTTGACAGCATGACAAGCTGTTTCGACCGCTTCTCCCCAAAAATGCTTCGGTGTCTTGTATTCATCGAGCATCGTTCTCGCCATCTCTATGAGCGTTCGGTTCTTCCTCTCAACAACTCCATTTTGTTGAGGAGTGTTCGTAGCTGAGAACTCATGTAGAATTCCTTCCTCGTCGAGAAAAGAGTCTATATTGGCGTTCTTGATCTCCGTTCCATTGTCACTCCGAACTTTCTTGATCTTCACCTCAAATTGATTTTGGGCCTTTCTGGCAAAGGTTTTGAAGATTCTCTGAACCTGCGATTTGTCATCAAGGAAAAATACCCATGTAAATCTGGAATAATCATCAACTATAACTAGACCAAAGGAGTTACCACCGAGGCTTTTGTAAGCATTGGGACCAAAGAGATCCATATGAAGAAGCTCAAGCGGTCTCCTTGTGGTCATGATATTCTTCACGGGATGACTTCCACCTACTTGTTTTCCTGCCTGACAAGCACTACAAAGTCTATCTTTGTCAAAGAAAACATCTTTAACACCAAGAATATGATCACCTTTGATCAGCTTGTCTAGATTACGCATACCAACATGTCCTAGCCTTCTATGCCATAACCCACCTTTAGAGGATTTAGCAATGAAACAAGCTCTAGGTTGGGCTTTCTTAGTGAAATCAACAATGTATAGATCACCTCTACGGATACCGGTAAACGCCATGTTTTGATTGTCACGACGAAAGACTTGGCAATCTACTTTGGTGAATAGCACATTGAATCCAAAGTCAGCTAATCTAGACACGGAAAGTAAATTGTATCCAAGAGATTCTACAAGCATGACATTTTGAATAGAGCTATCATGAGATATGGCCACCTTACCAAGGCCAAGTACCTTACCCTTGGAGTGGTCTCCAAAAGTCACATACTTGCGTGGACCATCGTTCTTTGCAAGCTCTCGAAACATGTCTTGTCTCCGGTCATGTGGTCGGTGCATCCACTATCAAGAATCCACTCTTTTCCGCCGGACATGTAGTCTCTCAGATTTGCCATAAGATTGAGACTCTTCATGATCTTGTCTAGCTCGGTGTCCGAGTCGGAGTAATCATCATCATGCTCATGCTCATCATCATATTGACCCATAGATTGTTCATCATCAACACCTAGGTCAATTTGATAAGTACTTGCATTAGTTTTGTCAATGTGACAATAATCTTCGGAATGCAATGCAAGAGCATTTCTAATTAAAACATTGATAAGACCGGGATCACCCTTCTTTTTCATAAGATCACGAAGCTCAAAGAAGCATTTATCAAAGTTGGGATCATTGGGGTGCATCTTATCAAATTCAATAGTCTTGTATAGAATTTTATCAAGACCTCTCAAAGAGTAGTCCGGATAAAGTTCTTCCAAGAACTTCCACATAGCATAGGCACACTCAAAGTTTGTAATGAGCTTAAGCAAGTTATCGGGTAACCCTCTAATGATAAGATTTACAGTTCTAAGGTTACAAAGCAAATCAAGCTCTTCATCCATGGTAGGGTGTAAGGGATCAAAAGGAGGCACATAGGGGGTCTCAACATATTTGCACAAATTGTACTTCTTAAAGATAATAAGCATTTCAGACCTCCATGAGTTATATGACTCTCCATTAAGAATAGGCACTCTATGGCTAATACTCCCAAACGTAGACACGTCCATCTTCCTCCAATGGTGTGCAAACCAAAGCAATGGAGACCAAAGCTCTGATACCAATTGAGGGATCGAAGAAGGTGAGAGTGTCTAGAGGGGGGGGGTGATTAGACTACTCGACAAGATAAAAATTCTGTCTTTTATCAAGGACAGATTTTGGCAGATTTTGCATAACACACAAGTCAAGTAGTACACTACACATGCAATTCTAGAGTATGGGCAGCGGAAAGTAAATTGCACATGTAGTAAAGAGAAGTGGAGAAGATCAAACGCAATTTGGAGACGCAATGATTTTTCCCGTGGTTCCGATAGGTGGTGCTATCGTACATCCACGTTGATGGAGACTTCAACCCACGGAGGGTAACGGCTGCGCGAGTCCACGGAGGGCTCCACCCACGAAGGGTCCACGAAGAAGCAACCTTGTCTATTCCATCATGGCCTACGCCCACGGAGGGCTAGCCTTACTCGGGGTAGATCTTCACGAAGTAGGCGATCTCCTTGCCCTTACAAACTTCTTGGTTCAACTCCACATCTCGATGACGGAGGCTCCCAAGCGACACCTAACCAATCTAGGAGGCACCACCCTCCAAAAGGTAATAGATGTTGTAGATGATGATGAACTCCTTGCTCTTGTGCTTCAAATGATAATCTCCCCAACACTCAACTCTCCTCACTGATTTGGCTATGGTGGAAGAAGGATTGAGTGGAAAGCAACTTGGGAAGGTTAGAGATCAAGTTTCATATGGTAGGAGTGGAGCAACTTGATCTCAACACAAGGATAGGTAGTTCTCTTCTCAGAAAGTGTAAGGTAGGAGTGGTAGTTCTTTCTGATGGCTCTCTCCACGAATGAAGAGGGGGTGGAGGGGTATATATAGCCTCCACACAAAAGTCCAACCGTTACACACATAATTGAGCAATCTCGGTGAGACCGAAGTGGACAACTCGGTCAGACCGAAAGTTCAAATAATGTGAACGTTGGGGTTTTCGGTGGGACCGAAAATACCATCTCGGTTATTCCGATTTGAGCAGAGACAGGAACATGCCAGTTTCGATGGGACCGATTTCATCAACTCGGTGACACCAATTTGATGACAAACGGTTACAGAAGCTTGGCAGCCCATGTTTCGGTGAAACCGATTTCCAACTCGGAATATCCGATTTTTCTAGGGTTTGGCTTATGGCTGAGGTGGTTCATCTCGGTGTGACTGGGTTTGGAAAATCGGTGGGACCGAGATTACTTATGTGTGTGTATTGTAGTTAAAGTTGCTGATAGTTGAAGGAGATATATCACTAAGCACTTGAGCAACCAGATCATCAACACAACCTCATCCCCTTTTAATAGTATTGGCTTTTCCTATGGACTCAATGTGATCTTGGATCACTAAACCAAAAATGGAGTCTTGAGCTTTTGCCAATGCTTGCCTTAGCATTTTGAGGGGTCCACTTCTTCAGTCCTCTTGCCATACCAATGTGATTGAATTTCCTGAAACATACTTGATAAAAGCATTAGTCCAACCACAAAGTATGTTGTCATTAATTACCAAAACCACCCAGGGAGCAAATGTGCTTTCAAATTGACGTGCCAATTTTTGATGATTTTTTATGCACCAAAAGAAGCCCCCGGAGTAAAAGAGAAGGGCCAGAAGGGTCCTGGGCTGCCCACGAGGGTGGGGAGCGCGCCCACCCCCTGTGCGCGCCCCCTATCTCGTGGACTACCCGGAGACCCCCCTGACTTGTGCCCTATGCCAAAAATCCTATAAATAAACCTCCAGAAAATAACCTAGATCGGGAGTTCCGCCGCCGCAAGCCTCTGTAGCCACCAAAAACCAATCGAGACCCTGTTTCGGCACCCTGCCGAAGGGGGATCCCTCACCCGTGGCCATCTTCATCATCCCGGCGCTCTCCATGACGAGGAGGGAGTAGTTCACCCTCGGGGCTGAGGGTATGTACTAGTTGCTATGTATTTGATCTCTCTCTCTCTCTCTCTCTCTCTCTCTCTCTCTCTCTCTGTCTCTCTCTCTCGTGTTCTTGAGATGGAACGATCTTGATGTATCGCGAGCTTTGCTACTATAGTTGAATCTTATGATGTTTCTCCCCCTCTACCTTCTTGTAATGAATTGAGTTTTCCCTTTGAAGTTATCTTATCGGATTGAGTTTTTAAGGATTTGAGAACACTTGATGTATGTCTTGCGTGGGATACCCGTGGTGACAATGGGGTATTCTATCGATTCACTTGATGTTTGTTTTGGTGATCAACATGCGGGTTTCGTGACCTTGGGAATCTATGCATAGGGGTTGGCACATGTTTTCGTCTTGACACTCCGATAGAAACTTCTGGGCACTCTTTGAAGTTCTTTGTGTTGGTTGAATAGATGAATCTAAGATTGTGTGATGCATATCGTATAATCATGCCCACGGATACTTGAGGTGACAATGGAGTATCTAGGTGACATTAGGGTTTTGGTTGATGTGTGTCTTATGGTGTTATTCAAGTACGAACTCTAGGATAGATCGAATGGAAAGAATAGCTTCGTGTTATTTTACTACGGACTCTTGAATAGATCGATTAGAAAGAATAACTTTGAGGTGGTTTCATACCCTACAATAATCTCTTCGTTTGTTCTCCGCTATTAGTGACTTTGGAGTGACTCTTTGTTGCATGTCGAGGGATAGTTATATGATCCAGTGATGTTATTATTGTTGAGAGAACTTGCACTAGTGAAAGTATGAACCCTAGGCCTTGTTTCAAAGCATTGGAATACCGTTTATGCTCACTTTCATCATTAGTTACCTTCCTGTTTTTATATTTTCATATTACAAAAACATATATCTACCATCCATATTGCACTTGTATCACCATCTCTTCGCCGGACTAGTGCATCTATACAATTTACCATTTTAATGGGTGTGTTGGGGACACAAGAGAATCTTTGTTATTTGGTTGCAAGGTTGTCTGGGAGAGACCATCTTCATCCTACACCTCGCACGGATTGATAAACCTTAGGTCATCCACTTGAGAGAAATTTGCTACTGTCCTGCAAACCTCTGCACTTGGAGGCCCAACAACGTCTACAAGAAGAAGGTTGCGTAGTAGACATCAAGCTCTTTTCTGGCGTCGTTGCCGGGGAGGTTAGTGCTTGAAGGTATATCTTTAGATCTTGCAATCGAATCTTTTAGTTTCTTGTTTTATCACTAGTTTGGTCTATAAAAGAAAACTAAAAAATGGAATTAAGGTTACCTCATATGCTTCATCTTTTTTATATCTTTCGTGAAAATGATGGGAAGGAAAATCGTGCTTAAGTACTAGAAGAAGAATTACATAGAATGGTTGGCATAAAATATGTGCATGATGAGCATGATTGCAATGTTGTTAGTATGAATTCTTTGAATACCCATGATGCTAATGATATGCAAAGCCACAAGCTTGGGGATGCTATGTTTGATGAAGATGATATGTTTAGTCCCCCAAGTCTTGATGAGAAAATTTATTATGATGAGCCTCCTATTTATGATGATTATTATGATGACACGTATGCTTTAAAGAATAAAGATAACTATGAAATTTGTCATCATGATTTTAATTTTCAATTGGATTATGCTTCACATGATAGTTATTTTGTTGAGTTTGCTCCCACTACTATTGATGAGAATAAATTTGCTTATGTGGAGAGTAGTAAAATTTCTATGCAAGTAGATCATGAAAAGAATGCATTATGTGCTGATTATATGGTTTAATTCATTCATGATGCTATTGAAAATTATTATGAGAGAGGATCATATGCTTCTACATATTGCAATAATATCAAGTTTCCTCTCTATGTGCTTAAAATCTTGAAGATATGCTTGTTTTGCTTTCCTATGCTAGTTGATTCTTGTTCCCATAAGTTGTTTGCTCACAAAATCCCTATGCATAGGAAGTGGGTTAGACTTAAATGTGCTAGTCATATTCTTCATGATGCTCCCGTTATGTTTCAATTCTTATCTTTTATGTGAGCATCATTGAAATCACCATGCCTAGCTAAAATGAATTAAAGAAAAGCGCTTGTTGGAAGACAACCCAATATTTACCCCTACTGTTTTTATGTGTTCACATGATTAAGCTACAGTAGTAATCATGTTTTATAGCTTTTTTCAATAAAGTGCCAAGTAGAACCTTTGGGAAGACTTGGGTGAAGTCTTTGCGATCTTGCTGTAAAAAACAAAAACTATTGCGCTCACGAGATTAGCTGCCATTTTTTTATTCGAGAGTGCTTTTAAGTTGATTCTTTTTGCAGAAGATTAATAGACAAATTCCTCATGTCCACCAATTTATTTGAGAATTTATAGAGTTATAGAAGTATTCGAAAGTTACAGATTGCTACAGACTATTCTGTTTTTGACAGATTCTGTTTTCTATGTGTTGTTTGCTTATTTTGATAAATATATGAGTAGTATCGGAGGGTATGAACCATACAAAAGTTGGAATACAGTAGATATTACACCAATATGAATTTCGAATGAGTTCACAATAGTACCTAAGTGGTGGTTTTATTTTCTTATACTAACGGAGCTTACAAGTTTTCTGTTGAGTTTTGTGTTGTGATGTTTTCAAGTTTTGAGTAAAGATTTGATGGACTATGAAATAAGGAGTGGCAAGAGACTAAGCTTGGGGATGCCCAAGGAACCCCAAGGTAATATTCAAGGACAACTAAAAGCCTAAGCTTGGGGATGCCCCGGGCAGGCATCCCCTCTTTCGTCTTCGTCTATCGGTAGCTTTACTTGAGGCTATATTTTTATTCACCACATGATATGTGTTTTGCTTGGAGCGTCATTTTGTTTTATTATGTTTTGCTTGCTGTTTGAATAATATCCCAAGATCTTAAATTCCTAAATGTTTGGGAATCTTCACATAGTTACATAATTATTCGACTACTCATTGATCTTCACTTATATCTTTTGGAGTAGTTTGTCGTTTGCTCCAGTGCTTCACTTATACCTTTTTAGAGCACGATGGTAGTTTTATTTTTGAAGAAATTGATGAAATCTCAGTGCTTCACTTATATTATTTTGAGAGTCTTTTAGAATAGCATGGTAATTTTCTTAGGTTATGACACTAGTCCTAATATGATGGGAATCCAAGAGGGATATAATAAAAACGTTCATACAAAGTGCATTGAATATTATGAGAAGTTTGATACTTGATGATTGTTTTGGGAGATGAGGATGGTGATATTAGAGTCATGCTAGTAGAGTACTTGTGAATTTGACAAATACTTGTGTTGAGGTTTGCAAATCTCGTAGCATGCACGTATGGTAACCGTTGTGTGACAAATTTGAAGCATGAGGTATTTCATTGATTGTCATCCTTTGTGTGGAGGTCGGGATCGCGCGATGGTTAACTCCTACCAACCCTTCCCCTAGGAGCATGCGTGTAGTACTTTGTTTTGATGACTTGTAGATTTTTGCAATAAGTATGTGAGTTCTTTATGACTAATGTTGAGTCCCTGGATTATACACACTCTCACCCTTCCACCATTTCTAGCCTCTCTTGTACCTCGCAACTTTCGCCGGTACCATACACCCACCATATACTTTCCTCAAAATAGCCACCATAACTACCTATCATGGCATTTTCATAGCCATTCCGAGATATATTGCCATGCAACTTTCCACCATTCTGTTCATTATGACACGCTTCATCATTGTCATATTGCCATGCATGATCATGTAGTTGACATCGTATCTGTGGCAAGGCCACCATGCATAATTTTTCATAAATGTCACTCTTGATTCATTGCACATCCCGGTACACCGCCGGAGGCATTCATATAGAGTCATATTTTCTTCTAGCATCGAGTTGTAATCATTGAGTTCTAAATAAATGGAAGTGTGATGATCATCATTGATAGAGCATTGTCCCGAAAAAAGGAAAAAACGAAAGGCAAAAAAAGGCCAAATAAAAAAAAGAAAAAAGGCCAAAAAAGGGAAGGCCCAAATAAAGGGGCAATGCTACTATCTTTTTCCACACATCTGCTTCAAACTAGCACCATGATCTTCATGATAGAGAGTCTCTTGTTTAGTCACTTTCATATACTAGTGGGAATTTTCATTATAGAACTTGGCTTGTATATTCCAATGATGGGCTTCCTCACATGCCCTAGGTCTTCGTGAGCAAGCAAGTTGGATGCACACCCACTTAGTTTCTTTTGTTGAGCTTTCATACATTTATAGCTCTAGTGCTGTGACGCCCGAGACCGACGTCCCAGAAGATTCCAGAAGATTCCCGAAGATTCCAGATGTTCCGGGTTGCCCGTGTGTTTCTTTTGTGCTTGTGTTTTTATTTTTGCTATGCATCATATCATCATGTCATTTTTATTTTTTGCATCTCAACCTAAATAAATTGTGTGGGCCTTCGGTCCATTTAAATCGAGGGAAGAATGACTTCTCTTTATAACATATCCTCCAAATATTATGGAGCTATATTAATAAATATTCCATTGCTTCGGAATCACCGTAACACACTTGCATAATTTTCCCATGTCTTCCTTTTCTTATTCCTTGCTTCAAAAACCTTGCCAACATTTCTTTTCTCAGTTATCGAGGTTCCTCAAAAACCTCCTTCTATTTTATTTAAATCCCTGATATTTTGTGAGTCCAGGGATTTTACCTCTTGCCCTAACTCCTTTCCTAGCACCTCCCTTCTTTTCTTCTTGTTGTTGTTTTCTGTTTTATTTTAGTAAAACAACAGCAAGGTTAAAGGAAGAGACTCCTCCAGCCAGCCCTCCTGGCCCGTCTCCTCCTCCTCCCTCAAGGCCAGCTCCTCAATCTCCAGTCCTCTTGGCCCATCTGGCCCGGTAGCCAGGCCAAACCCTAGCGAGGCACCCCCTTCTCCCGTCGCTCCCACCCCCGCCGCCAGCTTCAATCCCCATAGCAACCGAACCCCTCGTCCCCTTCGTTTTCCCCGATCCCCTCGCACTCTTGCCTGCCTCTCTCTCTCTGCCCGATCCCCTCTCTCGCTCACCTCGCCCCGCTCTCGCTCGTCCGCTCCCCACTCCCGATTCCCCCGCTAGCCCCGATTCCGACGCACCCTTTCTTCCCTCGCCGTGGCCTCCCTCGCTCCTTTCCCCTGCTTCGTCCGACCAGGAGCCCAGGTCGAAGCCTCCCCTACCGCGCCAGAAACCCGCACGGAGCCGCGCCATGGCCTCCATCGACAAGTCTCCAGTTCGCCCGTCCTCGCCGGCCAGGTTCCGTCCAGGCCTGCGTCGCCCGCACGCCGTGGTCGCCCTCCGTCCTTCACGCTTCGACCGAGGCCAGCCAGGGCCCCGAGCGCCCAAGGACCTGCGGCTCCCTCCTCTCCAGGCGAGCGCCGCGGCCACCAGCACCGCGACCTCGTCTCCATCGCGAGCACGCCGCGCCCGTCCTCCTCTCCCTCCGTCGCCCCAGGCGTCGCACCACTCCGGCCAGAGGCCCTGCACCTCGCCCAAACGGCCCCTCCGGCCGTGCCGCCATCCAGCGCCGGTCGCGGCCATCCTCCTCTCTACAGCCCGAGCGCCCCGGCCTCCCTTCCGTCTGGCGGCCGCGCGTCTCCCTCGCCTTGCTGCCTTCGTCCGCGCGAGGCTCTGCCTCGGCTCCTTCGTCCAGCAGCAACCAGCAGCGCCGCAACCCCCGCAGTCCTTTCTTTTTCCTGTTTTTTTTGTTTTGTTGTGCTGTTTTTGTTAATCTCAGTTAACCAGGAAAACAGCAAGTTTTTCTACTTTTGGACCCTTGTACGACTACGGCTACGAGCTCGAGAACGACTACATGTACGAGATCGACGCCCGAACGACTATCGACGCCCGGAAAACGACCAAGTTCCACTACTTCCCACGACGACCCGAACGAGTTCGTCTACCGTCGCCGTGTACCACTACCGTCGCCCCGTGAACGACTACCGAGGCGCCAAGTACCTCTACGGAACGACTACTTCCTCTCCGACGTGAACGCCTACTTCCTCTCCGACGTGAACGACTCCTTCCTCTACGTCTCGAACCGCCTAGAAACGCACGCTTCAAAGGTATAACACCGAGACGATGACCCGTGAGATGCATCCTTGCTTGTGTTGTATGAAATGTCTCCCGTGTGTGCTTCGTGCCCGTTCCACCTTTTGTCATGTTCCTCGGTTGCCTCGCCACCGACTCGTGGGAACCCGGCAACGGGATCACCCCATCATCTTGTTCAACTCGTTCACTCCACCTTTTGTTTTGCACCGGTCTCTCACCGAGTTACCGGAACCGATATGATGCCGTTGCGTCATTTTCGAATCGTTGCCGTGGCACCCTGTCCTTCCACCACGGGGACAAATGCTTCATATCTTGCTACTTGTTAACCTTTTAATAAACTTGCATAAACTTGATCATATCATCCGCATCATGTTAACAACCTTAAATGTTCAATTGTTGTTTGCTTATATTTATTAAACATGCTCATGAGGATTTTCCGGAATATGTTGTTGTTATTTCCGGCCTCATTTAAAATGTCTAAATAGTGTAGTTTCTTTATGCTTCACCTCTTGCCATGTTAATAACAATTAATCTTGTCTTGTAATTAAATGAGAGTCAACTAAATAATTAAATGTGGTGTTTCGTCAATATGCAACCCGTTGCCTATTGATCTCCACTTAACTTGTAGATTTGTTTGTGCACTTTGCCATGCCATGCATATTTAAACCGGACATGCATCATACTTGTTTGTGCATCGTATGCCATGTTTATGCTTGCGTGTTTACCGTGTTGTTTCTTCTTTCCGGTTGCTTCTCTTGTTAGCTTCGGTTTCGTTCCGGAGTTGTGAGGTTTCTCTCGACTGTTGCTCCGTCTTCTTCGTGGATCCGTTCTTCTCCCTTATGGAATTCCAGGCAAGATGACCGAACCCGGATACCATTACTATTTTTGCCTATTGCTAGTAGTCTCGATCTTTAGTTTTGCCTCGATGCCCATGTTCTTCTTGTCAGCCTCCTACTTGTAACCATTGCCATGTTTAACCACCCTACCTACGAAAACCGTTGCTTGGCTAAGTACGCTTCGCTCAGCCCCTCTTATAGCATTGTTAGTTGCAGGTGAAGATCGAAGATGCTTGCTTCATGTTGAAGTTTGGTTGGGTTATATCACACTATATAAATGCTTAAAAATGAAATCATCTATATACTGGCAGGGTGGAAGGCTAAGCCTTTTGCTTGGTGTTTTGTTCCACTCATGCCGTTAGGAATCGTATAAACCGGTGTTATGTTCCTTGATTATGCGTTCCTAACACGGTTGGGGTGTATGGGACCCCCTTGATAAACCGCTAAGTGCTAAGTCTTTTCCAGCAAGTCCCAACATTGTTACTATTTGCCTAATAACAAACTAATAAAACTTGCATGTGGACTAGCTATCCCTTTTATTTTAATTCTACAACCCCGGGCCAGTGCTCCACATGAGTGTTGGTCCGAAACGGGGGTTACGCGGGGCCACCTCGAGGAAACTCAAGGTTTGGTAAAAACCTATGGGATCACCCATCCGGTCGTGTCCTGAGACTTAGATACGCGCGGCTACTATCAGGGTGTCGACACGCCGGGAGGATTTGCTGGATTAGCCTTACCTTAGTTCGGTTTAACTTGAGCACGGGATTCCGAGAATACTCGGGTCTTCCCAACTATGGAGTTGCGACTCCGCGGATCGTGGGCTTGTGATGGGCCAAGTTGGAACACCCCTGCAGGGTTTGAACTTTCGAAAGCCGTGCCCGCGGTTATGTGGCAGATGGGAGCTTGTTAATTCCGGTTGTAGATAACTTGACACAATGTTTCAATACACTACAGTGTGTGTTCCGTGACTGTCAATTTCCGAATAGGGATTCGGGAGTTGAACACGGAGGGGTTATGATTGTGGAGCTTGTAGCTAGGATCACTTCGTGATCATCTCTCGACCGAGGCACTTCTCTTCTCGCTCTCTTTTACGTAAGTTAGTGCTAGTTGCTGCTGCAGACTCTTGTTTGTTCCTTCACCTCTTATTCTTTCTTCAGCCTTGTCCTCACCCAAGGCTTAAATAGTCTTGTTACCCGGGAACGGGATTGCTGAGTCCTCTGTGGCTCACAGTTACTTCACCACACCAGATGCAGGTTCAGCCGATCTTGATGCAGGAGCTGGTTCAGTACTTCACCAGGAGCTCGATGAGGAGTGTGGCCGTTTGCTTGTGACGTTTCGATGTTCAGTAGTGGTTTCTACTAGGATTCGATCCTGACCTGTGGCTGTATGTTGTTTTGGTATCTTTCTTTTGGATCTTCACCCGTAGTCGGGTTGTGATGTTTTGAATGATGATTGTTTATGTAATGTATTGTGTGAAGTGGCGAGTGTAAGCCAACTATCTCCTTTTGCATTTTAATCCCTCTTTTACATGAGTTGCGCAAAGATACCAAACTTGAGATCATTCTAGGATGGGCTTATATCTTTAAGTCGTGCCTCGACACGTAGGAGATATAGTCCCATCCTGGGCATTACAAGTTGGTATTCAGAGCCTTCTCCGACCTAGAAGCCCCCACTGATTGATCGAATCGTTGACGGTTGAGTCTAGGCACACACTGAAAACTTTTTGAGTCCTATATATATATCGGAGAGTAGGATTTCTTTGATTCTCATCCCCTTTCTCTCTGGTGAGGACTCCTGACGATTACTCTTGTCTCTTCTACTTTCAAAAATTGCACCAAATTGTTTTTAGGATCCCGCGAGTATTCTGGGATTGTTTCGATGTTCTTGTGACAAGGATATTGTTCTCGATGCCTCCTGTTACCGAGGAGTTGAGCTTCGGGGTATCATTGTAACAAGCATATCGCGACAGTACTAAATACTTAAGACGGCCGACATCGAAAATCTCTCCTATACGGCCAGTGGCAAGATAACCCCGACATCACCCAGTACTGGGGAGGTAGTTCGAGAGTATTGCCATAGCTTGTTATAGTGGATGCTTTTCGAAGGTCCGAGGTAAACAGTTTCCGAGAAAGACTGGTTATGTGTTGAAGGATGGATACACCTGGATGTAGGTTTAGAGTTGATTGCGCGGTGCTTCCCGTGTATCCCCAACACCTGATTGCATAACTGGAAACTTTCGGAAATCTATAGGTGGGTTCATCTAGTAGTTCTAGGCATTCTTCCAACGGATGCATGATATGAAGTTCGGGGTTTTACATTAAGTGAAGTGGTTTTATGGACTTGTTCTGATCGGGAGTTGCATCTTAAAGGGTCCTTGGCTATGCTGATCCGGGGATTGCAAAACCCTTTTGTAACACGTTCCATGAGCTTTCAGCACGAAGATGTCGAACGAAGCTTCTATCTTGTATTTGTTCTATCTGATCCTTGTTCCTTTTTATTTACCTTGTGTTCTTCAAGTGGCTTCTCGACAAGTTGATGTACCTGCGGAATTCATCCGTTCAATTCTCTGTTCGGATGATATTGTGAAGATTAGGCTGCTACATATCTACCCTTTGTTTTTGTCTTGATTCTGGTATTCGAGTTGCTTCGATGTCAAATGTTGATTCCATACCTTTCCTAATCGGTATTCTCATATTCCTATGGGAGTGCAGGTCCTTCTTGATCATCAAGATGGTCATGTTTAATTCTTTTTTCAACCGGTGTCCATTTTGTTCATCCCAAGTTGTCTTTGTTTTCCCCACCCTCCCACCCTTCTTCTTCTTGGAGCCAGAAATTCTCAGATGAAGTATCAATTTTATTCATGTGATGTTTCTTCATTCTTTTCCTTCAATGTTCTTATCCGGTGATTTGTCGTGAAGATGCTCAACAGCTTCAAGTTCATCATTCTTTTGTTTTCTAATTCTGCCGGTGGATGTAATTCAAGATTTCGGTGTTGTTCTTATCCTTTTCCTCTTTTCACAATGCTTTCTTATTCCGGTACATCAATTAATCATTCTCCTCTTGTTGTTCATATCCGGAGTGCTGAAGATTCATAATTCCATTCTTAATCCGTTCAAATTATTTTGAGGATTGTCTTCTTATTCAAGCCATTTAATTCAACCGGTGCAATATCTCTTAAGCAATCTTTTTCAATGGTGATTTCTTTGAGTGGGCCCTAACCCACAGGTCTTTTCCAGGATCTTACCTGACTCTTCTATTTTTTTTGCTGGAGTTATACTCAATTCTTTTCAAAGTGTGACGTAAGAATGATTTCCATCAGTCACATGCCTTCTCCAAGATCGCTTTCAATTCTTTTCTTCTTGGTTCAACCTTTTTAATTCTTCATTCCGGAGTGCTCAACAATTCTTCAAGGTGGTTCTCGTTGTCATTCTCAACATTTGAAGATCGAAGAAGTGTTACTCTTAAATCTAGGCTGTTCTCACAAGATTCGTGGTTCTAGCTTCTTGCCATCCTCATTATTGTTTCGATTGTGTGGAATTATTTTCATACCATCTGAAGCATTTCATGAATTCTTTTCTTTGTGATCATCCGAAGGCCATCATTTCAGAAGATTTCTTCGTTCTCAGTTTTCAACTTCGTTCTCCAACTATTCTTCATTGATGTCTCTTCGTTCGTCTCCATATTCTTACGGTGGTTCATTCAAGTTTACCCTTCCGTTGTTATCGTTTTAATTCATTTTGTTCTTTCATAATCCTACCGGTGGTTCGTTGAAGATTTACCCAAGCTTGTCCGAGATCTCTCTAATCCTTTCCAACGAGAATAAGTAGTATGCCAAATCCTTGGTTGTCATCAATTTAATTGGTGAAGGAGATGCATGACATAATTCTTATTCTTATTCCTTCAAGGTGATTTAATTCTTTTGTCTGGAGCTTGTTCATCTTATCATATTCTCGGTTCTAAGTTGTTCATCTTGTTTTCCGGAGCTTCAAGTTATTTCTATTTTATCATTTCAAAGCTCCATCTAATTCACCGCAGGCCTTCAATCTTATTCTTTTCACCTTTCACTTCTCATGCTTTCATTACCGGAGTTCTTCATGGTGGTTCATCATGTTTTAATTCATACTCGAAGTCTTCATCAAGATTCTTGTTCGAGCTCAAGCATTCTTCATCATGCTTTCCAAGTGCAATTCTTTCTACCTTATCTTTTCAGATGGTGTTATGTCATTCTTGTCAATCCTTCATGTTTCATGATTCACGAGTTGTCATGAATGAGATATTTAAAACCATCATTTTCCTTGTTCAGGAGATCTTTTCAACCCTTCAATTTATTCATTGGAGTTATCTTGGGTTATATTTCACCTAAAGCTTTCCCTAAGAATTGTTGCTAATTATGGTGCTTATAAATGACCCAAGTTCTACATAAGCCCACATCAAGCTTATTCGTTTTTCGTTGTTGATTTTTTTTAAAATCAACTCTGTTCAACCCTTCCTTGTAAGGATGCTCTTTCAAATTCAATTGTGGGAGAAGTTGTCATTTTTCTTCTTCCTTCATTTCCTTCGTTGAATTTATGCTATCCTTTCGTTCCGGAGGTATTGTGATGTTGCTCTCTTCAACCATCATCTCGTTTTTATCGAGAATCATGTTCTTTCTCTTTTATCATTTAACCGGAGTGTTGTATTCTTAATTCTAGTTCCCCTCATCTTTTCATGTTTTGCCTATCTCTTAACCGGAGTGCTGTCTGAATCTTTCTTACCCTTGTGCCTTTGTTTTAATTGTTTCGGAGGCAATATGTTGTTGTTTTCATCAAGTGTCATCCATCTTCTCAAGTGCTTGTCCAATTCCTTCCATTTTCAGACGGAGTGCTGTCCAAATTCTATCATTCTTATTCCTTGGCTATACCATTGCAGTTTCATATTCTTTTGGTTCGTAAGCTCTCCTTTCATGTCTTTCAACTATCAAGGTTCTCATAATGCTCCTTGTCCCTCCTGTCTAACGGAGTGCTCTTAACTTCGTTCATCTCCATTCTATTCTTCTTTAATTTGTTCAACCTCTCAAGGTTCTTTGGTTTCACTCGTCTGTCAAAGAAGCAACTTTGTTTTACCTCTTCCTCTTCCGTTTTTACCCGGTGATATCTCTAGGATCTCGGGTCGAGATCCTCTGTTAGTGTGGGAGAGTTGTGACGCCCGAGACCGACGTCCCAGAAGATTCCAGAAGATTCCCGAAGATTCCAGATGTTCCGGGTTGCCCGTGTGTTTCTTTTGTGCTTGTGTTTTTATTTTTGCTATGCATCATATCATCATGTCATTTTTATTTTTTGCATCTCAACCTAAATAAATTGTGTGGGCCTTCGGTCCATTTAAATCGAGGGAAGAATGACTTCTCTTTATAACATATCCTCCAAATATTATGGAGCTATATTAATAAATATTCCATTGCTTCGGAATCACCGTAACACACTTGCATAATTTTCCCATGTCTTCCTTTTCTTATTCCTTGCTTCAAAAACCTTGCCAACATTTCTTTTCTCAGTTATCGAGGTTCCTCAAAAACCTCCTTCTATTTTATTTAAATCCCTGATATTTTGTGAGTCCAGGGATTTTACCTCTTGCCCTAACTCCTTTCCTAGCACCTCCCTTCTTTTCTTCTTGTTGTTGTTTTCTGTTTTATTTTAGTAAAACAACAGCAAGGTTAAAGGAAGAGACTCCTCCAGCCAGCCCTCCTGGCCCGTCTCCTCCTCCTCCCTCAAGGCCAGCTCCTCAATCTCCAGTCCTCTTGGCCCATCTGGCCCGGTAGCCAGGCCAAACCCTAGCGAGGCACCCCCTTCTCCCGTCGCTCCCACCCCCGCCGCCAGCTTCAATCCCCGTAGCAACCGAACCCCTCGTCCCCTTCGTTTTCCCCGATCCCCTCGCACTCTTGCCTGCCTCTCTCTCTCTGCCCGATCCCCTCTCTCGCTCACCTCGCCCCGCTCTCGCTCGTCCGCTCCCCACTCCCGATTCCCCCGCTAGCCCCGATTCCGACGCGCCCTTTCTTCCCTCGCCGTGGCCTCCCTCGCTCCTTTCCCCTGCTTCGTCCGACCAGGAGCCCAGGTCGAAGCCTCCCCTACCGCGCCAGAAACCCGCACGGAGCCGCGCCATGGCCTCCATCGACAAGTCTCCAGTTCGCCCGTCCTCGCCGGCCAGGTTCCGTCCAGGCCTGCGTGGCCCGCACGCCGTGGTCGCCCTCCGTCCTTCACGCTTCGACCGAGGCCAGCCAGGGCCCCGAGCGCCCAAGGACCTGCGGCTCCCTCCTCTCCAGGCGAGCGCCGCGGCCACCAGCACCGCGACCTCGTCTCCATCGCGAGCACGCCGCGCCCGTCCTCCTCTCCCTCCGTCGCCCCAGGCGTCGCACCACTCTGGCCAGAGGCCCTGCACCTCGCCCAAACGGCCCCTCCGGCCGTGCCGCCATCCAGCGCCGGCCGCGGCCATCCTCCTCTCTACAGCCCGAGCGCCCCGGCCTCCCTTCCGTCTGGCGGCCGCGCGTCTCCCTCGCCTTGCTGCCTTCGTCCGCGCGAGGCTCTGCCTCGGCTCCTTCGTCCAGCAGCAACCAGCAGCGCCGCAACCCCCGCAGTCCTTTCTTTTTCCTGTTTTTTTTGTTTTGTTGTGCTGTTTTTGTTAATCTCAGTTAACCAGGAAAACAACAAGTTTTTCTACTTTTGGACCCTTGTACGACTACGGCTACGAGCTCGAGAACGACTACATGTACGAGATCGACGCCCGAACGACTATCGACGCCCGGAAAACGACCAAGTTCCACTACTTCCCACGACGACCCGAACGAGTTCGTCTACCGTCGCCGTGTACCACTACCGTCGCCCCGTGAACGACTACCGAGGCGCCAAGTACCTCTACGGAACGACTACTTCCTCTCCGACGTGAACGCCTACTTCCTCTCCGACGTGAACGACTCCTTCCTCTACGTCTCGAACCGCCTAGAAACGCACGCTTCAAAGGTATAACACCGAGACGATGACCCGTGAGATGCATCCTTGCTTGTGTTGTATGAAATGTCTCCCGTGTGTGCTTCGTGCCCGTTCCACCTTTTGTCATGTTCCTCGGTTGCCTCGCCACCGACTCGTGGGAACCCGGCAACGGGATCACCCCATCATCTTGTTCAACTCGTTCACTCCACCTTTTGTTTTGCACCGGTCTCTCACCGAGTTACCGGAACCGATATGATGCCGTTGCGTCATTTTCGAATCGTTGCCGTGGCACCCTGTCCTTCCACCACGGGGACAAATGCTTCATATCTTGCTACTTGTTAACCTTTTAATAAACTTGCATAAACCTGATCATATCATCCGCATCATGTTAACAACCTTAAATGTTCAATTGTTGTTTGCTTATATTTATTAAACATGCTCATGAGGATTTTCCGGAATATGTTGTTGTTATTTCCGGCCTCATTTAAAATGTCTAAATAGTGTAGTTTCTTTATGCTTCACCTCTTGCCATGTTAATAACAATTAATCTTGTCTTGTAATTAAATGAGAGTCAACTAAATAATTAAATGTGGTGTTTCGTCAATATGCAACCCGTTGCCTATTGATCTCCACTTAACTTGTAGATTTGTTTGTGCACTTTGCCATGCCATGCATATTTAAACCGGACATGCATCATACTTGTTTGTGCATCGTATGCCATGTTTATGCTTGCATGTTTACCGTGTTGTTTCTTCTTTCCGGTTGCTTCTCTTGTTAGCTTCGGTTTCGTTCCGGAGTTGTGAGGTTTCTCTAGACTGTTGCTCCGTCTTCTTCGTGGATCCGTTCTTCTCCCTTGTGGAATTCCAGGCAAGATGACCGAACCCGGATACCATTACTATTTTTGCCTATTGCTAGTAGTCTCGATCTTTAGTTTTGCCTCGATGCCCATGTTCTTCTTGTCAGCCTCCTACTTGTAACCATTGCCATGTTTAACCACCCTACCTACGAAAACCGTTGCTTGGCTAAGTACGCTTCGCTCAGCCCCTCTTATAGCATTGTTAGTTGCAGGTGAAGATCGAAGATGCTTGCTTCATGTTGAAGTTTGGTTGGGTTATATCACACTATATAAATGCTTAAAAATGAAATCATCTATATACTGGCAGGGTGGAAGGCTAAGCCTTTTGCTTGGTGTTTTGTTCCACTCATGCCGTTAGGAACCGTATAAACCGGTGTTATGTTCCTTGATTATGCGTTCCTAACACGGTTGGGGTGTATGGGACCCCCTTGATAAACCGCTAAGTGCTAAGTCTTTTCCAGCAAGTCCCAACATTGTTACTATTTGCCTAATAACAAACTAATAAAACTTGCATGTGGACTAGCTATCCCTTTTATTTTAATTCTACAACCCCGGGCGAGTGCTCCACATGAGTGTTGGTCCGAAACGGGGGTTACGCGGGGCCACCTCGAGGAAACTCAAGGTTTGGTAAAAACCTGTGGGATCACCCATCCGGTCGTGTCCTGAGACTTAGATACGCGCGGCTACTATCAGGGTGTCGACACGCCGGGAGGATTTGCTGGATTAGCCTTACCTTAGTTCGGTTTAACTTGAGCACGGGATTCTGAGAATACTCGGGTCTTCCCAACTATGGAGTTGCGACTCCGCGGATCGTGGGATTGTGATGGGCCAAGTTGGAACACCCCTGCAGGGTTTGAACTTTCGAAAGCCGTGCCCGCGGTTATGTGGCAGATGGGAGCTTGTTAATTCCGGTTGTAGATACCTTGACACAATGTTTCAATACACTACCAGTGTGTGTTCCGTGACTGTCAATTTCCGAATAGGGATTCGGGAGTTGAACACGGAGGGGTTATGATTGTGGAGCTTGTAGCTAGGATCACTTCGTGATCATCTCTCGACCGAGGCACTTCTCTTCTCGCTCTCTTTTACGTAAGTTAGTGCTAGTTGCTGCTGCAGACTCTTGTTTGTTCCTTCACCTCTTATTCTTTCTTCAGTCTTGTCCTCACCCAAGGCTTAAATAGTCTTGTTACCCGGGAACGGGATTGCTGAGTCCTCTGTGGCTCACAGTTACTTCACCACACCAGATGCAGGTTCAGCCGAGCTTGATGCAGGAGCTGGTTCAGTACTTCACCAGGAGCTCGATGAAGAGTGTGGCCGTTTGCTTGTGACGTTTCGATGTTCAGTAGTGGTTTCTACTAGGATTCGATCCTGACCTGTGGCTGTATGTTGTTTTGGTATCTTTCTTTTGGATCTTCACCCGTAGTCGGGTTGTGATGTTTTGAATGATGATTGTTTATGTAATGTATTGTGTGAAGTGGCGAGTGTAAGCCAACTATCTCCTTTTGCATTTTAATCCCTCTTTTACATGAGTTGCGCAAAGATACCAAACTTGAGATCATTCTAGGATGGGCTTATATCTTTAAGTCGTGCCTCGACACGTAGGAGATATAGTCCCATCCTGGGCATTACAAGTGCATCCGTTGCATGGCAATCCCTACTCACTCACATTGATATCTATTGATGGGCATCTCCATAGCTCATTGATACGCCTAGTTGATGTGAGACCATCTTCTTCTTTTTGTCTTCTCCACAACCACCACTCTATTCCACCTATAGTGCTATATCCATGGCTCACGCTCATGTATTGCGTGAAAGTTGAAAAAGTTTGAAAAAATTGAAGTATGAAACAATTGCTTGGATGAAACCAGGGTTGTGCATGATTTGAATATTTTGTGTGACGAAGATGCAGCATAGCCAAACCATATGATTTTCTAGGGACGAAGTATGGCCAGTTTTTGTTTTTCCTTGTTTTTGAGTTTTACAGAAAAGGAATACCAAACGGAGTCCAATTGACGTGCCAATTTTTGAAGATTTTTTATGGACCAAAAGAAGCCCCCGGAGTAAAAGAGTTGGGCCAGAAGAGTCCCCGGCTGCCTACGAGTGTGGGGGGCGCGCCCCCTATCTCGTGGACAGCCCGGAGACCCCCCTGACTTGTGCCCTACACCAAAAAAATCCTATAAATACTCAAACCTCCAGAAAATAACCTAGATCGGGAGTTCCGCTGCCGCAAGCCTCTATAGCCACCAAAAACCAATCAAGACCCTGTTCCGGCACCCTGCCGGAGGGGGATCCCTCACAGGTGGCCATCTTCATCATCCCGGTGCTCTCAATGAGGAGGATGGAGTAGTTCACCCTCGGGGCTGAGGGTATGTACCAGTAGCTATGTGTTTGATCTCTCTCTCTCTCTCTCTCTCTCTCTCTCTCTGCCTGTCTCTCTCTCTCTCTCTCTCTCGTGTTCTTGAGATGGCACGATCTTGATGTATCGCGAGCTTTGCTACTATAGTTGGATCTTATGATGTTTCACCCCCTCTACCTTCTTGTAATGGATTGAGTTTTCCCTTTGAAGTTATCTTATCGGATTGAGTATTTAAGGATTTGAGAACACTTGATGTATCTCTTGCATGGGATACCCGTGGTGACAATGGGGTATTCTATTGATTCACTTGATGTATGTTTTGGTGATCAACTTGCGGGTTCCGTGACCTTGGGAATCTATGCATAGGGGTTGGCACACGTTTTCGTCTTGATTCTCCAATAGAAACTTTGGGGCACTCTTTGAAGTTCTTTGTGTTGGTTGAATAGATGAATCTGAGATTGTGTGATGCATATCGTATAATCGTGCCCACGGATACTTGAGGTGACAATGGAGTATCTAGGTGACATTAGGGTTTTGGTTGATGTGTGTCTTAAGGTGTTATTCTAGTACAAACTCTAGGATAGATCGAACGGAAAGAATAGCTTCGTGTTATTTTACTACGAACTCTTGAATAGATCGATCAAAAAGAATAACTTTGAGGTGGTTGCGTACCCTACAATAATCTCTTTGTTTGTTCTCAGCCATTAGTGACTTTGGAGTGACTCTTTGTTGCATGTCGAGGGATAGTTATATGATCGAGTTATGTTATTATTGTTGAGAGAACTTGCACTAGTGAAAGTATGAACTCAAGCTGGCAATGGTTAACTGTTACCCACGTCCCCATGGGTAATTACTCTATTAGGGGACGGGGATGTGCCGGATTTTTTACCCACGGGGAAGCTCGTGGGTCAAATACATTACCCATTGCATAAGATGGGGATGGGGATGGGATATCATTACCCATACCCGTTACCCACCTTACCCGTTAGTGCCTTACTTTTGGCCCTAAAATTGCTAAACCTAGGTAATTCCTGATCATACCCACCTAAATTCCCACTAATCCCACCCCTTGGGCCCAAAAAGCCCACATAAATCTCTAACCTAGCCACAACATATTGTTCATTGTGTTGAAACATTATATTTTTCTACTTAAACGCTACTGGAGGCGATTCTTGATTGCATGTATGGGTTTCCCCATGGGGATGAAAAACCTGATGGGGATGGGGATGGGAAATATTTGTTCCCCACGGGCGGGTATGGGGACGGGGACGGGCATGGGGTCACTCTCGCGGGGACGGGGATGGGAGTCCAATACCCGCCTGGGTAATCCCCATTGCTAGCCTGAGTATGAACCCTAGGCCTTGTTTCAAAGCATTGCAATACCGTTTATGCTCACATTTATCATTAGTTACCTTGCTATTTTTATATTTTCATTTTACAAAAACCTATATCTACCATCCATATTGCACTTGTATCACCATCTCTTCGCCGAACTAGTGCACCTATACAATTTACCATTGTATTGGGTGTGTTGACACAAGAGACTCTTTGTTATTTGGTTGCAGGGTTGTTTGAGAGAGACCATCTTCATCCTACGCCTCCCACGGATTGATAAACCTTAAGTCATCCACTTGAGGGAAATTGGCTACTGTCCTACAAACCTCTGCACTTGGAGGCCCAACAACGTCTGCAAGAAGGAGGTTGCGTAGTAGACATCAAGCACACCCGCTCTTCTTTGGAAGGATTGGGGAAACCTTCCGCCAGGGCTTGACCAACAAGAGTAGTTAATCAAGCCCCGACGAGGACTAGATCCTCGGGAGGGAGATATCCCTGCGCCTGAAGTTTCCTCAGATGTGCATGAGAAACGGAGCAACTCTCCCAGTCGCCCACTTGAGGGTCGTGAGGGCGCGAGGAAGAACTAGGGACGCTGGCCATGTCTGATTTTTCGTGGCAGGCTTCAAAGATCTTTCGCGTGGATGGAATGGCATCTGAGATCTTGTCTCTTTAAATAAGAGCCTTCCTTGTGCAGTCGAGGGGTTAATTATAAAAATACCATGACGATTCGCATTTGTTTGACATGTGGAAGCTGAAGCAACGGAGGCAGGGAATCGACATGATATAACATTAAATATGAAGCCGAACTATCATCTGATTCGATGGAGGACTCACCTTGCAAGATCGAAGACATGAAGCTGGATATAACCTCGTCCTTGAAGCCAAGTCCAGGGGCTACTGAGGGAGTCCCATATTTAGGGGTCCTCAGGCGTCCGGGCCATTGATGCTGGGTTGAATTGATGGGCCGTGAAGATAGACGCAGAAGGCCCTCCCTCGTGTCCGGTTGGGAGTCCAATGTATGTAGTAAGGCAAGAAAGATGTCCGGATGTAACGATTCCTTCCTCCCCAAGTAATTTTTGTAACCCTAGGCCCCCTCCGGCGTGTATATAAGCCGAGAGGTTTAGTCCGTAGAGACAACAGAATCATAGCAATCTCATAGGCTAGACTTTTAGGGTTTAGCCATGACAATCTCGAGGTAGATCAACTCTTGTAATCATATTCATCGAGATCAATCAAACAAGAAGTAGGGTATTACCTCGATCGAGAGGGCTTGAACATGGGTAATACATCGTGTCCCCTGTTCCTGTTACCATCGATCCTAAGACGTACAGCTTGGGCCCCCCTAGCCGAGATTTGTCGGTTTTGACACCGACAGGCTCCCTGTAAGCCCTTGTGTGCTATCACTGGATTCTAATGGGAGAGCCCATGTGTGCTGTAGTATGGTGCATGCAATAATATAATCTGGCACAACTACACAAAAAATAGGCTCCTTGTTGGAAGCTCCAGAAGTAAGGATAGTCGGCAGATGATAGATTCATAATATACTATATAGAAAGTTTATTGCCAAACCATGATAACAAGAGCACACAACAACTAGGCAGATTGTAGTGTAGATAAAGGGGGTCCACCATACCTAGCATAAATAAATTGGGAAAGTGGAACTAGCTGGAAAATACAGTGGTGTATTGCCGCTACTAATTGAAAGCCTATCAATCACCTACATGCCAATTCTGTCAGCTGTTGACTGCAGATGTCCCTGGTCCACGTGGCCTAACGCAAACAGTTTTCAAGAGGATGTCATGTGTGATTGTTCATTAATCCAACACGGTTTATTCCTAGAAACTGTGTCGGTTGCCTGAGGTCATCGCCCACGGTATTTTCTCAATAACCGTTTGCAATAGGAAAACTCAATTAGTAGGCTAATTGTCCTATTATTAATAATCCATTTATTAATCTAATTGACATTTCATATTAAACACACTACATTAGAGTACAATATGATATAGCTTTAGCACTCAGCTACCCCATTACACAACTGCAGCAGCACCAAGTTTCAAAAGCAACATCTATAACATTTCGAAATTAGCATCATAGAGGTACATAGACAGATATATCTCATCTGGAAAACTGTTGAAGCGGAAGGCGAATATTAAGCCTTCGTTGATGTTGAAGGTCTTTGCAACTTTAGTCCAGTGCATGTGGATGATTGACCGTCCATCCTTCGTCCTCTTCAGGAACACTTCAATATTGAACCGTGGGTGTTGTATGAATACCTTCCTCACCTTGTGACCATACAGGTGGTTTGAGAGGTAATCATCAGTGAACTGCTTTGGAAAGGCTTGAAAGTAAGGATGTGCATAAATATCTTCTCTATATTGGAAATGGAGCAAATGAATAAAAAGGCAAGGTATAATAGTTAGTACCATCATGTAGTGAACTGATGTTTTCTTCATTGTGTAGACAAAGATCTTGTTGTTTTTTGTCGCTAATTTCATTATCATAACAATCTTTCTTAGTTTCTTGACTTGACTGATATTCACGGACAACTCATTTCCCCATATGCAAAAAGGGTCGAACTGTGGGTCAAAACCTAAATATTAGAATGGTTCCTGCAATTGCACAATAATGTGCTATTGGACAAAGGACCATGCATGTGCAAACCTCGATTGTAAACCTTAGTGCTTCCCATTGTTTCCCTACAACACATATAAGGTAGTTAGTGATTAGGTTAAGTAAGGGTTCACATGCTATTAGTAAAACATGCTGATGAAAAATAAGCACATTGCAGATTCATCGCATTAATTCAAGCCACACTGAAAACCCATTTATCCAAACCAAGCATGATTAAGAATTAGGAAATATAACCGTTGTATATGTTTCTCATGTATTAAGTGCAGCCTAATTCGATTATTCCTCTGATAGCCCACAAGTGTAGGGGATCGTTTGTAGCCTTCCTTGATAAATAAGAGTGTCGAACCCAACGAGGAGCTAAAGGTGGAACAAATATTACCTCGAGTTCTACCGACCACCGATACAACTCTACGCACACTTAACGTTTGCTTTACCTAGAACAAGTATGAAACTAGAAGTACTTTGGGATAGTTTCGCAAGATAATAAAGAGCACGTAAATAAAAAGTAGGGGCTGTTAAGATAAAAGTCCAAATAAATTAGTATAGCGAGTGTGGATTAGTATGGTAGGATTTGCGGAGTTGTCCCTAAGCAGTTGACTATGTTACTAGACCGACAACAAGTTTTTATGTGGGAGAGGCCACTACTAGCATGTTGCCCCTTACTTGGAATTCTATGCACTTATGATTGGAACTCTAGAAAGCATCTACAACTACTATCGTTCATTAAGGTAAAACCCAACCATAGCCTTAAGATATACTGGTCCCCCTTCAATCCCGTATGCATCAATTTCTATGCCAGGCTCAAGCTGCTGTCACCCTTACCCTCCAATACATAGTCAACATACAACTAACCCTATGGTGTGATCCACACGCGTGCTCATACGATGGGCACCAAAGGACAGCAACATAACCACAAGCAATTTAAACCAATCATATCAATTTCACCAATCACCGATGGGACAACAAAATCTACTCAAACATCATAGGATGGCAACATAATATTGGATAATAATATGAAGCATAAAATACCATGTTCAAGATAAGGGTACATCGGGTTGTGGGAGAGTGGACCACTGAATATAGATGGGAGAAGGTGATGGAGTTGTTGGTGAAGATGACGGAGTTGTTGGAGTAGATCGCCATCAAATGGTATTGCCCCAGCAGCTTTCCGGCGCCACCGGGAGAGAGGAGGAGAGAGCCCCCTCCTCCTTCTTACTTGGCCTCCTCCCTAGGTGGGAGGAGGGTTCCCCCTCTGGTCCATGGCCTCCATGGCTGTGGAGGGGCGAGAGCCCCTCCGAGATTGGATATGTCTCATTGTCCTCTTCTATTTCGCGTTCCCCGGATCTGGCCCTTCACCGTTTCTTAAATTTTCGGAGATCCGTAACTCCGATTGTGCTCAAATTTTAACACGAATTTTTTCTCCATAAATTATCTTCCTTGCGCCAAAAGAAGGGCTCCAACCGACATTCGAGGAGGGCACAAGACACCAGGGCGCACCTGGGCCCTAGTGGCGCGCCCTGATGGGTTGTGGGCACTATGGTCCCCCGCTTGTGTTGATTCCACCTCCTAAAAATCACTTATATTCCAAAATAATTCTCCGTAAATTTTTATCACGATTGGACTTCATTTGATATGGATTTTTTGTGAAACAAAAAACATGTAACAAACAGGAACTGGCACTGGGCACTGGATCACTAAGTTAGTCCAAATAAATCATATAAATTGTTGCCAAAAGTATGTAAAAGTTGAACAATATTGGCATGAAACCATCAAAAATTATTGATATGACGGAGACGTATCAGCATCCCCAAGCTTAATTTGTGCTCGTCCTCGAGTAGGTAAATGATAAAAAAAAGATAATTTTTGATGTGGAATGCTACCTAGCATAAACTTGATCATATATTTAGGCATGGCATGAATATTAAGACATGAGTGATTCAAAGCAATAGTCTATAATTTGATATAAAGACATCAATACTCGGGCATCCCAACAAACAATCATGTCTTTCAAAATATCAAATACTAAAGAACGTTATCCCTACAAAATCATATAGTCTTGTCATGCTCTGTCTTCCCAGCTCAAAGTATAAATCATGTACTACCCCGGTGTTAGCCCAGCAATTGGTTCATACTTTTTAACGCACTTCAGCATTTTCAACTCTCCGCAATACATGAGCGCAAGCCATGGATATAACAATATAGGTGGAATAGAATGCGGTGATAGTAGACAAAAGAAGGGAAGAAAGTCTCACATCAACTAGGTGATGCGGAGCATCCTAAGTACATCACCATGTCAAGAGTCCGTTTGGCAAGTGACACGTGCGTCCTCTACTTCTCATACATAAAGGTGAATCATCTCCTTTACACGTGTTCACTTGACCCCTTCGAGGATGGTATACTACTTGACACTTCTTCCGTGTGCATGCATAGGTATTGTCGGAGCTTCACGGACGAGGAGGAGGAGTGCAAGCGCCGAGGAACACCTACGCCATCAGCGAGGGAAGCTTGGAAGAGAAGACGGAAGAAGACGGAGCTGCTGATACTACAGCGGCCGGACATCCGGCGCTTCAGCAACGGCCGGACATCCGGCACTCCTCCCGGAAATCCGGACCCTCCTTCACAGAAGCTGGACCGAGCCAGCCCGGACATCCGGCCGTGACCCCGGACATCCGGCTCGCCCCGAAGCCTGGACATCCGGCCGCCAACCCGGACGTCCGGCACCTGCGCGTGCCTAACCGGGCCAGAGGCCCATGTATCCCTTTCCCTTTGCCCCCACTTGCACTAGAACTATATATACTCCTCCACCTCCACCATTTTAGGGTTAGCATTGATTTAGCTCATATGTGAGATAGAGCTTTGCTCATCCATCCCGGATCTACTCCACGAGAGAGACCGCGGCCCCTCTACGGAGAAGATCCACCTTGGATTCAAGACCCCTAAACGGGAAGATCCTTCACGGATTCAAGACCTCCTCTTGGAGATGAACTCTACCTTGTATCTTTCCCTTTGTTGTTCATGTATCTTGTGATCTTGTGTGTTTGATTGTCTAGTGGATGTGTGATTGGACTTGTTCTTGAGTGTTTCCCTCGTGATTCCCCTTTGTGTTCTTCGTGTTCATCATGGGATCCCCTCCATTTCGTGAAAGATCGGCCACATAGGGTTCCACCCTACATCACTAGGGAAACTAATGGACTATGGAGATGTCCATCAATCGATATCAATGTTAGGAGTAGGCATTGCCTTGCAACATATGCACTAAGAGCTATAAGTGTATGAAAGCTCAATATGAAACTAAGTGGGCATGCATCAAACTCTACTACGGAAAATTCCCTCTAGTATATGAAAGTGACAACATTGGAGACTCTCTATATGAACAACATGGTGCTACTTTGAAGCACAAGTGTGGAACTAGCATGCCCCTTCTCTCTTATTTCTTTTTCTTTTTTTTCTCTCTCTCATTGTCCGGAGTCTCATCCCGACTTGTGGGGGAATCATAGTCTCCGTCATCCTTTCCTCACTGGGACATGCTCTAATAATGGATAATGATGACCATCACACTTCTTTTACTTATAACTCAAAAAATAAAAAATAAAACTTGATACCTATAACATAGTATGATCTAAATGAATGCATGTGGTAGTGTACCAGGATGTGCAATGATCTAGCGTAGTAAAGATATCAAAAAACGTACAAGCCATGAAAATATCGTGCTAGCTGTCTTACGATCATGCAAAGCAATATGAAAATGAATGCTCAAGTCAACTATATGATGGAAGTGCGTGGCAATATATCTCGGAATGGCTATGGAAATGCCATAATAGGTAGGTATGGTGGCTCTTTTGAGGAAGGTATAATAATGTTTATGCACCGGCGAAAGTTGCGCAGCACAAGAGAGGCTAGCAATTATGAATGGGTGAGAGTGTGTATAATCCATGGACTCACATTAGTCATAAAGAACTCACATATTTATTGCAAAAGTTTATTAGCCCTCGAAGCAAAGTAATACTACGCATGCTCCTAGGGGGGAGGTTGGTAGGAGTTAACCATCACGCGCCCCCGACCTTCACACAAAGATAGACAATCAAGGATAAATTGTGCTCCAACTTCCCGGCATAACGAGAGACTATACGTGCATGCTTCGGGAATCACAAACCCTAACATCAATATCTTACTAAACACGATCATCTACTAGTACCTCCCACATATTATCATCTCTATATCGCAAAACTATTGCAAGCAATCAAACATATCATATTCACTGATCCATAAGTTTAATGTAGGATTTTATGACTAACCATGCAATTTACCAATTCCTATTGACTCTCCAAATAGATATAAGTGAAGCATGAGATTTTAATTCTTTCTACAAAGGACCATGCTCTAACAAATATAAGTCAAGCAAAAGAGCATTCTAGAACATCAGTTTTCTATGTGAGGAGAAACAGGCAATCCAAACTTCAAATGATATAAGTGAAGCACATGAAGCATTCTATAAAGCCATACTAAAAATATATAAGTGAAGTGCAAAGAGAATTCTACAAATTGGCCAAGGACTATCTCATACCAGCATGGTGCATTATTAAAATAAAAATAAAAAGCACACGACGCTCCAAGAATTTACGCATATCATGTGAATGAAACGAATCCAAAAACATACCGATAATTGTTGAAGAAAGATGGGATGCCTTCCGGGCATCCCCAAGCTTAGATGCTTGAGTCTCCTTGAATATTTACTTGGGGTGCCTTGGCCATCCCCAAGCTTGAGCTCTTGCCTCTCCCCCTTCTCCTCACATCGAGACATCCTCGATCTTCGAATACTTCACCCACACAAAACTCAACAGAAAGCTCATGAGATATGTTAGTATAATAATGCAAATCACTACTTTAAGTACTATTGCACACCAATTCATATTTTGTTTTTGCATTGCAGCTACTGTTATAACTTCTCCAAGGCTTATACCACCGATAGAATCGATAGTTTCATCAAAACAAGCAAAACAATGCATCAAAAATAGAATCTGTCTTAAATAGGACAACCTGTAGCAATCCGAACATTCACCATACTTCTGTACCTCTAAAAATTCTGAAAAATTAGGACAAAATAAACATATTTTATAGCAAGACTTTGCAAAAAGTTTTAGAACCTTTTGATGTTTCAGTAAAAAATGTCAAATCGTGCACTACAGCCAAAGTTTCTATTTTGCACCACACAAACTAACAAGCAATCTAATCATCCTAAAGGAAAACCTTGGCACATTATTTTTATAATACAATGGAATTGTACAAGGGGATATATATTTTTGTGGGAAACTTCCATGAAAAATTCTACATTGTTTCCATGAGCATGAACACAAGTGTTCAAGGTCGACCTTCACTTCTGCAATGCATCACCTTTCAATCGCTTCTCTTTTTTGAAAAAGGTTTAAGTTCCCCTGTATATTTTTTTGTTTTTAAACTTTATAAAAGCACTCAACATAAATAAATGACTCTTTTAGAACTTACGGGTTGTCTCCCTGGCAGCGCTTTCTTTAAAGCCATTAAGCTAGGCATAAAGTGCTCTAGTAATGGATCCACCCAGATCCCAAGGTATATCACAGCCAATTTTATGTAGCAATGATTTGGCATGTAGTACTGAGCACAAAGCAACATATATCATGCAATGACAAATTCTTTCTCTCTTTCTATGCATCGGCATGTGATACGTCTCCAATGTATCTATAATTTTTGATTGTTCCATGCTGTTATATTATCATTCTTCGATGTTTTACAATCATTTTATAGTCATTTTATATCATTTTTTGGTACTAACCCATTGACATAGTGCCAAGTGTTAGTTGCTGTTTTCTGCATGTTTTTTACATCGCAGGAAATCAATATCAAATGGAGCCCAAACACTGCGATACTTTTTGGAGAATTTTTACGGGCAAGAAGACACCCAATGGGCCAGAGCTGCACCTGAGGGATGCCCCGAGGGGGCACAACCCACAAGGGTGTGCTAGGCCCCCATGGTGCGCCCAGCTGGGTTGTGCCCAGCTCGGTGGCCTCCCGCACTGCCTCTTTGCTCTATAAATACTCAGATATTCCAGAAACCCTAGAGGAGCCAACGAAATTCTATTGCAGCCGCCGCAAAGTCCCGAACCACCAGATCTAATCTAGACACCATCACGGAGAGGTTCACTAATGACCCACAAGTATAGGGGATCAATTGTAGCTCTTTTCGATAAGTAAGAGTGTCGAACCCAACGAGGAGCAGAAGGAACTGACAAGTGTTTCTCAGTAAAGTAATGTCTGCAAATGCTGAAATTGTAAGTAGCAAAGTAGTTTGATAGCAAGATAATTTTGTAACGAGCAAGTAACGATAATAGTAGCAAGTATGCAGCAAGATAGCCCAATCCTTTTGAGGCAAAGGACAGGCCAAAACGGTCTCTTATAATAAGAAACGCTTTCTTGAGGGTACACGGGAATTTCATCTAGTCACTTTCATCATGTTGGTTCAATTCATGTTCGCTACTTTGATAATTTGATATGTGGGTGGATCGGTGCTTAGGTGATGTTCTTACTTGAAC
>LR738714.1:290419384-290464702 GCA_902687465.1 Secale cereale
CCCCCCGCAAGCATCCCCAACTACAGGAAAAGTATTAAGAATAAATTCTAACCATAGCATTAAAATTTTGGATCCAATCAGTCCCTTACAGAATAGTAAACAAGGGTTTAAGCTTCTGTCACTCTCGCAACCCACCATCTAATTACTACTCCAAAATGCATTCCCTTAGGCCCAAATATGGTGAAGTGTCATGTAGTCGACATTCACATGGCCCCACTAAGGGAATAACAACATACATACTATCAAAATATCGAACACATCAAATTCACATGATTACTTGCAACATGATTTCTCGTGTGACCTCAAGAACAAAGGTAACTAGTCACAAGTGATAAACATGCTCAGGATCAGAGGGGTATTAAATAGCATAATGGATCTGAACATATAATCTTCCACCAAATAAACCATATAGTAATCAACTACAAGATGTAATCAACACTACTAGTCACCCACAAGCACCAATCTATAGTTCCGATAACAAAATTGAACACAAGAGATGAACTAGGGATTGATATGAGATGGTGTTGTTGAAGATGTTGATGAACGTAGCCCTCCTTAAGATGGGAGAGTTGTTGGTGATGATGATGACGATGATTTCCCCCTCCAGGAGGGAAGTTCGCCCGGCGGAATCGCTCCGTCGGAGGGCAAAAGGGCTCCTGCCCAAGTTCCGCTTCGAGACGGCAGCGCTCCGTCCCGAAAGTCTCCTCCTTATTTTTCCAGGTCAGAGAGGCTTATATACCAGAAGATGGGCACCGAAAGTGGGCCTGGATGAGCACAACCCAGCAGGGCGCGCTTGGGGCGCCTGGCGCGCCCATGTGGGTTGTGCCCACCTGGTGGGCCCCCTCTGTTAGTTATCAGCTCCATTATTTTTCATATTTTCCATATAAAATCTATGTGAAGTTTCAGCTTGTTTGGAGTTGTGCAGAATAGGTGGACTGACGTAGCTTTTTCAGGTCCAGATTTCCAGCTGCCGGAATTCTCCCTCTTGGTGCATACCTTCCAAATTATGAGAGAAGGCATTAGAATCACTCCAAAAAGCATTATTATGCATAATAACAACATAAATAATAGAAAGAAAACATGATGCAAAATGGACGTATCAACTCCACCAAGCTTAGACCTCGCTTGTCCTCAAGCGAAAACCGAAAACGGAAAACATGTCCACATGCTTTGAGAGAGAGGTGTTGATAAAAAAAAATACGTACACAGAAGCATAATGTTGATTATTATGACAACAACAAATTTAAACATAAGAATTTTATCATAAGACTTGTATCATAGACTTCTCATGAATAAGTAATAGTCCATCACACAACTGAAGTATAAAGCATAAACTCTATTAGAAACCAACAAACTATGTTTTCAATCAACTTTGCAACTAAAATTCATCATCTTTTCAGGAAGGGTCTGATACGTCTCCAACGTATCTATAATTTTCGATTGTTCCATGCTATTATATTATCTATTTTGGATGTTTAATGGGCTTTATTATACACTTTTATATTATTTTTGGGACTAACCTACTAACCCAAGGCCTAGTGCAAATTGTTGTTTTTTGCCTATTTCAGTGTTCCATAGAAAAGGAATATCAAACAGAGTCCAAATGGAATGAAACCTTCGGGAGGATCGCTTCTGGAACAAACGCAACTCAGAAGACTTGGAGTACACGCCAGGGAAGCCACGAGGTGGCCACGAGGCAGGGGGCGCGCCCAGGGGGTAGGCGCGCACCCCACCCTCGTGGGCCCCTCGTAGCTCCACCGACATGCCTCATCCTCCTATATATACCCATGTACTCTGAAAACATCTGGGAGCACCACGAAATCCTAATTCCACCATAGCAACCTTCTGTACCCGTGAGATCCAATCTTGGGGCCTGTTCCGGAGCTCCACCGGAGGGGAATTGATCTCGGAGGGCTTCTACATCCACACCATAGCCTCTCCGATGAGTTGTGAGTAGTTTCCCACAGACATTTGGGTCCATAGTTATTAGCTAGATGGCTTCTTCTCTCTCTTTGGATCTCAATACAAAGTTCTCCTCGATCTTCTTGGAGATCTATTCGATGTAATTCTTTTTGCGGTGTGTTTGTCGAGATCCAATGAATTGTGGGTTCATGATCAAGATTATCTATGAAAAATATTTGATTCTTCTCTGAAATCTTTTATGCATGATATAAATATATTTGCAAGTCTCTTCGAATTATCAGTTTGGTTTGGCCTATTAGATTGATCTTTCTTGCAATGGGAGAAGTGGTTAGCTTTGGTTCAATCTTGCGGTGTCCTTTCCCAGTGACAGTAGGGGCAGCAAGGCACGTATTGTATTGTTGCCATCGAGGATAAAAAGATGGGGTTTATATCATATTGCATGGGTTTATCCCTCTACATCATGTCATCTTGCTTAAAGCGTTACTCTGTTCTTATGAACTTAATACTCTAGATGCATGCTGGATAGTGGTCGATGTGTGGAGTAATAGTAGTAGATGCAGAATCGTTTCAGTCTACTTGTCACGGACGTGATGCCTATATACAATGATCATGACTAGATATTCTCATA
This sequence comes from Secale cereale, assembly GCA_902687465.1. Classification (NCBI taxonomy): domain Eukaryota; kingdom Viridiplantae; phylum Streptophyta; class Magnoliopsida; order Poales; family Poaceae; genus Secale; species Secale cereale. The sequence continues at coordinate 290,421,936 of LR738714.1, forward strand.
ACTAAGCGCTTTTCTATCAATTGCTCGACAGTAATTTGTTCACCCACCGTAGAAATCTGCTATCTTGAGAGAAGCCACTAGTGAAACCTATGGCTCCCGGGTCTATCTTCTATCATACCAATCTTCCATCAACTATTTATCTTTACTTTACTTTTATTTTGCAATCTTTACTTCAAATCTATAAAACAAAATGCCAAAAATATTTATCTTATTATCTCTATCAGATTCTCACTTTTGCAAGAGGCCGAGAAGTGATTGACAACCCCTTTAGAGCATTGGTTGCAAGGTTCTTATTTATTTGTGTAGGTACGAGGGATTCGCGTGTAGTCTCCTGCTGGATTGATACCTTGGTTCTCACAAACTGAGGGAAATACTTACGCTACTGTGTTCCATCACCCTTTCCTGTTCAAGGGAAAAACAACGCAAGCTCAAGAGGTAGCAAGAAGAATTTCTGGCACCGTTGCCGGGGAGATCTACACAAAAGTCATATACCAAGTACCCATCACAAACTCTTATCCCTCGCATTACATTATTTGCCATTTACCTCTCGTTTTCCTCTCCCCCACTTCACCTTTTCCTTTTTATTCGCCATTTTTCCGTTCGCTTGCTTTTTGTTTGCTTGTGTGTTGGATTGCTTGTTCGTCACTATGGATCAAGACAATACCAAATTGTGTGACTTTTCCAATACCAACAATAATGATTTTATTAGAACTCCGATTGCTCCTATTATTGATGCTGAATCTTGTGAAATCAATGCTGCTCTGTTAAACCTTGTTATGAAAGGTCAATTTTCTGGCCTTGCTAGTGAAGATGCCACTACCCATCTAAACAACTTTGTTGATTTGTGCGATATGCAAAAGAAGAGAGATACGGATAATGATATTGTTAAATTGAAGCTATTTCTGTTTTCGCTTAGAGATCGTGCTAAAACTTGGTTCTCTTCTTTGCCTAGAAATAGTATTGATTCATGGAATAAGTGCAAAGATGCCTTTATCTCTAAGTATTTTCCTCCTGCTAAGATTATTTCTCTTAGAAACGATATTATGAATTTTAAGCAACTTGATCATGAGCATGTTGCGCAAGCTTGGGAGAGGATGAAATTAATGATACGTAATTGCCCTACACATGGTTTGAACTTATGGATGATTATACAAAACTTTTATGCTGGATTGAATTTCGCTTCTAGAAATCTTTTAGATTCGGCCGCGGGGGCACATTCATGGAAATCACTTTAGGAGAAGCTACTAAACTCCTAGACAATATTATGGTTAATTACTCTCAATGGCACACCGAACGATCTACTAGTAAAAAAGTACATGCTATTGAACTTATGAAATTATTTTCTACTAAGAGTGTGTCTTCTGATCCTAATGATATGTCTTTATCAACGTTGATTGAGAATAATAATGAATCTGTGGATGTGAATTTTGTTAGTAGGAATAATTTTGGTAACAACACATATAGAGGAAACTTTAATTCTAGGCCTTTCCCTAGTAATTCCTCTAATAATTATGGTAATTCCTACAACAACTCTTATGGAAATTTTAATAAGATGCCCTCTGATTTTGAGACTAGTGTTAAAGAATTTATGAATTCGCAAAAGAATTTCAATGCTTTGCTTGAAGAAAAATTGCTTAAGATTGATGAATTGGCTAGGAACATGGATAGAATTTCTCTTGATGTTGATCCTTTGAAACTTAGATCTATTCCACCTAAGCATGATATCAATGAGTCTCTCAAAGCCATGTGAATTTCCATTGATGAGTGCAAAGAAAGAACTGCTAGGATGCGTGCTAAAAGAGATTGCTTTGTGAAAGCATGTTCTTCTAGTTTTCATGATGATAAAGATGAAGATCTAAAAGTAATTGATGTGTCTCCTATTAAATCCTTGTTTTCTAATATGAATCTTGATAAAGATGGGACTGGAGATGAGTCAACTTTAGTTAAAAGGTGTCCCATTGATTCGGAGTTTTTAGATCTTGATGCTAAAACTGTTAAAAGCGGAATTGACGAGGTCAAAACTTTACATAGCAATGAACCGACTATTTTGGATATCAAGGGATTTAATTATAATAATTGCTCTTTGATAGATTATATTTCCTTGATGCAATCCATGCTAAATTCTCCTCATGCTTATAGTCAAAATAAAGCTTTTACCAAACACATAGTTGATGCTTTAATGCAATCTTATGAAGAAAAACTTGAATTAGAAGTTCCCGTCCCTAGAAAACTTTATGATGAGTGGGAACCTACTATTAAAATTAAGATTAAAGATGATGAATGCTATGCTTTGTGTGATTTGGTGCTAGTGTTTCCACAATTCCAAAAACTTTGTGTGATATGTTAGGTTTCCATGAACTTGATGATTGTTCTTTAAATTTGCATCTTGCGGATTCTACCATTAAGAAACCTATAGGAAGGATTAATGATGTTCTTATTGTTGCAAATAGGAATTATGTCCCCGTAGATTTCATCGTTCTTGATATAGATTGCAATCCTACATGTCCTATTATTCTTGGTAGACCTTTCCTTAGAACGATTGGTGCAATTATTGATATGAAGGAAGGAAATATTAGATTCCAATTTCCATTAAGGAAATACATGGAACACTTTCCTACAAAGATAATCAAATTACCTTATGAATCTATTATGAGAGCCACTTATGGATTGCCTACCAAAGATGGCAATACCCAGATCTATTCTTGTATCATGCCTAGCTAGGGGCGTTAAACGATAGCGCTTGTTGGGAGGCAACCCAGTTTTATTTTCTTTGCTTTTACTTCTGTTTAGTAATAAATAATTCATCTAGCTTCTGGTTAGATGTGGTTTTGTGTTTTAATTAGTGTTTGTGCCAAGTAGAACCTTTGGGAAGACTTGGGTGAAGTCTTTGCGATCTTGCTGTAAAAAACAGAAACTTTTGCGCTCACGAGATTAGCTCCCATTTTTTACTGGAGAGTGCTTTTAAGTTGATTATTTTTTAAGATTATTAACAGACAAATTCCTCACGTCCACCAATTTATTTCATTTTTTTAGAGTTACAGAAGTATTCGAAAGTTACAGATTGCTACAGACTGTTCTGTTTTTGACAGATTCTGTTTTTCGTGTGTTGTTTGCTTATTTTGATGAATCTATGTGTAGTATCGGGGGGGGGTATGAATCATAGAGAAGTTGGAATACAGTAGTTTTAACACCAATATAAATAAATAATGAGTTCATTACAATACCTAAAAGTGGTGGTTTGTTTTCTTATACTAACGAAGCTCACGAGATTTTTGCTAAGTTTTGTGTTGTGAAGTTTTCAAGTTTTTGGGTAAGGATTTGATGGACTATGGAACAAAGAGTGGCAAGAGCCTAATATTGGGGATGCCCAAGGCACCCCAAGGTAAAATTCAAGGATAACCAAAAGCCTAAGCTTGGGGATGCCCCGGGAAGGCATCCCCTCTTTCGTCTTCGTCTCTCGGTAACTATACTTGAGACTATATTTTTATGCACCACATGATATGTGTTTTGCTTGGAGAGTAATGTATGATTTGAGTCTTTGATTTTTAGTTTACCATAATCATCCTTGCTGGACACAACTTTTAAGAGAGATACACATGAATCAGAATTTATTAGAATACTCTATGTGCTTCACTTATATCTTTTGAGATAGATAGTTTTGCTCTAGTGCTTCACTTATAACTTTTAGAGCATGGTGGTTGTTTTATTTTATAGAAATTACTGATCTCTCGTGCTTCACTTATATTATTTTTAGAGTCTTTTAGAACAACATGGTAATTTTCTTTGGTTATAAAATTAGTCCTAATATGATGGGCATCCAAGATGGGTATAATAAAAACTTTCATACAAAGTGCAATGAATATTATGAGAAGTTTGATACTTGATGATTGTTTTCAGATATGAGGATGGTGATATTAGAGTCATGCTAGTAGAGTAGTTGTGAATTTGAGAAATACTTGTGTTGAGGTTTGCAAGTCCCGTAGCATGCACGTATGGTAACTGTTGTGTGACAAATTTGAAGCATGAGGTATTTCATTGATTGTCATCCTTTGTTTGGAGGTCGGGATCGCGCGATGGTTAACTCCTACCAACCCTTCCCCTAGGAGCACGCGTGTATTACTTTGTTTTGATGACTTGTAGATTTTTGTAATAAGTATGAGAGTTCTTTATGACTAATGCTGAGTCCATGGATTATACACACTCTCACCCTTCCACCATTGCTAGCCTCTCCTGTACCGTGCAACTTTCGCCGGTACCATACACCCACCGTATACCTTCCTCAAAACAGCCACCATACCTACCTATTATGGCATTTCCATAGCCATTCAGAGATATATTGCCATGCAACTTTGCATTGTTCCGTTTATTATGACACGCTTCATCATTTTGCCAAGCATTATCATGTAGTTGACATGTATTTGTGGCAAGGCCACCATGCATACTTTTTCATACATGTCACTCTTGATTCATTACACATCCCGGTACATCGCCGGAGGCATTCATTTAGAGTCATATTTTGTTCTAGTATCGTGTTGTAATCTTTGAGTTGTAAATAAATAGAAGTGTGATGATCATTATTATTAGAGCATTGTCCCGAAAAAAAGGCCAAATAAAAAAAAGGAAAGGCCAAATAAAAAAAGAAGGAAAGGCCAAAGAAAAAAGAAAGGCCCAAAAAATAGAAAAAATAGAAAAATGAAAAAGGGACAATGCTACTATCTTTTTTCCACACTTGTGCTTCAAAATAGCACCATGATCTTCATGATAGAGAGTCTCTTGTTTTGTCACTTTCATATACTAGTGGGAATTTTCATTATAGAACTTGGCTTGTATATTCCAACGATGGGCTTCCTCAAATGCCCTAGGTCTTCCTGAGCAAGCAAGTCGAATGCACACCCACTTAGTTTCTTTTGTTGAGCTTTCATACATTTATAGCTCTAGTGCATCCGTTGCATGGCAATCCCTACTCACTCACATTGATATCTATTGATGGGCATCTCCATAGCCCATTGATACGCCTAGTTGATGTGAGACCATCTTCCTCTTTTGTCTTCTCCACAACCACCACGCTATTCCACCTATAGTGCTATATGCATGGCTCACGCTCATGTATTGCGTGAAAGTTGAAAAGGTTTGAAATTTTTTAAGTATGAAACAATTGCTTGGCTGAAACCTGGGTTGTGCATGATTTGAGTATTTTGTGTGACAAAGATGGAACATAGCCAAACTATATGATTTTGTAGGGATGAACTTTCTTTGGCCATGTTATTTTGAGAAGACATAATTGCTTTGATAGTATGCTTGAAGTATTATTATTCTTATGTCAGTAGTAAACTTTTCTCGTGAATCTTTCGGATCTGAACATTCATGCCACAATAAAGAAAATTACATTAAGAATTATGTTGGGTAGCATTCCACATCAAACATTCTGTTTTTATCATTTACCTACTCGAGGACGAGCAGGAATTAAGCTTGGGGATGCTTGATACATATCCAACGTATCTATAATTTTTGATTGTTCCATGCTATTATATTATCTGTTTTGGATGTTTAATGGGCTTTATTATACACTTTTATATTATTTTTGGGACTAACCTACTAACCCAAGGCCCAGTGCAAATTGCTGTTTTTGCCTATATAAGTGTTTCGCAGAAAAGGAATATCAAACGGAGTCCAAATGGAATGAAACCTTCGAGAGGTTCGTTTTTGGAACGAACGCAACTCAGAAGACTTGGAGTACACGCCAGCGAAGCCACAGGGTGGCCATGAGGCAGGGCGGCGTGCCCAGGGGGTAGGCGCGCCCCCACCCTTGTGGGCCCCCCGTAGCTCCACAGACATACCTTTTCCTCCTATATATACCCATGTACCCCGAAAACATCCGGGAGCACCACGAAACCCTAATTCCATCACCGCAACCTTCTGTACCCATGAGATTGCATCTTGGGGCCTGTTCTGGAGCTCCACCGGAGGGGGAATCGATCATGGAGGGCTTCTACATCAACACCATAGCCTCTCCGATGAGTTGTGAGTAGTTTACCACAGACATTCGAGTCCATGGTTATTAGCTAGATGGCTTCTTCTCTCTCTTTGGATCTCAATACAAAGTTCTCCTCGATCTTCTTGGAGATCTATTCGATGTAATTCTTTTTGCGGTGTGCTTGTCGAGATCCGATGAATTGTAGGTTTATGATCAAAATTATCTATGAACACTATTTGATTCTTCTCTGAAATCTTTTATGCATGATTTAAATATATTTGCAAGTTTCTTCGAATTATCAGTTTGGTTTGGCCTACTAGATTGATCTTTCTTGCAATGGGAGAAGTGCTTATGATGTAGGGCAGAACCCTAGATGGCTGATCTTTCACGAAATGGAGGGATCCCGCAATGAACATGAAGAACACAAAGGGGAATCACGAGGGAAAACACTCAAGAACAAGTCCAATCACACATCCACTAGACAATCAAACACACAAGATCACAAGGTACATGAACAACAAAGGGAAAGATACAAGGTAAAGTTCATCTCCGAGAGGAGGTCTTGAATCCATGAAGGATCTTCTCGTTTAGGGGTCTTGAATCCGTCGTGGATCTTCTCCGTAGAGGGGCCGCAGTCTATCCTAGGAGTAGAACCACTAAGATGAGCAAAGCTCTAGTCTAAATGAGCTATCACATAGCTAACCATAAAATGGTGGAGGTGGAGGAGGATATATAGTCTAGGTCCACGAAGGGGTAAGTGGGAGAGGGATACATGGGCCTCTGGCCCGATAACTGTACGCAGACAGCATGGGGCCGAACGTCCAGTGGGACACCGGACGTCCGGTGGCTCAGGAGGGACCGGACGTGCGGTAGCTCTCGAACTTCCGGTAATTTCCTGGATTTTGGTTCTGTTGCCGATGTCACGGACGTCCGGTGGCCTCCGGTCGTCCGATCGCCTGGGATTCGCCGGTCGTCCGGTAGAGGCCAGACGTCCGGAGCCTGTAGCTTTTCCAGCAGCTCCGTTTCTTCCATCTTCTATTCCACGCTTCCCTCACAGATGGTGTAGGTGATCCTTGGCGCTTGCACTCCTCCTCATTGTCCGTGAAGCTCCGACAATACCTATGCATTCACACGAGTGGAGTGTCAAGTAGTATACCATCCTCGAAGGGGTCAAGTGAACACGTGTAAAGGAGATGATTCACCTTTATGTATGAGAAGTAGAGGTCACACGTGTCACTTGCCAAGCAGACTCTTGGCATGGTGATGTCCATAGGATGCTCCGCATCATCCCCTCCCCCTTGGGTAAGATCCGACCTTGGATCGAAAACCAAATCACCATGGGAAAGAGGTGGCATCGTCGTGTAGATGTGGACGATCACGAATTGCTCTTCATCTTGAAGCTCAACATGGGCACTCTCCAATGTCGCACCATCTAGTGATTCCTTCAAAAGGAGCGAAGACAACAAACACTTGGAAAAACAAATGTGGTTAGCGTCAGTGCAAAACCAAACATTCAAGAGGTGATTTACCCAACAAGTGTTGTCATCAAGCATAGCAGAGGGTGTGACAAAGGGTTGTGGCATGGCATTTAAGCACATCAATTGAGCACAATCAAGGTCATCATGGAAACAAGCATGTAAATGTGAGGTAGAGACGCACATATGTGTGACAAGAGAATAAGCATCTACCTCATGGTCATAGCAAGCATGCATAAAGCTCTCAATGAAAGGTCTATGGTAGACATAAGAATCATTCACAACACCACGTAAAATGAAGTGTCTAAACACATGGGTCAAGTGCAAGACAATCCAAGCATAACATGCATAGGTTGTAGTGAAAATGGTGTGGCACTCAACACAATAGAAAGAGCAATTGTTCAACATGTCTGAGGCCATCAAGTCAATCATGTGAAAAGCAATGGGACATGGCATATGTGAAGAGATGACATTGTTGCAACCAAGCATATGATAGGGACAAGTAATCCAAGAATTGGATGCAACAGACAAGGCATATATACCATGATGCATGGAGATGTGTAAATGGCAAGTCGAATCAAGATCTCTAACATGTGTGCAAATAAGTCTCATGGTGCAAGCAACACAAGTAGCGTGATCCACAATATCCATGCTCATGGTTTTGGGTGTCTCGAAAGAGAAGGATATCACCATGAAAGTGTGTCCTTGTTCATCCTTCACAAAGCCGAAGCACAAGCAAGTGCGATGTAGAAGCGTTGTGGTATAAAGTGGTTCGCTCTCGAGAGCTCGAATGGTCAACTCACGTGAAGTGGAAGTCGACACGAAGTCCAAGTATCCTACACATGCACACAACAAAACAAAGAATGTATGCGCATGGTAGATAAACACATCATCCATCATGATGGTTCTCTTCTGTTGCACATAACCATTAGGAGCAAAAGTGCATGAATAATGTGATGCAACAATGGCTATATTCATGGCACTAGGCATATGGTGCAAAGAGGTAAGACAAGCATGCTTCACAAGAAATATGTCAAAATCTCCAAATATATGTGAGAATGCTATGGAGGCAATCTCTTTTGCAAGACGAAAGGCAGTGTTGCACTCAATACATGGCAAATCATTTAGCATGCGAGAGGCAACATATGGAGACATATGATAACATGGACTAGAAATCATGTGCAAAGCATGGCAATGGTTGACATCAACCGCATGAAATGAGCATGTATGAATCATGGGTGATGCACTACACAAAACAAGCATGGTAATCAAGTCGTGCAAACTAGTGTAGCGAAGATGCAACACACTAGAAGAACTCATGGCAATCATGTCATGTGAGCAAATAGTGGATATAGGCAATGCACATGACATATCACAAGCACGATCACAAATCAAGATCAAAGCATCATAATAGGCATGGTGTGCAAAGTAATCATGGCAATAACAAGTGATATCTCCACCAAGCTTGCAAATACACATACAAGTATGAGAATCAATCATCATGTGTAATGCAAAGCATGGGTCACAAATGCATGGCAAAGGCAAAGGGATTGACATATCATGCAATGTGAACATGGCAAAAGGGGCATAAGAGATATAACGGACAATAACCCATAACCATGTGAGGGCCATGTAGAAGAGATGCGCGAAGTCTTTGCGCGAAGGGAGCGGTTGGAAGGATAATCCATGGAATCTAAAGTCGTCGTTGCTCTCTAGAGCTCGTTTCGTCAACTCGTGCTCTTGCGAGGTTGACGAGTAAGTATGGGGACCTACACAAAAGACACACAAACCAAAGAAATTGTGCGCGTGGTAAATGTACACATCATCCATCATGATGTGTATGTGCACGTTAGAGTTAGCACAAGATAAGCAATGCTAAAAAAAATTGAGGCACGATAGAGAAATATGTCATCCATCATGAAAGAATAGTTGTCATGTATAGCACGATGGGGACACAAATTAGAGCAAGTATGTGGCACAACAATAGCATTTGCATTCATGGGGAGCATAATGTGCACACAAGTATGGGGATCATGCAATGGATGGGATGGATCAAAATCTCCTAAAATGTATGAGGAAACTATGGGGGTCTCCTCATCAGCAATATCGAAAACATAATGTGAAGAAGTGGAACAACATCCAAAATAATGAATGTCCGAAGCTAGGTAATCATGGCATGGCATATGATGGATATGATGCAAAGGAAGCATGTCAATATCATCACAAGAAAAACAAATGCCAATAACCATGGGCTTGTCATCTATGCCGTAAGTGGAAATTGGGTTTATCTTAATGGCATGTGCATAGTTACTACGATGAGATTGCAAATATGACGTATGATTGATTTCATGCATAACATATGGCAAGTCAAGTGGGATGTCAAACATGATGTGACCGAGAGAATTATCACAAGAAATCCTATGCAACATGGCATCACAACTAATAGACTCCACATGGCAATCATCAAACTCATCATAAATGGGTAAATCATCGCATGGGGAAATCATACTAGAATGAAGCATGGCAATAGGTGGATCAACATCATGCAAGCAATCAATGTCAACATAGTCGACTAGTGGGATGAAATCATCACCTTCACCTTTGTTACCTTTCTCATTCCACTCATGTGGTGTAGGTGAGGTGGGAAAGACCAAAAGGTGGTCATCATCTTCATCTTGATGGAACCATGTGGGGGTGCATCATATTCCACCATGGCCATCATCTTGTCCAATGGAAGGACGAAGTCGTCGAGAATCGGCGCGTCATCATATGTGGGACCCTGCACCAAATGAGAAGACACAATAGAGGTAGAGGTCAAGTCGTTAGTGTTGAAAGTGGCCTCACATGACCTATCAACTATCTCACTCTCTCTATGTGGTGGCTCACTCACTCCCTCAAGGTAGGTGCACTCAATCTCACATATGGTGGAGTCACTCATCTCACTCATGTGGTGGGGGTTGTGGCTCTCCTCACATGGGAATCGGGGCAGCTCATCATATATGGGGCTAGTGGTGAACTCGCACTCACTCTCAATATGGTGGAACAAGTCACTCAAGTCATCATACGCCGCCGTGGTCGAAGGGAAAATCCCATGCTCAACCATCTCGTCACCGTCGCCGTGGATGAAGGCCGAAGATGGCACATCATCACTCTCTCCTCCAAAGATGCAAGCATCATCCTTGCTCGTCACCATGATGTTCGCCTCCAAAGCTTGGTCCTCGAATGGCTCCGTAGTCTTTGTCGTCGCCGCACCGTCTTGAAAAAGAGTCGAAGTAGACTCGGCATCATCAATGCCATAAAGAGGGATGGCGGTGGATTCGAACTTGGGAGCGTCATATTGGAGCTCATTGGGCTTGGACATCACGGTGGTACTAGCCTCATGCTCGCCATCTTGGAGCTTGGTCTTCGAGAAGTATGCTTGCGGTGGAGAAGCCCTGGCCTTCATGAGTTCTTGTTCCGCCTTGAGAGCACCAATGTAGTTGTCGTCGAGGGACTTGTAGTTCTCGAGGAAGATAGTCTTGTAGATGTCATTGTGCAATCCCATCATGAAGTGGAGCTTCATCGAAATGGGGTCATCCACGCCGACTCGTCGCAAGGCCATCTTCATCTCCTTGAAATACTTGTTGATGGACTTGGATCCTTGTATGGTGTTCACCAATTGGCGTAGAAGTTGTTTCGTGTAGGTGGGAGGCACGAACTCTCACCGCAAAGCTTTCTTCTTCTTGGGCCAACTCATGTCATACTCCTCCGAAGGTGTGTGAAACCACCATGTCGATGCGAAGTCGTGGAAGTTTCTTGTGGCGCACTTCACTTGATCTTGGGGAGGAACTTGAAGTAGCGTGAGTTAGTCGTCCATCAAGCCCTCCCACTCGAGATACTCCTCGGGTTCTTGAGTCCCATAGAAAGGAATCTCGTAGTCGTTGTCGAGGTTGTAGTAGCTCGTGGAAGTCGCGGACTTGAGCTTGGGGAGCTTCTCTTGAGCATAAGTTGAGGTGCTTGTGGGCGAAGATGCCGTATGTCCAAAGGCGAAGATGCCTTGAAGTCGCTTGGCGAAGATGCCAAGGTACATGGTGAAGTCGTTGAGCAATTGTTGGAGTTGAGCTCATGACCTTCACGTTCTTGTCGTTGATGTTGTCGATGCCGATGTGATCTCGCCAAAGATGGTAGCTCGGAAGGATGTGCACTAGAGCGTCTTCTCGAAGATGAGGGAGACATCTTGCGGTTCGTGATGAGGGCTTTGGGCTCCTCCATTTGAGCATCCATGTTGGCGCACAAGTTGTTCGCCATGGCATCGAACTTGTCGTTGTTGTTGTAGACCGAAGTAGATGAAATGCTTTGCCTATCCATCACAAGACTCGAACAAAGGTGAGTAGGAGATGAGATAAACAATACCAAGTTACCTTTTCCCAATGTTGAGGATGTATCCCGTTTCACTCAATGTGAAATGAAAGAATAGTGGAATTGGTACCGGACTTGTTCACTCACACCTATCAAGTAAAGCTTATGGTGGAGCTTGGTGAGGATAGTTGCACAAAAATGTGATGCAAAATGTTAGAAAGAGTCAATAATGTTGAAAGAGATTCACAAATTCGCAAATGTAACAAGTAGACCAATAACAATATGTGTGGCACACGGAAGCACACACACAGATAGATAGATGGGGTCGTGCAACCAAGGAATGAGTACAAAATGTGGAGTCCACGGAAAACGCTCGTGTTGCACAACTCAAGAGAGACGCTAGCACGATTGCTCGATAGGCGGATACGACACTTGTGGACAACCTATAAGATGCAAAATGTATGTACTTTCTATCCCAATTATGCTATGTGTATGATGTTCCGGTGCTTTTAGCACAAGATGATCCAAGATGATCGGATATGATATCATAAGATGCGATGATATGGCTCTTGCTTACAAGCTTCTTTGTCTTTCTCTTTTGCTTAAAAGCTTATTTTTTTGTATATGGCCACGATGCACAAACCAAGATAGCAATTGTGTATATGCGGGAACAATCTTGTGACACAAGGGATGATATGATGATACCAATATGATATGGTATATATATGCAATGGAAGAGTGGATCGATGATCACTAATGTGCACAAGTAACATTGCCGGCAATACTGAAAGGCTAGTCTCGATAGGCAAGTGACGCAAAATGGGCTAGGGATTAACAACGCAATTGCAAGGGGAATATACAATGATGTCGTCGAAGTTACCGTCCGTGTCGATGATGAGAGGTGGTGCTCTTGATGTAGACCCGTTCCTAATTAGCCGAAACACCTTAGGAAACGAAAAAACCACAACTCAAAATCTCAAGGACAAATGTCAAATGGTGGTAGCGGACAAGCGGTGATGGTTGCAAAATTGTTGATGGAAACCCGATCAAAATGAGTTATGGTGGTTGAAGTGTATGATGGCTATACACGTTGTCGGAGTTGAAGTCAGGGTCCCTAAGTAGCCGAAACACCTTAGGAGACACAAGCCACAACTCAAACAAGCTCGAACAAAATTGGGTTAAGTTGGGTTGGCTATGTATAGTGGACAAGGTTATGCGGAAGTGGTGGTGGTGGTTGATGAAGAAGCAATTGTCCCTAAGTAGCCTAAACACCTTAGTAGACTCAAATCACTACTCAAGCAACCACAAATGCTATGGTGGACAAAATGGGTTAGGTTGCGGAAAGCTATGGTGGCTATGCGGGTGATATGGTGGAGGGCCTATATAAACTTGCCAAATTTGAAAAAAAATTGATGTAGTCAAAAGATGATGGTAGTATTTTTCCATTATGGGGGATGCCAAGAGCTTCAAAATGAGCTCAAGAATGTCGAAATCAGAGTTCGGTTGAATTAGTTATGGACAAAACAAAAATCAGCTGAAAAGGGAATCTACAAGTACCGGACGTCCGGAAAGTGGCGGATGTCCGGGGGCCGGACGTCCGGTCAAGCTCGGAAATCCGGTATTTTCGTTCTGTAATGGGTTGCCGGTTGTACGGTGAGTTCCAGACGTCCGGTGCTTCGTGAGGGTCCGGACGTCCGGTAAAACGCCGGTCGTCCGGTGTGTCGGGGTCAACATGAGATTTGAGTTCCGGGACGCGATTTTGGGCGGAAAATGGAGATTTTGGGCTCGAAATTGATGAGAATTCGTGGATTAAAGATGGGGAAACTTGGGTAAATGCTAGATCCACTTGAAACCAAGCAAATCCATGGATCAAAATCAACAAAACATCATCAAACCAACAGCTCACAAAAAAATTTGGTGCTATTTTTGGTGGGGAATTTTCGAAATTGGGGAAGAACACAACAAAAACACGCTAGAAATTGGTGGAGGGGGCTCCAAATTCGTGAGAAACCGTGGCTCTTGATACCATAATGATGTAGGGCGGAACCCTAGATGGCTGATCTTTCACGAAATGGAGGGATCCCGCGATGAACACGCAGAACACAAAGGGGAAATAACAAGGGAAAACACTCAAGAACAAGTCCAATCACACATCCACTAGATAATCAAACACACAAGATCACAAGGTACATGAACAACAAAGGGAAAGATATAAGGTAAAGTTCATCTCCGAGAGGAGGTCTTGAATCCGTGAAGGATCTTCCTGTTTAGGGGTCTTGAATCCATCGTGGATCTTCTCCGTAGAGGGGCCGCTGTCTCTCCTAGGAGTAGAACCACTAAGATGAGCAAAGCTCTAGTCTAAATGAGCTATCACATTGCTAACTCTAAAATGGTGGAGGTGGAGGAGGATATATAGTCTAGGGCCACGAAGGGGTAAGTGGGAGAGGGATACATTGGCCTCTGGCCCGATAACTGTGCGCAGACAGCATGGGGCCGGACGTCCGCTAGGACACCGGACGTCCGGTGGCTCCGGAGGCACCGGACATCCGGTAGCTCCCGGACTTCAGGTAATTTCCTGGATTTCGGTTCTGTTGCCGATGTCACGGACGTCCGGTGGCCACCGGTCATCCGGTCGCCTGGGAGTCGTCGGTTGTCTGGTAGAGGCCGGACGTCCGGAGCCTGTAGCTTTTCCAGCAGCTCCGTTTCTTCCGTCTTCTCTTCCACGCTTGCCTCGCGGATGGTGTAGGTGATCCTTGGCACTTGCACTCCTCGTCGTCGTCCGTGAAGCTCCGACAATACCTATGCATGCACACGACTGGAGTGTCAAGTAGTATACCATCCTCGAAGGGGTCAAGTGAACACGTGTAAAGGAGATGATTCACCTTTATGTATGAGAAGTAGAGGTCACACGCGTCACTTGCCAAGCAGACTCTTGGCATGGTGATGTCCATAGGATGCTCCGCATCAGCTTAGCTTTGGGTTCAATCTTGCGGTGTCCTTTCCCTGTGACATCAGGAGCAGCAAGGCACGTATTGTATTGTTGCCATCGAGGATAAAAATATGGGGTTTATATCATATTGCATGAGTTTATCCCTCTACGTCATGTCATCTTGCTTAAAGCGTTACTTTGTTATTATGAACTTAATACTCTAGATGCATGCTGGATAGCGGTCAATGTGTGGAGTAATAGTAGTAGATGCAGAATCGTTTCGGTCTACTTGTCACGGACGTGATGCCTATATACAATGATCATGCCTAGATATTCTCATAACTATGCGCTTTTCTATCAATTACTCGACAGTAATTTGTTCACCCACCGTAGAAATCTGCTATCTTCAGAGAAGCCACTAGTGAAACCTATGGCCTCCGGGTCTATCTTCTATCATATAAATCTTCTATCAACTCTTTATCTTTACTTTACTTTTATTTTGCAATCTTTACTTTGAGTCTATAAAATAAAATACCAAAAATATTTATCTTATTATCTCTATAAGATCTCTCTTTTGCAAGTGGCCGAGAAGGGATTGGCAAGCCCTTTATCGCGTTGGTTGCAAGGTTCTTATTTGTTTGTGTAGGTACGGGGGATTCACGTGTAGTCTCCTACTGGATTGATACATTGGTTCTCAAAAACTGAGGGAAATACTTACGCTACTGTGCTGCATCACCCTTTCCTCTTCAAGGGAAAAACAACGCAAGCTCAAGAGGTAGCAGGGTCACGTATCGGAGCCTTTAGGCAAGTTCACATACTCAACCATCATATAGTCTTCTATGATTGCTAACACTAACCGCATACACATGAGCAAAACGTTTCAACCGGACACATAGAAAGATAGGGGCTTATAGTTTCGCCTCCTAACAAACTCACCTCAACGGTGATGTCAACAATAATAACTCATGTCACCCATATTCAACTGGAAATATGTGCCTAGATCTTTCCTCACCACATGATGCTTGCCAAAGGATAAAAATAAAAGGAACTATAGAGAAAACTTTGACTCTTTGCATAAAAGTAAAAGATAGGCCCTTCATAGAGGGAAGCAGAGGTTCCCATGCGCTTATTTTTTGTATGCTCAGTCCCTTAGTGCAACAGAATGTCACGTTGCATTGCCCCTTGTGATAGCAACCTTTATTATGCAGTCCACCGCTTTTATTCTTCACCATCACAAGTTCGTGCAACGCTCAATTTTCTCTCAGACTAAATAATCTCACATTTTTAGAAGCAATTTGTATTGCCTTATTGCACAGATGACAACTTACTTGAAGGATCTTACTCAATCCATAGGTAGGTATGGTGGACTCTCGAAAAAAGATTGGGTTTAAAGGTTTTTGGATGCACTAGTAGCATCTCTACTTAATGTGGAGTCTTTGGCTAGAAAAGTTATTGGGCAAGCACCACATGTTAAAGGATCTATGACAATATAACTTCTATGTGAATATTAACAAACATAAATCATTAAGTTGTCTTCCTTGTCCAACGTCTACAATTTTGGCATATAATATTTTTATGGGGGCTCACAATCACAAAATATTTCTAGGATAGTATATTTATATGTGAATCTTCTCTTTCCTTGTTAATTCTTTCATGAGTTGCATCATTGACCAATGCTATGTTTGTCAACCTCTAATAAAATTATCTACTTATACTTTTCCTTCTGTGGTGCCATCACCTACCATAAGATTAGCATTTGATCTTCTTAATTTATTTCCTTTCTTGTATTCATTCAATTATAACTTTTCTTTTTATTGCAACAGGAAGATGAAGAAGGTAAAAACTCAAAACTAAACTTTATTAATATCTCGCACACGATTACAAAGATAGATCACTAAGCAAACTCAAAAAGAAAGGATCGAACTAAACTTTCATTTATTCTAAAGCAAAAGATCGAACTAGGATAAGTAAATGCAAAAGGATATTAGGGATGATACGATACCGGGGCACGTCCCCCAAGCTTGGGGAAAGCCAAGGGGAGTGCCCATACCCGATACTTAGTTTTCTTTTGGTGGTGAAGATGATGATGGTGGTGATGAACTAGATGTGATCTTGTCCTTCAAGATCAAGAGATTCCCCAATCTACTAATGACGCTCTGAAGGAAGGTAATGTGCTCTCTATGAAGAATATTTTCACGAGTGAGATATTTATTTTTTACTCGAACTGTTTCAATGATCCAAAAGGCTTCAATCTCAGTGGGAGTAAGAAAAGCATAGTAGGGTTTTAGGATATCTCCTTATTCCCCTTCTGCTGGAGGTGCCTTCTCGATTGTCGGTGCTGGATCACCGACAACCTCCTTGACGTTGGCACCTTTTGTAGCTTCTACGGGTTCCTCCCTCTTCAGCTTGATCTTCATTAGCCAAGCATCTTCTTCCATCGGGTTGGAGGAGTAGGAAGAAATGATGCCTAGCTTGGTAGATCTGACCAAAAACAGCTAGAAAAGAAAAACATAAGATTTCTCCGTGGCACGGTGGTTAACAAGTTCGGGAGGTATATAAAGAATTTTTATCTTGGGAAACAAGCAAGCTGTAGAAAAACGGAGTCCAGAAGGTACCCGAGGTATACCCACCAGGGTACACTTCCCGATAGTTTTTTATTTTCCTAATTTTGTAAATACTCCAAAACTGGTAAATTGCGGATTTTACGGAGGCCGTTTACTTTCCGTATCATGTACCTCCTTATTTTGACGATTCTGGAGTGTTCCGGAAGGATTCTTTTATGCGTTCTTTCGGTGTCAAAGTTTGAATAATATTATTTTGAACATTAATGGGCGTACCTGAGATATAATGCTTTATTCGTTGCCCGTTAACAACCTTCAGGTTAGTGCCTTCAGAATTATTTACCTTGATGGCTCCAGACCGATAAACCTCCTCGATAACATAGGGGCCTCCATTTAGAGAGGAGTTTGCGTGCAAAAAACCTGAAACGAGAGTTGTACGAAAGAACATATTCTTTGACTTTGAACTCATGCTTTTCGATTCTTTTATCATGCCATCTTTAAACTTTTTCTTTAAATAACTTTTCATTTTCATAAGCTTGGGTTCTCCATTAATCTAATGAGCTAATATCAAATAAGCTCTTTTCACCAGCAAGTTTGAAATCATAGTTGAGTTCCTTGATTACCCAAAAAGCGTTATCTTCTAACTCGAGAGGAAAATGAAAAGCTTTACCATAAACCATTTTATAAGGAGACATACCCATAGGATTTTTATAAGCTGTTCTATAAGCCCAAAGTGCATCATCTAATTTCTTAGACCAATTCTTCCTGGACCTATTGACAGTCTTTTGCAAAATTAATTTTATTTCTCTATTACTAAGCTCAACTTGACCACTAGACTGAGGATGATAAGGTGATGCAATTCTGTGGTTAACATCATATTTAGCAAGCATTTTACGAAAAGCACCATGAATAAAGTGGGAACCACCATCAGTCATTAAACGTCTGGGGACTCCAAACCATTAAGCATTTTAATAGAGGTGTTGTGATCAACACTACTGGTCGGAATAGCTTCTACCCATTTAGTAACATAATCAACAACAACCAAAATATGTGTATACCCATTAGAGGAAGGAAAATGTCCCATGTAATCAAATCCCCAAACATCAAATGGTTCAACAGCAAGTGAATAATTCATAGGCATTTCTTGACGCTTACCGATATTATCTATTCTTTAACATTCATCACAAGATGAGACGAACTTATGAGCATCTTTGAAAAAGAGTAGGCTAATAAAATACAGACTGCAATACCTTATGAGCAGTTCTATCTCCAGCATGATGTCCTCCATATGCTTCGGAGTGAAATTTCTGAAGGATATGTCACTGTTCATGCTCAGTACACAACGTGTAATAATAGCATCTACTCCTTTATAAGGATGTGGGTCATCCCAAAAGTAATGTCTTCAGTCATAAAAGAACTTTTTATTTTGTTGGTAAGTAAAACTAGGTGGTAAATATTTAGCAACAATGTAATTAGCAAAGGCAGTATACCAAGGAGTATTATTAGTAATATTTATTGCAGCCAACTGCCCATCAGGAAAATTATCATCAATAGGTAGTGGGTCATCAAGCACATGTTCAAGTCTAGACAAGTTATCAGCTACGGGGTTCTCAGCTCCTTTTCTATCAATAATATGCAAGTCAAATTCTTGTAGCAAGAGAACCCATCGTATAAGTCTAGGTTTAGTATCTTTATTTTCCATAAGATATTTAATAGCAACATGGTCCGTGTGAACAGTTACTTTTGAATCAACAATGTAAGATCTAAATTTGTCACAAGCAAACACAACTGCTAAGAATTCTTTTTCAGTGGTAGCATAATTCTTTTGAGCACTGTCTAGAGTTTTACTAGCATAATGAATAGCATTTAGTTTTTTATCAACTCTTTGTCCTAGAACAGCACTAACAGCATAATCACTAGCATCACACATAATTTCAAAAGGTAAGTTCCAATCAGGTGGTTGAACTATAGGTGCAGAAATTAAAGCTTTCTTTAGTGTTTCAAAGGCTTCAAAGCAATCATCATCAAAAATAAAAAGGAACATCCTTTTGTAAAAGATTAGTGAGAGGCCTAGAGATTTTAGAGAAGTCTTTGATAAATCTCCTATAGAAACTAGCATGACCTATGAAACTACGAATACCTTTGATATCCTTAGGACATGGCATTTTCTCAATTGCATCAACCTTAGCTTTGTCCACTTCAATACCCTTTTCATTAATCTCATGACCCAAGACAATACCTTCATTAACCATAAAGTGGCATTTCTCCCAA
Source organism: Secale cereale (assembly GCA_902687465.1). Classification (NCBI taxonomy): domain Eukaryota; kingdom Viridiplantae; phylum Streptophyta; class Magnoliopsida; order Poales; family Poaceae; genus Secale; species Secale cereale. Next base: position 290,441,484 of record LR738714.1, read on the forward strand.
TTCAAGATAAGACTTGTTTGTTCACATCTCTGCAAAACTTGATCAAGATTGCTTAAACAATCATCAAATGACTTCCAATAAACGGATAAATCATCCATGAAAACTTCTACAATCTTTTCACAGAAGTCAGAGAATATTGCAGTCATACATCTTTGAAAGGTAGCAGGTGCAGCGCATAAACCAAAAGGTATATGTCTATAAGCATAAGTTCCAAAGGTACAAGTAAAAGTAGTCTTTTCTTGATTAGGTTGAGAAACATGTATTTGTGAAAAACCAGAGTATCCATCAAGGAAGCAAAAGTGTGTGTGCTTTGATAATCTTTCTAGCATTTGATCAATAAAAGGCAGAGGGTAATGATATTTTCTACTTGCTTTATTTAATTTTATAAAATCAATTACCATTCTGTAGCTTGTAACAATTCTTTGTGGAATAAGTTCATTCTTATCATTAGGAACAACAATAATACCTCCTTTGTTAGGAACACAATGAATAGGACTTACCCATCTACTATCAGCTATAGGATAGATTATACCTGCTTCCATAAGTTTTAATATTTCCGTTCTTACCACTTCTTTCATCTCCGGGTTTAACCGACATTGATGATCGACAACGGGTTTAGCATCAGGTTCTATATTAATCTTGTACTGACATAGAGTGGGACTAATGCCCTTTAAATCATCAAGAGTATATCGAATAGCAGCTCGGTGCTTCCATAGAACTTTCAATAATCTTTATTCTTCATGTTCTTAAAGGTTAGCACTAATAATAACATGATATATCTTTTTTCTCATCAGGATATGCATATTTCAAAGTGTCAAGCAATTGTTTTAATTCAAACACAGGATCAACCTTAGGTGGAGGAGGACCTCCTAGAGTTTCAATAGGTAAATTGTGTTTAAGTAGTGGACGTTGTTCAAAGAAAATATCATCTATTTCATTTCTTTCATGCATATGTAAATCATTTTCATGGTCTAGCAAATATTGTTCTAGAGGATCAGTAGGAGGCAAATCAATAGAAGCAAGACCGATGATTTCATCTTTACTAGGAAATTCTTTTTCATGAAGCTTTCTATTAAACTTGGAAAATTAAATTCATGAGACTCATCACCAAAACTAACACCGACAATTTGTTTCTTACAATCCATGTGAGCATTAATGGTGTTCAAGAAAGGTCTACCAAAGATAATGGGACAGAAGTCATCTTGTGGGGAACCAAGAACAAGAAAATCAGTAGGATATTTTATTTTTCCACACAAGATTTGAACATCTCTAACAATCCCAATTGGTGAAATAGTGTCTCATTAGCTAGTTTAATAGTGACATCAATGTCTTCTATTTCTGTAGGTGCTTCGTCATTCATAATTTCTTGGTATAAAGAGTAAGGGATTGCACTCACACTAGCACCGATGTCACATACACTATGATAACAACGATCTCCTATTTTGACGGAGACAACGGGCATGCCAACAATAGGTCTATGTTTGTCCTTTTTATCAGGTTTGGCAATTGTAGCAGCTTCTTCATTAAAGCAAATAACATGCCCATCTACATTTTCTTCCAAAAGACCATCGACCATAGCAATATTAGGCTCTACTTTAATTTGTTCATCAGGTTTAGGTGTTCTAATATAACTTTTTTTAACCAGAGTTGAAACTTTAGCATGCTCCTTTATCCTAACAGGAAAATGTGGGGTTTCAATGTATGCAGTAGGAACAACTGGATCAACATTATAAAGTATAGTTTCTTCTTTAAGTGGTACCGTTTCTTTAATTTCTTCTTTAATAGGTGGGTGATATTTAAACCACTTCTCTTTAGGGAGATCAACATGAGTAGCAAAGGATTCACAAAACGAGGCTACTATCTCAGAGTCAAGTACATATTTAGTGCTAAACTTTGAAAAGGCATATGTATTCATTAAAGACTTAACACAATCATACTTAAGCTTAATACCTGACTCTTTACCTTCGTCAAGTTCCCAATCTTCAGTGTTGCGCTTGACTCTTTCCAAAAGATCCCACCCGAGTTCAATAGTTTCTTCATAAAGGAACCAACAAAAGAAGTATCGAGCATGGATCGTTCATTATGAGAAGCCGAGCATAAAAATTCTAAATAATAATTTCTCTTGAGAGCTCATGATTGGGGCATGAATATAACATTGACTTAAGCCTCCCCAAGCTTGAGCAATACTTTATCCTTCACAAGGTGTCGGTGTACAAAAGTAGGGGCCCTTTTGCACCCTTTACTTGTGCACGACCAGTTGTTGCCACACCTATGGCTACGCTTGGCGGAGCAGAAGAAGGAGAAGCACGAGACTGCCAAGGCAACACTCAAGCTAGAGGCACGAAGAACAGAGGGGAAAGGTGGACTCCCCCTGGCAACACCCTTGACGGGGCGGCCTACGTGACCCTGGTAAGAGCCTTGTCAGGGCAACTTGCCCAACACCAGAAAGGCCACTACCCTTGGGTCTGGGAGCTCTGACACCAACGACAACATCAAGACCAAGATTCAGGGATGCCTGCGTGGTGGCATGCAAATCTTTGTGGGACCAAGGGCCTGCAGACCTAGACTAGGGACTGGAAGATGAAGACCCTCGGCAAGAGACTTGTCGGGGACGATTGAATGCCGATGATAGCTACGAGACCCCGACAAGACCCTTGCCAGGGGTGTTTGTGGGGCCACAGCCAGGCCTGCACCCGCAAAGGTTTCGCTGCCCCGCGGCCACTCCTACGCGACGACCAACTCGCCAACTGGACAAGTGCCTGCATGGCAACATGCAGCCTCTAAGCCAACTAGCCAAGCACCTGCGTGGTGACATGCAGATCTTCGTGAGGATCCTGCCACCACGGCAGCCAGCAGCCAATGTGGCGCTGCATGCCTCATCGGCCTAGACGCGTGTCGGAGGGAGGTGAGGTGGCAACGGGCAGGACAAGCTCTTTTTCCGTCCCTGATAAAGCTAGAGGACACGTAGGCGGCGCATTAAATGCATTTGTCCTATGATGTCAGGAGATAACCTTATACACTTTAGATACTTTCCACCTCCTGTGTGCCGCTGTGGCAACCCCTTTGTCATATAAAAGGAGGTCCGAGGCGTACCGGGAGAGGATTCATACTTTTTGGACAGTCCCGCATAGTAGCCAGTTCAAGAGCTCAAGAACACCAGATATACACAGACAAGTAGGACTAGGGTTTTATGCATCATCTGCGGCTTGAACCCGGGTAAAAATTCCCACGCATTGATTGACTAGACCTGCTCTTTGCATAGATCTACGCCCCGCCAACCATAGTAGTGGTCCCCGGGATCCCATTGGTGTTGTTTCCTCGACATCTTTGGCACGCCTAGTAGGGGGCGCTAGGTTGTGAAAATCTGGTCTAGGAGTTAGCGCATCGACTTCTTCATCGCCATGGCTCCCTAGAAGAAGGGGATCGTGGCGATCGGTCCGTCTGGGGCCATACCGTCCGTGCCAGTGTGGGCGGGCGATGGGGCGGCTGCGGATGGTGGCGGAGGCGTGGCCCGTGATCTTCCACGACACTCAGGCCGTTGGAGCCAGGTGAGCGACATCGTTCGAGCCCAAGACGACGAGCCACGCGCCGCTGGGTCCAAGGGCGTCGCCGTGCTGCCCACGGGCGGCACGGCGACCTCTAGAACACCTCTGTCGGCGCCCGCTCCGCTGTCTTCCCAGCGCGTACATGACGAGCAACGCTGATGAGGACATCACTAACAAGGTTATACCCGCAGCCCCAACTGATACATATACAGGACCAATTACTACAGCTCGCGCACGCCAATTAAATTACCAGGTACTTTCGTTTCTTGGTAATGATTCTAATGTTCATGAGAATATGATGCTGCCTAACTTGGATACATTTGTCTTGCTTACAAATGAAGGACCTAGCTTGGACAATAAGGATGAACATTGGAGCAAGATCAAGTTTGGAGATGATGGCATGCGCAAGGGGAACAAGAACGGAGTTACAAGTGATTATTTCAGGACTTTGAAGCCACCATAATGAGTGCGTGAAGCCTTGGACGAAATATACAAGATGCCACTTCATAAATTTTGTCTAGAGGCTATTATAGGTGCTGCGTCACCTTATTATTGGGCCAGGCCCATGTAATTTCGAAGTACTTGAGTATAGGCTGTTTTTAGAGTCCGTATGTGCGGGAAACAAGACTTAGGGTTGGTTTCGGACACCTCCTCCAAGGGCCATGAAATCCCCCCCTTCCTCCATATATACAGCCCTTAGGGCGTCGTTTAGACTTTGGGTTTTGTTTAGATTAAAGTTTGACATAGCTGCAACTTCGCGTACTTTGTTTGTGTTCAACAACCAGACAAAGACGTCACAGAACCCCACTTGATCAATAAAGCTTTCCTCTTGAATTCGCAATATCCAGATTGCAATCTCAGTTTCTTGCTTGTTCTTCGTTTGCCTGCAGGAAACAAACCTTCGTGGTCACGTTGATTGTGCTCCGACGTGGTCAATAACCTCTCGGAGTTGGTTTAGCGATTGCTAAGGCGCGACGTCCTCGCACTTTCGTAGTCGGATAGTCAAAGTCGACTTCCTCAAAAACGATAGCCACCACCTCATCGAAAGACGGGACACCTTTGCCTCTATCAAGTGGTATAAGATTTCCAGGTTGCTCGGTGAGATTTTAAAGTTTTTCGTAGATTAGATCGAGTCTGTTCTTCATACCTACATTCCACGAAAAAGTCAAAAAAAATAGAGTTAGTTCATCATATCCGAACCAATCTGAGCCATTGCATAATCTTTTCCGTGTCTGCTTAGTTGAATTTGCGGTTGCATCGTCGTGTCGAGTTGCTGGTCTTAGCGTCTAGTTCTTTAGAGTTTCGAGTTCTGTTCATAGTTTGTCACGCCGCCGCCGCACCATATTCATTGCTGCTGCCATACCACCATCCCTGCCATATCCCACCACCGCTGCCATATCCCACCACCATGACCACATACCACCAGCGCTGCCACATACCACCACCGCTTCCATAACCTACAACCACTGCCATATCCTACCACCATATATCCACCACCAATCTGAGTTCTTTTCATATTAGGTTTGTTCTTGAGATCCATCTAGGTTTCGATTCATGTTTCCTTGCGTGTGTAGGTCTCGGGAAAAAATCGGCTTTTAGCCAAATTTCGGCAGGTGAAAATATTTTTTCCCTATCCTATTTTTAGGCTTTTCTGAGTCTTTTGAGACCCGTGCCATCATACTACTTTTTACCGCACTTTTTCGTCGTCGCTGCCCTGATTCCGAAAAAAAAATCGTCAAACAAATTTCGTGCCTATCATCTTAGTTTGACTTGGGAAGAGTTTAGAGACACTCGCCATTATAGTGATTTTCGGCAAAAAAAGGAGCGAAAAAAATAGCGGAAAAAAAATTCAGAGTGTGCTTTGCCCTTGTTTACGTGCAGCGCCGTGATTTTCTTAGTATTCTAAGCTCGCGTCTCTAGTACGGTCTAGCCTAGGACCAGCACAGTACCGTCGTTGAGCGTTTATTCAACTTTGCATCCCTGAATTGATTATTGTTGGCCCTTTTTGCTACCACATTATAAGCCATTCCCAGCTCCACATACATCTATGTCGTGCGTTTGACTCTTCTTGGTAATCGCTTTATCCAAGCTTTGAGAGTTTTAACTACCACGGTTGCCGATCACCACCTGCTGCTGGGTAAGAACTGGTAAGAATTTGAGATTTGCTTGACGAATTTGTGATGTGCCACCACCACCATTTTCTAGTAGTCCGTAGGATCATATTTTTGTGTGTTTCTCTTGCTTCTAACCATTCCAGGATCACAAGTCGACGAGACTGACTGGGCGAACATGACAAACAAGGAGTTGCATGATAAATTTCAGCAAATGATGGGTCAACAGGCAGAAGATGTGATGACCAGTTTTGACAACGCACTAGCGAGGATGGATGGCATTGAGAAGTCAATGGACACCAAGTTGGATGCCAAATTCGCTGAAGTGCTTGCGCGTCTACCTCCACCTGCCGCACCATTGCAAAAACAACAACAACCACCTTCACGTCGCAAAACAGCCCTCCGCAAAGCGAGTCGTGTCGCTCTTCAGCCTGGCCAAACTGTTAGTGCTGCTGTTGATACTTCTATGGCTCCTGCTGCTGCTGAGGAGGAGGACGATAACACGGGGGATTACGAGGATGAGGTTGATCAAAATCACAACTACGTGCAACAACCAGCACCACAACCACCAGGTCGTCCACATGCAAATAATCGCAATGGTAGGGCTGCACCACACCCTCAGGTACGAGATCAGGACCATCTCCCTATACTAAAATTGAATATTCCACCATTTGAGGGTAGATATGTTCCTGATATATATCTTACTTGGGAGTTAGAAACCGAACAACGTTTCACATGTTTAAAATATCCCGAGGAGAGACGTCTTGCTGCTGCTCTTTGTGCGTTCACTAGTTTTGCTTGTGTGGTGGTCTGAATATTGTAGATTATATCCGGATAATATTCCAACTACTTGGGCTGCTTTGAAAAGTGCTATGCGTACTCGTTGGGTTCCACCATACTATCATCACGAATTACTTCAGAAATTGCAACGTTTAAGGCAAGGCAAAAATTCTGTAGAGGAATATTATCAGGAATTACAAACTGGCATGATTAGATGTGGTATTGTTTAGGATAATGAGGCTATGCTTGCATGTTTTATGGGTGGCTTAAATAGAGAGATTCGGACAATTCTAGAGTATAAGGAGTATAATAATGTCACTCGTTTATTCCATCTTGCTTCCAAAGCAGAACGTGAAGTGCAGGATCGACAGGCCTTGGCGCGAACTAATTATTCTGCAGGTCGACCTTTATCATGGACACCGTGTGCATCATCTACTTTGACACGTCCGGCTGCACCACCGCCTACTTCATCCGTCACCTCTAGCCGTGATAAAAGTAAACATGCACCACCACCATCAACCAGGAGTACACCTTCCGGTCCTGCACATAGCTCTTTTTCATCCATGGCATCCACAGGGTCAACACATGATGTTACATGTCGTCGTTGCACTAGTCGTGGTCACTGTGCGAGAAAATGCCCATCTCGGCGTGTCATGATTGCTACTGTGGATGGTGGTTATGAGTTTGCTAGTGACTATGATGAGGAGATCTTGGCTCTTATTACACGTGAAGAACACGGTGGAGATGATTCTGAAAATGAGATGCAATACATGGCTCCTGAAGACGCTGACATGTATGAATGTTTAGTTGCTCAACGTGTTTTGAGTGTGCATGTCACACAAGCGGAGCAAAATCAGAGGCATAATTTGTTCCATATAAAGGTAGTTGTGAAGGAACGTTCTGTTCGCGTCATCATAGATGGAGGGAGCTGCAACAACTTGGCTAGCATGGAGATGGTGGAGAAGCTATCTCTCACCAGAAGACCACATCCACATGCTTACTACATCCAATGGTTCAACAACAGCGGCAAGGTTAAGGTAACACGTACTGTTTGTGTGGATTTTAGTATCTCCACATATGATGATTATGTTTATTGTGATGTGGTACCCATGCAAGCATGTTCCTTATTACTTGTTAGACCATGGCAATTTGATAAAAATTCTATAGACCATGGTAGAAACAATCAGTATACTCTTGTTCATAAGGATAAACGTATTACTTTGTTTCCTATGTCTCCTGATTCCATTTTGAAAGATGATATTAATAGAGCTAATAAAGCGAAACAGGAGCAAAATAAGAGTGAAAATCAGATTGTGGCAAAAGAATTTGAGTAACAAATGAAGCCTAATAACACACCATCATCTCATGTTGCATCTGAAATTAAATTAAAAAGTGGATGTTTACTTGCCACCAAATCTGATATTGATGATCTAGATTTAAGCAAATCTGTTTGCTATGCTTTTGTGTGCAAAGAGGCATTATTTTCATTCGAGGACATGCCTTCCTCTTTGCCTCCTGCTGTCACTAACATTTTGCAGGAGTTCACAGACGTTTTTCCACAAGACGTGCCACCGGGATTACCACCTATTCCAGGGATTGAGCATCGGATTGACTTAATTCCCGGTGCATCTCTACCCAACCGCGCACCATACCGTACCAATCCAGAGGAGACGAAGGAGATTATGCGTCAAGTACAGGAGCTACTCGACAAAGATTATATACGCGAAACCCTTAGTCGTTGTGCTGTTCCTATTATTCTAGTGCCGAAAAAGGATGGTACATCGCATATGTGTGTTGATTGTAGAGGCATTAATAATATTACTATTCGTTATCGTCATCCCATTCCTAGGCTAGATGATATGCTTGATGAATTGAGTGGCTCTACAATATTATCCAAAGTTGATTTGCGTAGTGGATACCATCAAATTCGTATGAAATTGGGAGATTAATGGAAAACAACAATTAAAACTAAGTTTGGATTATCTGAGTGGTTAGTCATGCCTTTTGGGTTAACTAATGTACCTAGTACTTTCATGAGATTAATGAATGAAGTTTTACGTGCTTTCATTGGATGATTTGTGGTAGTTTACTTTGATGATATATTGACTTATAGCAGATCTTTGGAGGAACATTTGGAACATTTACGTGTTGTTTTTATTGCTCTACGTGATGCATGTTTGTTTGGTAACCTTGGAAAGTGCACCTTTTGCACCGATCGAGTATCTTTTCTTGGCTATGTTGTTACTCCACAGGGAATTGAGGTTGATAAAGCCAAGATTGAAGCTATTGAGAGTTGGCCGCAGCCCAAAACGGTCACACACGTGAGGAGTTTCCTTGGCCTCGCTGGATTCTATAGGCGTTTTGTGAGAGATTTCAGCACCATTGCTGCACCTCTTTGTGAGCTTACAAAGAAGGATTTGCCTTTTGTTTGGGGTACTACACAAGATGAAGCATTCACGGTATTGAAAAATAAGTTGACACATGCTCCTTTACTCCAACTTCCTGATTTTAATAAGACTTTTGAGCTTGAATGTGATGCTAGTGGAATTGGGTTAGGAGGTGTGGTATTACAAGATGGTAAACCTGTTGCATACTTTTCTGAAAAATTGAGTGGGCCTAGTCTGAATTATTATACTTATGATAACGAATTATATGCTCTTGTTTGGAGACAAAGATGGCCCAAAGAATTTGTATACATTCTGATCCTGAATCTTTGAAGCACATTAAAAGTCAAGCAAAACTGAACCGTAGACATGCTAACTGGGTTGAATTCATAGAGACTTTTCCTTATGTTATTAAACACAAGAAGGGAAAAGAAAATGTTATTGCTGATGCATTGTCTCGTCATTATACTATGCTTTCACAACTTGACTTTAAAATATTTGGTTTGGAGACCATCAAAGATCAATATGTGCATGATGCTGAATTTAAAGATGTATTGCGGAATTGTAAAGAAGGGAGAACGTGGAACAAGTTCGTCGTTAATGATGGATTTGTGTTTTGTGCTAACAAGCTATGCATTCCAGCTAGCTCTGTTTGTCTTTTGTTGTTGAATGAGGCACATGGAGGATGAGTAATGGGACACTTTGGTGTGAAGAAGACGGAGGATGTACTTGCCACACATTTTTTTGGCCAAAGATGAGATGGGATGTTGAGCGTTTTGTTGCTCGCTGCACTACATGTCAAAAAGCTAAGTCACAACTCAATCCAAATGGTTTGTATATGCCTTTGCCTGTCCCTAGTGTTCCTTAGGAAGATATATCTATGGACTTGTTTTGGGTTTACCTCGAACAAAGAAGGGGAGGGATAGCATATTTGTTGTCGTGGATAGGTTCTCGAAGATGGCACACTTTATACCATGTCATAAAAGCGATGATGCTGCTAATGTTGCTGATTTGTTCTTTCGTGAAATTATTCGCTTGCATGGTGTGCCAAATACTATTGTTTCAGATCGTGATACTAAATTTCTTAGCCACTTTTGGAGATGTTTATGGGCTAAGTTGGGGACAAAACTGCTTTTTAGTACTACTTGTCACCCCATACTGATGGACAAACTGAAGTAGTCAATAGAACTTTGTCTACTATGCTTAGGGCTATTTTGAAGAATAACAAGAAAATGTGGGAAGAATGCTTGCCTCATATTGAATTTGCTTATAATCGTTCGCTGCATTCTACTACTAAGATGTGCCCTTTTGAAATTGTCTATGGTTTCCTACCTCATGCACCTATTGATTTGTTGCCTCTTCCATCTTCGGAGAAGGTTAATTTTGATGCTAAACAACGTGTTGAATTGATCTTAAAAATGCATGAGTTAACTAAGGAAAATATTGAGCGCATGAATGCTAAATATAAACTTGTTGGAGATAAGGGTAGAAAACGTGTTGTCTTTGCACCTGGAGATCTTGTTTGGTTACATTTGCGTAAGGATAGGTTTCCTAATTTGCGCAAGTCAAAGCTAATGCCACGTGTTGATGGTCCTTTTAAGGTGTTAGAGAAAATAAATGATAATGCATATAAACTCGAGTTGCCTGCAGATTTTGGGGTTAGTCCCACATTTAACATTGCAGATTTGAAGCCTTACTTGGGTGAGGAAGATGAGCTTTCGTCGAGGACGACTTCAATTCAAGAAGGGGAGGATGAGGAGGACATCACTAACAAGGTTACACCCACAGCCCCAACTGATACATATACATGACCAATTACTAGAGCTCGCGTCCGCCAATTAAATTACCAGGTACTTTCGTTTCTTGGTAATGATTCTAATGTTCATGAGAATATGATGCTGCCTAAATTGGATACATTTGTCTTGCTTACAAATGAAGGGCCTGGCTTGGAGAAGAAGGATGAACATTGGAGCAAGATCAAGTATGGATATGATGGCATGCACAAGGGGGAACAAGAACGGAGTTACAAGAGATTATTTCAGGACTTTGAAGCCACCATAATGAGTGCGTGAAGCCTTGGACGAAATATACAAGATGCCACTTCATAAATTTCATCTAGAGGCTATTATTGGTGCTGCGTCACCTTATTATTGGGCCAGGCCCATGTAATTTCGAAATACTTGAGTATAGGCTATTTTTAGAGTCCGTATGTGTGGGGAAACAATGGTTAGGGTTGGTTTCGAACCCCTCCTCCAAGGGCCACGAAATTCCCCCCTCTTCCTCCATCTATACAGCCCTTAGGGCGTCGTTTAGACTTTGGGTTTTGTTCAGATTAAAGTTTGCCATAGCTGTAACTTCACGTACTTCGTTTGTGTTCAACAACCAAACAAAGGCGTCACAGAACCCCACTTGATCAATAAAGCTTCCCTCTTGAATTCGCAATATCCAGATTGCAGTCTCAGTTTCTTGCTTGTTCTTCATTTGCCTGCAGGAAACAGATCTTCGTGGTTAGGTTGATCGTGCTCCGGCGTGGTCAATAACCTCTCGGAGTTGGTTTAGCGATTGCTAAGGCGCGACATCCTCGCACGTTCATAGTCGGATCGTCAAAGTTGACTTCCTCCAAAATGATAGCCACCACCTCATCAAAACACGGGAGACCTTTGCCTCTATCAAACGCTGGGACGTCAGTGCCCCCGGGCACGACCGCGGGAAGAGCCCTTTGCATCACTCTCAAGATGCACCCGGCTAGCATACACGTCCGGACGTGGGTGGAAGCGGCGTGTGGCTGCGGGACCATGATAGAGGTCCTTCTAACATTGTTAGAAGTCAGAGCGCATCACGGTCCACGTAGCTTTTGCCGCCACCCATGCCAGCATAAGCATTGCTGCACGTACAACTGCTCCTCGACTTCCCTCCCGCCGCAGATAACTCGACGAGTGGAGAGTCACCATCCGGAGCCTCATCAACTTCGCCAATAGAGATGGACCGCGACCAGCGGGACCCTCGCGCTGGTGCTCTGGTGAGCCGACGCACGCTGGTGGTGGGAGGACCAGAGCTGCTACGACCACGGTGCACTCCCCTCCCCCACGCCTGCAACAGTGGCGGCTGGCTCGTCGGGCCGACGCTCGTGAAAACTTTTCCACGGCGCGAGCACGCCGTGACCAATGTCAAGTCCTTCGGGAGCAAGCCCACGAAGACGCTCAGACCACTATCGAGCGACGGCCGAAGCGCGGCATCCATCAGACAGGCGTGCAAGGCCTACTATGGACCACCTGGTGCTGGGGGGCTCCGGTGAATTACCTTACGAGGTGGGTTGTCTGACCTTTACCTGTGAGCTGAGACAGTTCCAGTGGCCCTCACATCGCACGTTCAAGCCAGAGGATGGAGAAAAGTACAATGGCAAGACTCACCCGTTGGAGTTCCTCAGCATATACACCATCTCGATGCAGGCCGCTGGTGCTCGCGACGACAAGCTGCTCGCCAACTACTTTCCATTGGTGCTTAAGGCCAACGTTATGTCGTGGCTGATGCACCTGCCCGTGGGCTCCATTTCTTCCTGGTCGGACCTGTGCCACGAGTTTGTTGGCGCCTTTACCGGGGGCCACCAAGCTACTGGCCAGGAAAGTGATTTGCATGTCATCCCCTAGAAGGACGGTGAAACCCTGTGCAAGTACATACAAAGGTTCAGCCGTGTGCAGTACAACATCCCAGACGTTCACCCTACCGCCATCATCAGTGCATTCCATCAGAATGTGCGCAACCGCAAAGATGCGTGAGGTGCTAGCAATCAACAAGGTTAAAGATGTAGCCGAGCTCTATGTTCTGGTTGATAGATGTGCCCGGGCTGAAAAAGGAAGGAAGTACCCTGGCGAAGACGCCGGCGCGGAAACTGACTCCACAGACGGAGACGTCGTCGCCCCGGCGAAGAAGGCCCGACGTCGCAACAGGAAGCTAAAGGGCAAGGCTGTGCTTGCCGTAGAGGGATCCGATGGCCCCGGCGCCGCCAAAAAGGCCAAGGCTAATGACCCCGGGAAGGAAGTTGTCAGGTGCATCGCCTGCTGGACCTTGGCGGCTGCCGACAAGCTAGGAGGCTCCGACAAGAAGTACTCCAAGATTCATCGCACTAAGGGCTATGACCTCCAGAATTGCCGGCAGGTCGAGCTGCTCGCAGAGAAGCAGAAAGCTGAGTTTGAGAGGTGTGATAAGGAGAAAGGCCCGGATGGTGTCGTGGTGCCCGGCAAGAAGAGTGGCGGCCGAGGTGGTCGCCGCGGCCAAGATAACCAACTAGAAAGGCCCGCTCAGGGCCGCGACAGGAAAGAGGGAGACGATGATCATGGTGAAGACGACAAGTCCAGCGAGCACGAGTTCCAGAAGGCTATAGAGGCCATGTGCATCGACGGTGGCGCCTTGCTGCATACCTCTCACCACCAAGTAAAACAGTGGGTGCGTGACGTCACTATGGCGGAGCCCTCGTTCGACGCCCAGAGGCCACTGAAGTGGTCCAACACGCCTATCATTTTTGACACCAAGGATCACCCTGAATGTACAACTGCGGTCGGGTGTTTGCCATTGTTGGTCTCACCAACAATACACAACCTCAAGGTGACGAAAGTGCTAGTTGATAGTGGGGCCGGTCTGAACCTGATCTCGCCCACTGTGATCAAGAGGCTACATATCCCCGATGGAGATCTCGACGAGATGAGAACGTTTCAAGGGGTCAACCCAGGGAGGAGTTAGCCGAAAGGAAAGATCACTCTGCCCGTAACATTCGGGGGCGAGCTGAATTATAGGATGGAGAAGATTGTCTTTGACGTTGCCAAGATCCCTTGCCCTATAATGGGATCCTCGGCCGCCCATCGCTGGCCAAGTTTATGGCGGCATCACACCATGCCTACAACACATTGAAGATGCCCGACCCAATGAGCATCATCACCGTTCCCTCCGACAAGAAAGATGCGCTCATCTGCGCCAACCAGCTCTATCGAGAGGCACTTGCGGCAGATGCCGCCACGGCACTTGCTCCTACCACTAAGACCTCGAGGGAGAAGAAAACCGGCAAGACCTTTGCCTCTACCGGCAAGGCCCCTTCCGGCAAGGCCTCTAACCCCGGCAAGAGCTCCTGCACCCCCTCCGGCAAACGCGCCTCTTCGGAGCCCCACGTTCCCGTTGGGGACGTGCCATAGAGCACTGCGAGTGGGAGAAAGAGGTCCAGGGCGGCCCCACCAGACACCAAGAAGGTCCCCGTCAGGGAGGACGACACAGGTGGGGATTTTACCATAAGCTCCACCCTTGACAACAAATAGGAAGGCGCGCTCATCACCTTCCTGTGGGAGAATGCCGACGTGTTTGCATGGCAAGCATCTGACATCCCCGGCGTTCCCACGGAGGTGATTGAGCACCACCTTGCTGTCTATCCCCATGCATGGCCCATCACACAGAAGGTCAGGAAGCAGGATTTGGAGTGCCAATAGTTCATCATCGAGGAGATCAGGAAGTTGGAGGCGGCAGGCTTAGTCAGAGGAGTACTCCACACCACGTGGTTGGCCAATCCGGTGGTAGTGCTTAAGGCAAACGAGAAGTGGAGGTTGTGTATCGACTACACGGATATCAATAAAGCTTGTCCAAAGGACCCTTTCTGTCAGGGATATTACTGGCAGGTGTAAACCGGCCAGGAAGGTCCGTACAAGAGATTACAACCCATAGAGGTTTGGGGCCCATGTATAAGGCCCACGGTCCGTAAACCGTCGTATCATGTAACTTGGGATGTAAGATAGAAAGAGTAGAGACCGAGGCGGACACGTTTATGAGCCGGCCTCGGGACTCTGTAAACCGGACCGGGCGTCACCTCCTATATAAAGGGACGACCCGGCGATGGTTCAAGGACAAGAAACAACAGCTCGAGAGACAGGCAAGCGAATTCGCTCCCTGTTCATCGACACACAAGCAATACCACACCAAACTAGACGTAGGCTTTTACCTTCATCGAAGGGGCCGAACTAGTATAAACTCCCTGTGTCCTTTGTGCGCTTTAACCTCTTCAAGCTAACCCGCGTGATGGCCTCACACCTAAGTCCGCTAAACCGGACATCTACCGTGCTAATTCCACGACAGTTGGCGCCCACCGTGGGGCTATCGCACGATGGTTTCGAGTTCTTGAAGGGCAGCTTGGAAGGACTCAAGGGTTACGCAGTTGGCCGGATGACCAAGAGTCGTCGCGGCCGGATCTACATCGATGATGCAGGCTGGGGCCCCGAGGCCGTTTCAATCGAATATGGGTACCGGGTCCCCTTCGGCGGCATCCACGTCTTCATCGGCAAGATTGGCGAACCGGGACCTGAGCCGGACGTCTTCCCCAACATCATCGAGACGGCTCTGCGTGCGAGATCGGCCCGGATTCGGCCCACCGTGAAGCATGTTTTCGTTGGAACCATGCACGGAGTACAAGCCAAGGACGGATCGGATTCTGGTGGCGAGACAGTTGTCTATTCCGACGATGAATCTTCATCCAGAGAGACCAAATCTTTGTATCTGTTGCAGGACGGCCGATCTGAGGGGGTGTCCGATGGTGATAGTATTCCGGACCGTTTTGATCCGCCAAACCGGGTGGCTGTTTTCATGGCCGGATCACAGTCTACGCAGCAGCCCTCGGTGACCGGGGCGTTCACTGCAGAGGCAGCGGGAACCGGGGCAGGCAACCAAATCCCGTCGCCTTCTGATGTCTTATCCACCTTGGTAGAGAATTTGACGGCACTCGCAACAGCAGAAGTGGCCCCTGCCGACAAGGCGCAACATGATGCCGAGATCCTTCAGCTGAAGGGCCAGATTGAGCAAGCTAAACGGGATCTGGATGCGGAGAAAGCCAGGATGGCTACGAGGCAAGCAGAGCTAGACTCCCAAGCTTTCTGGCTCAGGGTGGATCAGAATTCTGCACATGAGGTAATGTACAGAAGACAGCAAACTCGTCTACCGCCGGTTATGAGGCGAGGAATCTCTTTGGCACACCGGGAGTGGGAGCCAGTAATCGTTCAGAGGTAAACCGGGGAGGAGCTCCGGGAACTGGCGCGTCGGTTCAGCCGCCGGTCGTAGAGCGAAACCACCAAGTTGTGACAACGCCACACATCCCCACCCCTCCCGGCCATTATTCTAACCCGTTGGACAACATTGTCGCCGCCGCTTCACGACTGGCCGCTTTACCCATTGAAGGGACATCCCCCGTGGCGATGGAGGCACGACGGGCAAAGGAATTGTTGGACACGATGCTGACACAACAGCAGGCGTATTCTTATAGCCGTGAGAGGGTTCATTCAACCCCCCCGCCCGAGCCGGAGTTACACAAGGCACTAGGATGAACCGGCTGTGTCCAGCAGTGAGCGGAGACGTCACCGTCAGGATAATCTGGCAGGAGCAC
Organism: Secale cereale; assembly: GCA_902687465.1. Lineage (NCBI taxonomy): Eukaryota > Viridiplantae > Streptophyta > Magnoliopsida > Poales > Poaceae > Secale > Secale cereale. The sequence goes on from LR738714.1 coordinate 290,457,712, forward strand.
ACGCCCAAGAGGTGATAAACCAGGCTAGACATACTGCCCGCGAGGACACCCGTCAAGTGACGCCGGTTCACCCCACCACCGCAGAAATGGGAGTCACAGCTAGTTCCTTTGGAGTATAATGTCTCATCCCCACTTTACGAAGCGTGAAATTACCCAAAGACTTCAAAGGCCCGCGCAAGGTACCCAACTACACGGCGGATCTGGCTCCAGAGGCGTGGGTTGAAAGTTATGAGATGGCTATGGAGATGCTTGATGTGGACGAAGCGGCGTGTGCCAAATACTTTACCATGATGCTTGAGGGCACAACCCGGACATGGTTAAAGGGCCTACCACCTAACTCCATCGGATCATGGGGTGAGTTGCGTCGCCAGTTTATCAAAAAAATTCAAAGACACGTGCAAACAGCCGATGTCGGTGGTAGACTTAGCAGCATGTGTTCAAAGAGAGCAGGAGCCCACAAGCAGTTGGGAGCGGCGAGTATCAGAAATCCTGCACTCATCCAATAGTATCAACCCCAGTACGGCGATAGTGACATTGGAAAACAATTGCTGGTTCGAGTCTTTGAAGATGAAGTTAGGACGGCTCAAGCGTGATTGCAACGACATGGGAACACTCATGAGTGCCTTGGTGAAGTATGGGGATCCTGATAACACCAAGTACCCAGATGCAGACGGAGACAAGTCTGGGAAGGCGAACAAAGCTGGTAAACCGGCGCAGGCCAATCCGGCAGGTACAGGCTACAATGGCAAGCGAAAAGCCGAGGGAGGCTCAGATCTCGTGGCCAACACCAACGTTCAGGGAAACGGGCAGCGCCGCAAGGGTAAACTGCCCCCGCACGGTGAGGGGCTATCCTTCAATCTAGATCAACAGCTAAGTGTGCCTTGCCCAAGACACAGTACAGAGGGAAACCCGGCTAAGCATAGCTGGAAGGACTGCCGTATCATGCAGGAGGCCATGAAGCAGGCCAGATATAACCGCGGGCCCCCCGGCGGCGGATCAAGTTCCGGTTTTCAGGGTCCAGGTTATCAAGGTAACGGATCCGGATCAGGATATAACGGCGGTAACAATAGCTACAACGTCAACAGCTAGCATCAACAGAACCAGCAACATGATCAGGGTGGTTACAATAACCAAGGCAATCAACAACGTCAACAGCAGCAGCAATCCGGATATCATAATAATCAGAAGGAGCTAAGCAGTGGGCAGTATCATGTTTTAACCACAAGTTTGTGCAAACGAGATCAGAAGGTGCTGAAGCGGGAAGTACACGCAGTTGAACCGGCGACACCACGTTTCCTACGTTGGTCTGAGCAACCCATTGCGTGGAGCAGAGAGGATCACCCGCCACAGGTTGATAATCCGGGCCAATTGGCATTGGTGGTAGCACCACAGGTGGGTGGCTACAAGTTCACAAAGGTACTTATGGACGACGGCAGCAGCATCAACATCTTATATTATGAGACTTTCCGACGTATGGGGTTGACAGATAAGAAGCTCCGGCAGTCCAACACAGTATTCCATGGAGAGGTGCCAGGTAAATCGGCTTACCCAGTTGGAAAGATTGATCTGGAAGTTACCTTTGGGGATGAGCAGGATTCCAGTTCAGAGACAGTGACCTTCGTGGTCGTAAAGATCAGGAGCCCATATCATGCTCTATTTGGGAGACCGGTTTACGCTAAGTTCATGGCTAGACCATGTTATGTTTATCTGCAGCTCAAGATGCCGGGTCACAAGGGAACCATAACGGTTCGCGAAAGCCGCAAAATTGCATTGGAATGCGAGGAAGGAGACGCAGCATATGCTGAGGCAGTTTGTGCTACGGAGGAGCTGAAATTCTACAAAGACAATGTTGATCCGGCAGACATGTCCGGTGTTAAAGTTTAAATCGGCGGAGGAGACCAAGCAGGTTGACTTTGTTCTGGGCGATTCGTCCAAGCAATTCACTATCAGTGCTAACCTAGACCCCAAATAGGAAAGCGCGCTCACCGAGTTCATCCGTGAGAACCAGGATATCTTCGCATGGAAATCTTCTGACATGCCAGGTATACCGAGGGAACTCGCTGAGCACAGTCTTAACATTGATCTGAAGTTTAAACTGGTCAATTAGTATTTGCGCCGCTTCATTGAAGAGAGGCGCAATGCTATAGGTGAAGAAGTGGCGAGGCTTTTGGCCGCAGGATTCATAGTTGAGGTGTTCATCCAGAGTGGTTGGCTAATCCGGTGCTGGTGCTAAAGAAAAATGGAACCTGGAGGATGTGTGTTGATTACACAGACCTAAACAAGGCTTGCCCAACTGATCCTTTTGCTCTCCTGTCACATCCCTAGCTTCCCCTGTTGTCTTTGCTTGATCTTCATGTCATCATGTTTAATTTCAAAGGAAACCTGAAATGGGGATGACTAAACCCTAGCACCAAATCAAAGCAATTAGGTTTAACCTAAAAATATTTTCAATAAACCCAAAAATGCCTTCATTAATGTTTGATAATTTTGGCAAGGGTTTGGTCCAAACCAAAAATATTGAACATTTTTAGGGAATTATTTGGGCTTTGAATTAAATCATAAGTATTTGAATTGGGGCCATTTAAATGCTATATATATTTAAATTGCTCCAATAATTCTGGAAAATTGTGAGGGGCTTTGGAATAATTCTTTTAGTCCCTACAAATTTATCAGAAGAAAATAAATTGATTTAGTATTTTTTTTACTAAATCAGAAACAAATTACAGAAATAGAAAAGAGAACAAAACAGAAAGAAAATAAAGAGAGAGAGAGCGCTTACATGCAGCTTACCTGGCCCAGCCCACCTAACCGGGCACTGTTAGCCCAGCCCACCAGGCCTCCCCACCGTCTTCAACCTCTGCCAGTAGGCAAAGGCGTGTCGACGCGCGCGCGCCCGAGCTCCACCTCTTGCTTCCACCTCCTGCTTCCCCCTCGCTCTATCCTCGCGCCACAGGAACGTACATGACCCCCCTGTGTCTCTCCTCTCTCTCGCTGGACCTCCTCCCTCTCCCTTGGCTCTCTCTCCCGCGCAGCCCGAGCACTGCCGTCGCCGCCGCTCGCCGTCCGCGTGCCCACAGCCGTCACCTCGCTTCCCCAACAAGTCCACGAGCTCCGCCTCCGTCCTCTACGCCTCCCTAAGTACCCATGTGCCGCCGGACGCCCCCGAACGCCCTCGCCGCCGTCGTCTTCAACCGCGGCCGTCCGAGATCGCCGACGTCTCTCCGTCGCCTCCAGAGCCTCCCCCGAGCCGCTGACTTGCTCTTCGACTTCGCAGTGAGCCCCTCCGTCGTTCCCCTCTACTCCCAATGCCGATTCCTTCATCTAGCTAGCTCCGCCGCCGCGGCCGAGAGCTTTGCTCCGCCGGCCATGTCGCCGCCGCGGCCACAGCTACTGCCGCTCGCGTCCGAGCCCATAAGCGCACTCAGCATACTCCCAGGAGCCCGTAACACTCTTCGGCCTCTCCTCCCGTGCTCCCTAGTGCCACGCACGCACCTGCCCGAACTCCGACCGCCGCAAAAGTTGTCGCCGCCGTAGTTTTTGTCCATTCCGGCGAGAGTTGATGCCACCACTAGATGCGCAAGAGCTCCAGCAGGCCGTAGCAACAAACCGCTCTAAAAACCGAGCCCCCTAGCGTTTTTCCGACGCGCGCCGCCGTCGGTTTGGTCGCCACCCGCCAAACTCCGGTGACTACTGACGTGGCACTGTCATTAGTGCTAACCCCTGCCGCTAAACACCCCTAATAGCCACTGACAGTGGGCCCAGTCCCTGGTCAAACCCCAGTCAGCATAGGGTTTGACCGGATCTAGTCCATGTGTCACTGACGTGTGGACCCCACACGTCAGGTTTGACCCTGGCCGCTCAGTTGACCTGCTGACCTCAGCCTGACGCAGTGCTGACGCAATAAGGCCTTTCTGGAATTAAAATAAATCAGAAAAGGTTTAGAAATTCCCGAAAATGCTTTAAACTTCTAAAAATCTTATAAAATCAACCGTAGCTCAGATGAAAATAATTTATATATGAAAAATGATCAGAAAAATTCAAGGAATCTGTTTATGGCATTTTCATGCATGTTTGAACAAGTTAAACCTGCTGTTTAGGGAAAATCAAATTAATGGCACTTAAATAACCACATGTGGAGCTTGAATTTGAATCTTGGGTTCAAACCAACTTCATTTAATTGTGTTGCTAGTTGCATTAGCTCAATCAACATCATATTGCCATGTCATGATCATGCATCATATTGTTGCATTGCATTGATTGTGTTCTTTTTCTGTTGCTGGTGTTTGTCCTCTCTCAGTAGATGACGTTTCGACGATGAGTTTGATGACACCGATGAAGAACTATTACTATCTTCAGAAGTGCCAGGCAAGCAGAATCCCCTTGTTCATTCCGATACAATCCCACTCTCTCGCTCCTGCTCTGTTTTACTGCGTTAGGACAACAACGTTTCAACTGTTACCTGTTGCGGTAGTTGAACCCCTTTCCTCTGCATGACCTGTTATCGCCACAGTAAATAGTTGAAACCCACTAGCATGAGTAGGAGTTGTTTGAGCCATGTTGTGCCTACTCATTCATGCTTTCTGGTTATGCCTGCTATTGCTTAGAGTTGTGTTAGGTCTGATTCATCAGGGATGAATTGGAATGTGGTGAACATGTCCTACTGTGTGAGCTAAGTGTGTGAACACGATTTGGTAAAGGTAGCGGTGAGAGGCCATGTAGGAGTACATGGTGGGTTGTCTCACTGGAACCGTCCTTAAGAACTGAGTTCTGTGTAAGTTGTCCAATGACTAGCTACTACCACACATTGGGTTCCGGTAACTCGACCCCTCTCGACTTATTAATCAACTAGATCTCTGTCCAGGAGTTGCAACTAGTTTCTGCATAAGCGGATGGTACCGTCCCTCTTTGCCACAAACAGAACGGGTGATCCCCAAGGGGAGGCACTTGGGCGGATAAATCCCTTCCTCAGCTGCTCTTCCAGCTGCTTCTTCAACTCGGCTAATTCTTCCGTCCCCATTCTATAAGGCTTCTTATAGATGGGTCCTACTCCGGGCACGAGCTCGATGATGAACTCAATGTCATCGTCAGGGGGCATTCCCGGTAGTTCATCCGGAAAGACATCAGGATACTCGCATACCACCGGTACTTGCTCTAGCCCAACTTCAGACAGACAGTTGACTTGAGCGGCTAGAGCGGAAGAGGAGTTGGAAGCAAACTTGACTTCGACTCCTTGGTCATTGGTCACAGTGACTATCCGATTGGCACAGTCTAACAAGCCTTGGTGCTTGCTGAGCCAATTCATCCCTAGGATCACATCCAAGCCTTGCGATCTTAGGATGATAAGGTCTTCTAGGAAGTCTACACCGTTAATGGTAATACTGACTCCTTTACAGCCTATCTTGGCTCTCATCTCTGCTCCGGGGGTTTGTACCACCATAGGGTTATTCAGGGGTGTAGGGGTCATGCCACTTTTTAATGCAAATCTTTGAGTGACAAATGAATGCGTTGCTCCAGAATCAAACAAGACAGTTGCAGGTGCTGAGTTGACAAGGAACGTACCCAGCACGACGTCCGGGTCTTCCTGGGCTTCTTCCGCAGTGACGTGATTCACACGCCCCTTCCCATGGTTAGAGCATCTCTAGTAGAACCCTCAAATCCTTAAATGTAAAACCAGTTTTAAGGGTTGAGAATTGCCCAATTTTGACACTTTTAAGGGTTGAAAAACAGGGGCAAAGAGTAGAACCCTCAAACCCAACCCTTATAACGGAATATTCCGTTATAAGGGTTGGGTTTGAGGGTTCTACTCTTTGCCCCAACCCCATCCCTTAAAACTGTCATTTGGCATTGCATAATTTTCACTAGAAAAACATAATAAACCTCCAAACAAACACGGAAATAAAGATCATTGATGCATGGTTTAATAGTTTTTACATCACACAATCATCATCTTCCCCATTTACTCGGCACAATCATCATCTTCCCCATCTATACTTCACTGCATGAAAGTAGCAGAATGTACTAACTACTAAATAGCCTACTAGTCAAATTGGAAGAAAAAAAAGCCTAGTAGTGCAGAGAAAGAAAAACAAGATGATTCAAGGCCAGCAAATTAAGACATATGATGCTGGAACTTCAGTCCGCAATGGATGACTTTAGTCCTAACAACATTTTATCAGATATGATATGTTCTTCAATACGAATTTTCAGATGTGAGCTACAATAGCCTCTTTCTATAAAAAATTACTAGGAGATAAATTCCTAAGATCCTAATATGGTAAAATTAGTGTACTAGCATCAATATAGCAATTATGGTAGTACCGTGAGCATGGCACTTCCGCTCGGCTTTATCCCGGGCTGAAATTCAATGAATTCGAGAAGTAACATCACACAACTGAGTCATCAGTTCATGATATTTGCTAACTGAATAAATGGAGACAGGAAATGTACCATGATGACGGTGCCATGGATCTCTAGGACCTGTCCTGGCTCTAAATATCCAAAGGTGTGCAGCTTGGGGGCATCTCCAATCCTGAGCCTTGCGCACAAGCCACGATTGAGCTTGTAAGGTGATGACAGGATGAGCCGCTCAAGGCATGGAGCCTTCACCACGGCGATGTCCTCCAGAACAGAGCCGCAGATTTGCAGGCACCGCAGGCTCTGGCTGACGAGACATAGACGCAGCCCGCCCTTGATGTGTCCCACGATGTTGAGGACCTCCAGGACGGGGCTCCTAGCGACGAGGGAGTCGACGAAGCCGTGCTCCATTTCGACGAAACAGAGGCCGAGCTCCCGGAGGTGGGGAAAGGAGGCGCCACGCAGGGCGGCCGTGCCCGGCAGCTTCCAGACGCCGAGGTGGAGGCGGGTGAGGGTGGTGATGGTGAAGAGCGAGGCGGGAGGTGGGGTGTGGGTGGGGGCGCGGGGGCTGGAGGTGCACCACCACCTCCTCGGCGGGCGCGGCGGCGTGCGGGGGCGCGGCGACGGCGGGCGCGGC
>LR738714.1:290464917-290479693 GCA_902687465.1 Secale cereale
GGGGCGCGGCGACGGCGGCCGCGGCAGGCGCGGCGACGGCGGCCGCCTCCATGGCCGGACGCGGGAGGAGGGAGGCGGGGGCGTTTTCCCTCCCGCACAATCTGTGAAGTGGAGTGCGGGTTGGGGGGAGTTTTTCCTCCCAACCCTCACTTCTACAGGCTGGGAGGAGGTTTGAGGGTTCGACCTCTAATTTTTTTACGGATTTGAGGGTTTAGGGGTTCTAGTCTACGGGTTTTTTTGGACGAAAACTGTAAAAAAACGGTTATTTTTAGAGATTTGAGGGTTTGAGGGCTCTACTAGAGATGCTCTTAGGCGGGTTGCGGGGAGCTGGGTTCCTTGGTGGCATCCCGCGGCCTTGTCCTGGGTTCTGCGCATTGGGGCGCGGGGCATCAGGCTTCTTGTTGGGGCACACCCTTGAGATGTGTCCAGACTGACCACATCCAAAGCAAGTGACTTGGTTTGGATTGATCTTGTTGCCACCGCTGGTATTGGGGTTGAAAGCTGGTCTTGGGTTGGCATACTGCTGAGGCTGAAAGTTGGTGCGAGGTGCAGGAGCTCTTGGTTGCTGATAGGTTGGCTTGGCCGGGGCTGACTGCCACGGGCGAGGCTTCTGGTTGCTGGAACTTCCCTTCCTGACCATCTTGCGCTTGCGAGTGTCTTCCAAAGCACGCCGCTTGTCTTCAAGCATAAGTGCCTTGTTCACCAGGTCAGGGAAGGTTGGGCAGTCGCACACGACAAGCGAATACTGCAGAGTCTGATTAAGGCCTTCCATGAAGCGCTCCCTTTTTGCAGCATCAGTGCTGACATCCTCAGGGGCATACCTTGACAGAACACTGAACTTCTGCATGTACTCCTTGACAGTGCCACTTCCTTGCTTCAGGGCTTGGAACTCACGCTTTTTGATAGCCATGATCCCGGAAGGAATGTGGGCCTTGCAGAATTCTGCCTTGAAGTTAACCCAAGTGATGTCTTGTTCAGCATGCATGACCTTGAATCCATCCCACCAAGCTCTAGCAGTCCCCCCGAGGCAGTGGGCTGCATAAGCCACCTTCTCACGGTCTTCGGTGCATCCGACTAGTTCCAGTATGTCCTCAATGGTGTGGACCCAGTCATCTGCATCCAGGGGTTCAGCAGTCTCGATGAAAGTTGGCGGTGCATGCTTCTTGAACTCTGCCAACGTGGAACGTCCATTGCCATTCCCTGCCGGCTGGCGGTTGTTGGTGACAGCTTGAGCAATCAACTGAAGGGCTGCGGTGTTGGCTTGGCGTTCCTCTCGGAAAGCTTGGAGGAGCTGAGCCATGTCCATGTTCGGAGGTGGTGGTGGTGGTGGAGCTTGGTCGTTGGTTTGGTCGTGGCCTGCCTCTGACTGAGCGGATGCTCCGGCTTCAGGCTGCTGGGTAGAGGTACCAGTACGAGTTACAACAGGCATCATGTTGGAGCGGTAAAAGGTCTCATGACTTGGAAGAGGGAAAGCAAGATAGATGGGTGCCTAGTAAGGGGGTGGGTGTGACACTAATCAATCATGCAAGGGCCGAAAGGCCAAACACATTCATTAAAATCCAACTGGGTGATGCAGTCGTTTACACATTCCCGAAGGAAGAATACGACATACATCCAAACACAACAAAAGCAAACACTAGATGGTTTCATATGAACCATACAAGGACTCGACTGCACATAGGGGTTACACGACCTATCCTACCATAGAGGTCACAACTGGCATATCCGAGTAGCGAATAATGCCTAAGCGGCGGAATGCTCGGTCGGGTATTCCGGCTCTTCTGGGTCTTCCTCCTTGTCTTCATCTGTCTGGGCCCCCTTGTCACTTGAGGGGTGGGGGAGTGGAGGAGTTGGATACGATGGTGCTTCGTCGGTGGTGCAGGGAAAAGCTTGCGATATTCCCTTGCCGTCATCCGGCGTCGTCGAGGTGGCTCTTCATTCTTGGAAGATACATCTTCGGAGGGCCTTCCGCCTCGGTATGCGATAGCGGACTGTCCGGAAGGTGCTCCTTCTTTCTTGATCCTATTTGTCTTCTCTTGAGCTCGATGAAGAAGTGCCTTGGTCTTGTGAAGTTCTTCGCGAAGCTTCATTGATTCCGAGGCCAAGTCTTGTGCCAAGCTGTCGGCACATAGACTGAAGTAGGTCTGGAACCGAAGCGAGAGTCGTTCCTTCAGTGGAGGGGCTAGTGCGCTGCTTTCATCTTCACCTTCCTTCCGGTAAGGTAAGAAGCGGGTTGTCATCTTGGCTGCCATCTCCGGAAGAAGCTCGCGGAGACAGGTTAGTGCCTTGAGTGCAGCAGCCTCGACAGCGAGAGGTAGTGTTGCCATCTGGGGTCCCTGGAAGAACCAACTTGTGGGAGGATCGTTTGCCTTTACAATCACTTCCACATGGTATTCCACCTCAGTGTCGCTAACCCAATGCTCAAGGTATGTGAGGATGGGCGCTTGGTGGAACTGGCACTCCTGGAGGCTATCCTCGAGAAGCAAGGGAAACCCAGTGGTCAGGTGCTCTTCGGGTACAGCGGCCATCTACAAAGGTGGGATAGGAGGGGTTAATAAGCTGATGAAATCTCAGGTTTTAGAAAAGAAGAGAGGTTCAGAAGGTTTTTGAAAAGGGGGTCTCATCTAACTAACGCCCATGCTAACTAAGGCTTCCTACAGTCAGGATGGCTCTGATACCAGCTCTGTGGGGACCCCGACTTAGAAGTCGAGATCACCGAATGCACGTGTACAGTGATCCCAGAGATCAATGCTCACTGAACACACAAAAGCTGAATAACAAGTGTCTTACATCCATACATATCGTCTTACACAAAATATGGCCATTATGGCCAAGTCTTACATAGATAAAGCCTCAAGAGTTGAATAGGAAATAACTCAAATAGTGGAACTCTTCGATGATAGGTAGAACCCATGCCATCTGCCTTAACCCTACAGGCATTCTGATTGGGATAGCGTCCTAGTTCGCATGATCGTCTCCAAAGAACTCTTCTTCATATTCCTGTTCCTCCATGCCTGGCCAATTAAATAACCAGTGGCAAGTCAATGAGTACTTTGAATGTACTCGCAAGCAACCCATGTTGTGGTTCAAAGTAACGATGCAATTGAACAACAATAAACAATCTAGCCATGAGCTAGAACAAATATTCTACCATCAAATGTATGCATCAACGAGTTCACGTAACCTCGAAAACAGGTTACCGATATCATCATGAATATGATTCAACTCATCGAGTCAAGTCACCACCTTGACTCATCACACACATACTTTTGCCGATGAAGTAAAATTCTGGACATAGTTTAAGTAGCACCACCCAACTGTCCATTACCGTGGACACGGCTATTCGAATAGTTTTACACTCTGCAGATGTTGCGCACTTTACCCACAAGATCCGGGAAGCTTTCGTGTCACCCACGATCCCGCAGTACCTCAAGTACTCGGGGGAAGCACCCGGTCATTATCTTTCCTTAGATGATACTAACATAGAGTCCACTCGTTGGTACACGGCCCTCGAGTACAAACAATAGATCACGGGACTTGCCCTTATTTCAATGTCACGCGTACCCGAAGGGACCAACGGTGTGTCCGGTGCCTTGTAAAAACAGTCATGGTCGTCTATCCAAGCAAGACCCCGTCCCGGGAAAGACCTCAAGTCCTCCCGTCACTAGTAATGCGGGCACCATGCTAGTATCGACCTAAGTAATCAATAAAGCCCCGTCCGATAAGGGGTAGAGTGGTTGCACATGTTTGGTTGGGACGGTAGTCACACATAAATCTAATCCATTATTTCACCCATGCACAAGATTTTACCGGCACATCACTGCTTCCTCAAGTGATGACCAAACTCAACATCACCCTCGGGCATTAGGAGCACCCGATGGGATTTATGCAAAGATTTCAACCACGAAGGTTCATATCACACATGCATCACTAAGCATCACTACCAACTATTTGCATGTAATCTAGCACATAGCAAGATCAAGAGCAAGGCATGCATCATGTGGTGGTTCAACTAGGTCACCACCGTAACTCTATCATCATGCATCGGAAACAAACGGGTTCCGGGGAACAAGTGTATCATGGTCAAAGGGCTGCTTGCCTGGATTGGCTTGGTCTTCAAAGTCTTCAAATCCTTCTCCTTCTCCTTCTTCAGCAACTTCGTCAAATACGGGATCTAATCGTCGCAAAATAACAACGAGAAAATAAGACCACAATGAAAACAGAAAAATCAAAGTGCTCAGAAAAATGTCAACTTATTTTTGTTAAATACTGGAGGGAAAACTAAGATGGAGAAAATTCTTAGTTGGAGTTTCGGAGTTGCAGAATGGAATCTAAGGATTTTAGAACAGGAGTTTTATTGCTCAAATTTGAATTTAAATTTGAACAGAACAGAAAAGTTTCATGGATATGTGTGAAAGTGACACCATTAAATAGGTTGGAAAATTACAAGATTTTAGGAGTTGGAATTAATTTATTTGGATAAATATTCATTTCTATAAAATTATTTAAAGTTTTACAGAAAAGAAAAAGAAGAAAAGGCCCTGTGCAACTGGGCCAGAGTGGCCACAGTGCACGGCCCAGGGCTAACAGCCCAGCCGCACGGGCGCCAGCGCGCGCACGTCAGGTTTTCAAACCTGACGGGCGGGGCCCGGCGGTCAGCGGCTGCGAGGGGAGAGAGAGGGTGGTGAGGATGACAGGCGGGGCCCGCCTGTCATCTTCAACCTCTCGGCCACGGCCACGGCGAGCTCACCGGCGACGATTCCGGGCACGGCGAGGCAGACGGAGGGCAGGGATGGACTCAGCAGCGAGTCGCGGATGCAGGGGTGGTGGTGCGACTCGCCGGGGAGGCCTGGTTCGCCGGCGGCGAGGTGGGACGGCGGAGGGTCGTCGGGAGGTTGCTGGCTAGCTCAAATCCGGCAGCTGCAGAAGGGGAAAAGGGAGGGGAATGCATCAGTGAGGTGTGGTGGTTCCAAATCTAGCGAGAGAAAGGGCGGAGGAGGCCTGCACATCGAGATCCCCGGCTGCCCGACGCGGCGGAGCTCTGGTCGATCCCGAGCACTGGGGCTCTTTGGGGATGAGAGAGTGGTACTGGCGGGTTGCTGTGAGTGAGGAGAGGCTGATGGTGCAGAGTAGAGGGCTCGGGGGGTGCTTATATAGCCGAGCCCACGGTCCACCGTGGACTCGTGCGCCGGCAAGGTTATAGGCGAGGCCAGAGGCCGTTCTGGTGCTTGTGTGAGAGTCGGGGAGGCTCATGGACGATCCTACGCCTAGTCGAGGGGAGAGGAGGAGCGGGGAGGCTTCCAGACGGCGCGTGCGTGCGAGGCCGAAGAGTGGAGGCTGCGGGTGGCCGGCGTGCGTGTGAAGACAGCCACTGGAGGGCAGAGGAGGAGGGGGAACAGCGCCGGGGAGGTCGCGGACGTCGAGGGGCATCGACTGGCGCGAGGGGAGAGCTCGAGGCTGTCGGGGGCAGGTGATTGGGCGAAGCTACAGTGCGGGGGCGCACTGTAGCGCGCTCTGGAGCGGCCTTATCGCATGCCATGGCATGCCATTGGCCCTCTGGGCGCGTCCACCGTGTCTGGGGGGTCCAAGGTGATGCAAGCAACACGGGTGAGGCTTTGGATGCTCTGGAGATGCTGTGAGAGAGAAGAGAAGCTGGTAACTTGGTAGAAAATGGCTGTCCAGGTAGGTGAAATAGGGTTTTCACCCCTCAATCATGGAGCTGGAGACATGGGAGAGTTACTGGAGGTAGATAGTAAATAGATGAACCTGTGGTAGAAAGTTGAGGCCAAGGTAAATAGTAAAAGTGATCAAAATGGTAGTTTTGGTAAAACAGCAGAAGGTGTTTGATCATGTTTTGATCAAGCAAATGATCTCCACTTGCCATGACACTTAACAGGATTGAATGTTACATGGAAATAGGGTGTTTCACCAAATTTGGGCTCATTTGAAGAAACTAGCCAATGTAACTTTGGTGAACCCTAGAAATCAACAGAAATGGCTTCATCTTGTTTGAGTCAAGCTAATCATCTCCCCTTGATGCACCACTGTGTAGTTTCATCATTTGGGGTATTGATCATGCACACAAAGTTTGAAGCACCAGGTGAAAAGTTGGTAATGTAAAGTTGTTCAAATTTGCATTTGAACAGAAAGGGTTTTGGGGTAATCTGATCAAGTTCCTCTATTCCAATTCTTGTGCCATTTGGTCTAGATGCCTTATTAGGCCTTTCTAGCATGTGCACCAAGTTTGAGAGCATTTGGACAAGTTTGGCAATGCAAAGTTGCTCAAACTTCAAATATGGACAAAATGGTTATGAAGGGTTTTGAGGATGTTTTCTTGCTTCCCAAGGCATGGGACTTGGCAAGGTCATCAAATATGTCATATTTGATATGATAGAATTTCCCTGGAATTTTTGGAGAATATTTCCTTTGTAAATATTTCAAAAGCTTGAAATATCCAGAAAGGGTTTTGGAGGGATTAGCCCATTATTTTGAACATAACCAAGTGTTGAAACTCTTATATATGGACAATATATGTCCTATGAGTCTCCCTGAATTTTGGCAAGTATGTTTGAAATACTTAAATAATTTTCCCCTATTAAAGACCATTTCTGGCCTTAAGAAAAAGCTTTTAAATAAAATAGGAAAATAGCTTTTAAAATTATACTTTTGTGGTTTCTGGGAGTCCTATGACTACTAGGTCTCAAATATACTTTTTGAAATAATTTTCTCACCCTCAATCCAGCACTTGCAGTGCAAACCTCAATTCAGGGGTTTTAGGAATACTAAATTTATAAAATACATTTTGGCCAAATTAATTTTGTAAGAAAATACTATACTGTTATATAACACTTGGTATGATCATTGGGCAGAAGTTTTGGGTATGGAGATGAATTCTACAAGAGGTAATAGTTGACTTTAATGAGCACATGAAAAGCATATGAAGAAAAACTCAATTCCAAATAAAAGCCAAATGATGCCAAAAAAATTTGTTGGTCTAAATTTTCATGCTTCATTGATGCAAATAACATGTTGCAAAATGCAGGGTGTGACATCATGCCGAGGTCATCCCCATGGACCCTCCATCGCCTCACCAAGTGCCTCGACCAATGACACGTGCTCGTGGTAGAGGTTTCGAGACCGAGGTGACGTCACTCCTAGCCCAACTTCCGTATGAATCTTGCGAGACATGGTTACTACCTCAGACGGATGTGTTTTGTGTACTCAGGTGTGAAGAAGACCACATTGGAGATGTGCGTGAAGATGGACAAGTCCCCAAGCTCACGGACGAGGCTTTACATCGAGAAGGGCTGAAGAAGGCTCCAAGCCCCGGACATCCGGCCTCCTGGCCCGGACATCCGGCCCCTGGACATACAACTACAGAAGGGCACCAGCGGCCAAAGCAACAGGGCCCGGACATCCGGCCAGGCAAGGCCCGGACATCCGGCCTCGGGCCCGGAAATCCGGCTCCAGTCTACAGAAGCCACCCGAGATTCGACCCCTCCAGCCCGGACATCCGACCCCTCGCCCCGGACATCCGGCGACCCGCGAAGCCCCGGACATCCAGCCCGTCGCCCGGACGTCCGGCCCCTGATTGCCTGCGCGCATCCCTTTGGGCCGTGGCCCGTGTATCCCTTCGCTCCGTACTCTATATATACTCCTTTCCCCACATCTTTTAAGGTTAGCTTTTGGATAGCTCATCATAGACCTTTGTGGTTCCTCTCCTACGAGACCGCGGCTTCTTCGGAGAAGATCCACCTCGGATTCAAGGCCTCCACACCGGAGAAGATCCCAAGGGATACCCAAGACCTCCTCCGGGAGAAGACTATCTTTGTACCACCGTTGTTGACTATGGATCGTGTATCTTGATGTGTATCGTGGATCTAGCACCTGAGTGACCGTATTTGTGTTGATTTGAGTGTTTCCCCTCGTGTTTTCCTCCGTATCTTCCTTGTGTTCTCCGTGTTCATCGTGGGATAACCTCCTTTCATGAAAGATCTGCCGATTAGGGTTCCACCCTACATCATATTATGGTATCATGAGCATAGGTTGATCACGAATTCGGAGCCCCACACCCTGTTTTCTAGGTTGTTTTTGTTGTGTTCTTCCCAATTTCATAAATTCCCCACAAAAAGAGCCCCAATTTTTTTTTGTGATCTGTTGATTTGGCAAGATATTGTTGAATTTGTTCCATGTATTTGTTGTGCCACGAGTGGATCTAGCTTTTCACCATCTTTTCCCCAATTTTTCTCCGCAAAATCCGACGAATTTTGGCCCAAAAATCACCGTGTGAAAGGAGTTCATCACGGCCTCTGGCACCCCGGACATCCGGCCCGTGCCCCGGACATCCGGCCTGGCCCGGACATCCGGCCTCCCGCAGCCAGAAACCCCCCCTCCACTCCACCTTGCACTTTCCATCGCCATTTTCGTTTGGTATCCCACCAAACCTTTCCGCATACCACCACCACTTCCACAACCACCATCGCTTAACCGCTACGAATTTGAAAAGTTTGTCTCCTTTTACCTTGGATATTTGAGTTGTGGTTTCACCGTTTCCTTGGATGTTTAGGCTACCTTGGAACGGCAAGACTTCGACCACACCACCACTCAACTTCGGCAAGGACGGTAACATCGACGACACCTTGTTCATTCTACCTTCCAATTGCATTGTCACCCTATGGACCATCTTTGCGTAGCTTTCCCATTGAGACTAGCCATTTGAGTATTGCCGGTCCACGACACTTGTGCACATTAGTGATAGTCATAGATATTGCATACCATATCATCATATCTCCGTGTGCCACAAGAGTGATCCGCATACACAATAGCTACCTTGATCCGAGAAGCATGCATAAGTGCCCAAAGAAAGAGCTCACAAGCTTTTAAGCAAAAGAGCCACCAAAAGCTTATAAGCAAAAGGAAAATAGCATCATACGCCTTGCATCAAAAGAGATCATATGACATAGCAACACCATCTTATGCTCAAGCATCGGCACATCATACACTTATAGAATACTTGTGATAGATAGTCGTTACGTTTTTCCTCTTATAGGTCGTGCACAAGTGTGTATCCGCCTATTAAGCAATCGGTTAGCGTCTCTCTAGTGTTGTGCAACACGAGCATTTTCCGTGGTTTCCACATTTTTCGCTCACCCTTGGTTGCACAACCACATTTATCTATCCATGCGTGTGTTCCGTGTACTACTTTGCTAGTGATCTACTTGTTGCATGAGCAAATTATGAACCATTTTTAACATCATTGAGTCACTTTGACGATTGCATTGAATTTATGCCACCATCCTAACCAAGCTCCTCTCAAAGCTTTATTCGTGTAGGTGTGAGAATCGACACGAAGTGGTACCAATAGTGCTATTTCCAGGTTACATTATTGAGTGATCATTGATCCATTTTCAACTTTGGTTAAGGTGCATTTGGTATTGTCTTCTCCGTTCTCCCACTCACATACTTGCTTGTGATGATGGATAGGCCAGGTACATCTTCGAATCCGATCTTCGACGATCCTCAAGAAGCGAACAACTACGACACCAAACTACATCTCTTCGGTGTCCAACGAGCTCTCCATCAAGAAAGTGAAGCTATGCGCGAGTACATTGGTCAAGTCGCCGAGGACACGCGCCAATTTGAAGCAAGAACAAGAGAGCAATTCGACATCATCAACACCAACATGTCTACCCAATTTGACGAGCTACGGACTTTGATAGTCAATCGAGGTTCTTCTTCCACATCCTCTCAAAGACGAAGCCGCTCAAGTTGACATACCGACTCCACGAAACTCTGATGAGCTCTCAAAACCTTGACGTGTTCCTCCGCCCCGCACCCACGCCCCCACCCGTGTCGTGTTTTTTCCTCGAGCGAGGCCCCACCACCGCCCCCACAAGCACCGCCCCACCCGAGCACCTTCCTTTCCTCCGGCGAACTCTGACGAGCTCTCAAAAACCGATTGACCCAATTTTGAAATTTAGTCTACTGTCATTTAGCTAGTGTGGAATATAAAAGGGGAACACCATAAGCATTGCGAGTATAGTGTTGAGCATTCCATGGTGGATCTGAAAGATGAAAAATGGACAAAGGCAAATTCCCAACCAAGCAACTAACAAGTAAGATCCTAAGTGGTGGACAAGAAATCACAGTAAAGCAGTGGCGATCTATTTTCTTGCTACGATAAATAAGTTGAGCAAATACGAAAGAGTACCGCCTCTGGTGCGGCGCCGTGTATGCATTTGCTGAGAATTTGACGGTATTGCGCTAACGATGGCTGTCGGTGGCGTGGAAGCAGATGTAGGGGGGCAGACGGTGGCGGCGGGGGAAATATCCTAGCACGATGAACGATACGGTTGTAGGAGCGGCGCCGACAAGGTGGACGACGACGGGGGTGAAGCGAGAGGACATGACTCAAGGATCCAGCTGGTCCGAAGCCATGGATGAGAGAGATCGATCACTTGTAATGGACGATGACATCGGGGTATCAGCTCCAGCATGGTGGAGGAGGATGGCGGTGTATGGGGTGGCGGACGGAGGGGCTGGGGTGGAGAGGGTGTTTTGGCACCCATGGAGTACGAATGGGGAAATGGAGGGAGAGAGGTAGGGGGAACCATGTCTTTGGGACGCGCTTGTCTCAAATGCGGGGAAAGTCACCAACTTATCCCCCGTTTAATATTACAGACATCACAGGAATATTAGGCTGATGGGGATAGGACGATATTCTCGCATACACCGAATATTTGTCGCCAGAGATTTTGGCCTAGGAGAGTTTGTATTAATGTGCACCGTGTATGAATCGGGGAGGTGAGTGGCGATTTTGGCCGAGGAGAAGCGCCCACCGTGTATAAATCCGACGAGGTGGGAGGCAGAGGCGGTTATGTCACGGTTGAGTGAAATTACAAGCCTGCCCCTATCGGAACCTATAGAAATCAAGCCGATAGGCTTTGCGTGTCAGGGATAGGCACTAATTTCCATCTCGCAGATTTTGGTTTCGGGCGGTTACTGCGAGTTTCCCCAACTCACTTCGAATCCATTTTTTCGGGCAGGATCCATTTTGTATTCAAATATATATATATATATATATATATATATATATATATATATATATATATATATACCGGTCTATTCTCATAACATTATGAGAATAATATTCTCATAACACTTCTGAACTGCATTGTAATACTGCATTGGAAAGCTATGCGCACTGCTTCCTTCTTCTGTTCCGAACCACATAGAGGGGCAGTAGCAAACCTTCATGGAGCAGCGTTTCTGGCTAGTTTAATCGATTTCTATTGTTTTATTTGTGTGTGCGTTGATTTAATATGTGATTAAACACGCAATTCAGCGAGAAAACGACGGAAATCGTTTGATTTGGCGGATCTACCTCTGTTCTTCCGCTCGTGCAGGAGTTTCGCATCCTGCTGGCTGTTCATATTCGATTTTATAGCGTGGTCTAGTGTGTTACTAATTTCGCGTTCATGTTTGTGTTATTCCGCGACAGATTAATTTGCTAATAGGATTGAAATTTTAGTATAATTGGTCGAGTATCTCTCTGTTCTAGCGCAAAAACGGCAAGTTCTCTGTCCTTCCCAGTCCGGATCGAAATTGTTGTGTTTTTATGTAATTTTCTGTTGTTTTCGGCAATTATGTGCTGCCTTGATCCTATCCATATGAATTGCAGCGGATTAAGTTGTTAATTTTGAAGAATTTAACTTTTGTCCATGTTCTTTGTGTTCTTGCAGGCGCCACTGGCTCTGGTCGTTACTCAAGATGTTTTTTGAGATTTTTTGCATTATATAGTTGTTAGAACTGCATTGCAGGCTGCGTTTTTCCTCTGTGAATCGTGGAGGGGTGAACTGCAGTAATACGCAATGCGCGGTGAATATTGTAGCGTGGTGAACTGCATTAATATGCAATGCGAGCCTGTATGAACTGCATTACAGCCACGGGGGGGTGGGGGACTAGTTTAATAAGTTTTTTTGCTTGGTCAAGCGCGGTGGACTGCAGTAATATGCAATGCGAAATGCACATTGTTATGTTACCGCACTGCTTTATTTGTCATTTTTTTTGGGTTGTGTCTTTACATATATATATTGGTGGGTCAATTGGCTCCCCTCCCACCTTATCCCTGGCGGCTCCCATCTCACCTTATCCCTGGCGGCGAACATTGCCTGCTCTTTTTGACACTCTTCCTCGATCTGTCTTTTTCCCAACCAGACCCTACGCCTGGCAATGGATTGCGCGTGCGGCTGCCTGGCAAGGTTGGAGCCCATGCTGGAGACATGCGTTTTTTCTGAAGGGCTGGTTCTGAACCAGAGGCAGCGGCAGAACGCGCTTTGTTCCCTTCTCTATTATTCAGGTATTGGATTTCAGGCTCCATTCATCCATCAGATGACTGACGATGATGTCAGTGATTCATGGGTATGTATTTCTCGCATAGTCTTTTTCATGTGTTGTTTGTAGATAACACTATCTGAATATTTTTAGCAGTATTAGTTTCTGAAGAAATATTTTTCATTAAGTATAAGTGAACTGCTTTTCACTTAGTAGTTTTATTATGAACATTGTAGGAGCAGCAGCAATTTTGTCTAGTCAATATTATTATATGTTGACATCAATATTTTTTATGAAGATTGTAGCAGTAATTAGTTTCTGAAGATTGTAATATTTTTCTTATTTGTTCTTATTTTTTCTGTTCTTGTTGTTTTGCTTGCAGAAATTCCCTTCTGGTCTAGTCAGGGTAACAAAAAGCTGTGTTAATTTGGTCGTGGTTAGCAAGAATGGATATCATGATGTTGATGTTATGTATTCTGTTGGCTCTGATGATTGTTTGGTTCTCAAAGATGGCTGGAAGGAATGTGTGGAGGAAGCTGGTCTTCAGGCTGGGGATGTTGTCATGGCTATGTTTTATAGGCATGCAAAGTGTTTGGAAATCAAGTTAAATTTGCTTTAGATCAGTCTTGCTTGAGCAGCAGCAGCATGAGACAATTTTGTTGTAATAATTTGAAATTTTTGTGTGGCTTCTAGTGTATTTCTTATAAGAAATCTGAGTATAAGTGAACTGCTTTTCACATATAGTTTTTCATGTGCATCCTATCAGCAGCAGCAGTTGAAGAATATACATACTGGAAACACCCACTGAGCTTTTTTTTAATCCACATACGGAACTAGAGTTTTTAATAAAAGAGGACAGCATCAACCATTATAATAGCAGCAGTTTTATGAAAGAATACTCTCTGTGAACTGCTTTGATAGATTGTTTTTATGTGTATCCTAGCTACAGCAGCAGTTTGAAGCAATATACATACTGAAAAAGACTACTGAGAACCGCATATTGTTGATAGATACAAACCAAGGTTCTGCGCTCATAATTAACAAAGTACATCATCAAAAAAACTAATGCAACATAAGCAAACATTGTGCCAAAGCAAATTACAACGAAAGCAAACTAATCTACATAAGCAGAAGGAAACAAATCGAGCACTTGCGACAGGAATCCTTGGCTATCAGCACCTGGCCTGCTTCACCAGTTCCACCCGTTGGAGTTGGAGGTGGAAGTTGACCCCCCCTTGCCCGCCACCCTCCAGGATGACCTCGGGCGCTTCCTGGTCTTCTCTTTTGCAGAGCGGGCCAGGCCTTTCTGCACTGTGGTGATTCGGTTCCATACCTCGAACGCAGTGTAGGCATCCTTGGCAGCATACTCAACGTGCCTCGTGCTAAGAATCGAAGTCCATAGGCTGTGGTCGTGGTCTTTCATCTTTGTCTTCATGTCTGCGTATTCGTCATCGATGATGGCAGCAGATACATTGCCAAGTGAGTCCAGTGGCTTCGTTCCATCAGGCACCCTCCAGTTCGCCTGAATGTCGACGAAGTTGGGGATGTGGAGGTTGCAACGTGAAAGCTTCTCCTTGTCCTGGTCGATGCAGAAACCAGCGAACTCAAACCTAAGCGAAGTGAACCGCAAGTTATACTTTTCGAAACTCCATACAGAGACATATAGAACTGCAACACATACTCAGCAGAAAGAATTGCTTACCTTGGGTCGCCGAGGAACCTGTCGAAGGTGATGCATCTCTCGCCCATTGTAGCACATACTTGGAAAAGCAGCACTGGGTGGTATTTGCCGATGGAGAGTTGAATCAGGGCCGCTCTGCTCTTGTTGGGTGTGTACTCGAGGTCGATGCCGACGATCTTCTGGCGGAGCCGCTGGAGAACTGCCTTGTACTCTTTGACGTACGTCGCCATGGCGTCCACGTCGTTGGTGTAGATCACCTTGATCTTGGTCTTTCCATGCGCCAGGACATCGTCGTAGGTCTTGGTGAACGGCATGGCTAGAAAGAGGAGGAACAGGAGGAGGAAGTGCAGCGTTGTGTGTTTCTGCGGACGATCAGGGTGATGGAGCGCGGGATTTAAAGGGGAGCGGCAACAACTTCTGCCGAGGCCACGATCTCGTCCTCCAACCGTCATGGCGATCGTGTGTTTCGTGATGATCGTGGCCTTCGCGCGTGTTGCAACCGGCCGGAAAGAGGAGCGGGCGCGCGGCGCTTCGGGCGATCGTGGGCGCGTTTATTTCGGGTAGGCGAACCGATCCGTTTTCTGTAAGCGAACTGCATCATTTTGAAACCGAGCCATTTTTTGTAACCGAACTGCATCGTGTTTCAACCGAGACGTTTTTTTATTTTTTTTGTCTATGACCTGTGGGCCTTTTATTCATTAAGTCTCTCTTTTTCTTCTATGTTTCTTGCAGCCCCTCTTCCCCTTCCTCTCCCCGCACAAA
>LR738714.1:290479718-290546161 GCA_902687465.1 Secale cereale
TCGTGCTTTCGCGTTGGAGAGCAACGACGCCCGCAACCGCCGCCGTCCGTAGGGGCGCTCTCGTGGTGGACAGCGACGACACCCGCAGCCGTCGCTGTCCATAGGGGCGCCTCCTCCGCCATCGCCGTCCGCAGCCACCTCCTCCGGCCGTCACATCGTCTCACCGTGAGCCCCAAATCGCCCCCAACCCGTTCCATATCTTGTGCTAGGGTTATTTTTGGAGTCAGCATTCTCTTCTTAAGTTTGTTTTGTATGCTTGAAATTGCAACGCCCTATGGATTGAAAGTTTTTTCTCTGCCTGCTTTTGGGGTTTGCTGTCTAGGGTTTAATTATTATCCCTTTCTGACTGCAGACACAACATGGCTTCTTCCTCCCCAATTGATGCCTCACCAGTTAGAACGGCTTCCCCATCTGGTACTACATCAAAGTGAACTGCATTTTTCATACACGGTCAATTGCTTCTTGTTGAACGAAATAGTGCACTGCATCGTATATTCCTTTACCAAGAACCATTTTTTCAGACATGTGGCAAACTGATATGAACTACCTCAAGTTAATTGTTTTTACATTTTTGGAATGACATTAAGTTACTTGTTATGTTTAATTGTTAAACATAAACTGCTAAAAGAGCACTGCAATTGGACATTGCTTTGTATTTTTTTTTTGTCTATCCACTATGCGGTTGTCAAATTGATATGAGCTGCATTAAGTTTTAGTTTTTGCCTCTCACAGAAGTGCATGAATTTGTTTTGTTTTGTATATCTAAGCGCACTTTTTTTAATATGTGGTCAATTGGTCAGTGAACGAATTAGTGCACTGCATCATATATCCCTTTACCAATGTCCATTTTCATACACACGTCAATATGATATTCAAGCGACATGAACTGCATTTAGGTTTACTATTATGTTTTAATTGTTAAACATAAACTGCTAAAAAGAGCACTGCATTTCTACATTTATGTTTCCAAGTTGATATGAGCCGCATTAAGTGTAGGTCTCCCTCTCACACACATATCTTTCTTATGTTTTTCTCACCCACAGTTTTATCTCCTGGTGGGTCCGGGGGTGGTGGTGTTAACTATTTGATTACACGTTATTTCACAGCCGATGTTGTCGGTGGCGGTACATCTGATCAGGGCAGCATTCTACCTGAATTGAGTGAAACCCAGTCGCAAGCTATTGATGGCACAGAACCAGTTACACAGGATTGGATGGTCCCTGGTCAGATTGTAGCTCATGTTGAGAGGAAAAGGCAGAAAGCGATTGCGCTCGGTAATACTTTCGTGAAGGCTCATAAGGAAAAGCAAGTAAAGTTTGAGGAGGGTAAGGAGATAGGAAGGAGGATTGCAGATTCAAAGAAGTCTGCTAAGTTTGCCCCCGCAAAGAATCTTGTGAAGAGAAAACTCAATACTGTTGCAGAGCAAGGTTTAAGTTCTCCACGCCGGAGCCCGCGTGTTGATTACTCAAAGAGGCCTAATTATGTCGAGGTTCATGTGGATGGGATTCAAGGAAAGCGGAGACGCGCGGACGATCACTCTGGTGTTGATTCTGAGCGTCGATCTAAGCTGGCACGGGAAAATGCAGCTGGAGAAGCGCTGGACAGTGATTCTGATGAGGAGGATGTTGATGTTAGTAAGGTATACGCTGTTTATTTATTTTTTCTTCTGTTTTTTAAGTTGTTTGGCATGAGTTTGCTGATGTGAACTGCATTTTTTATTCTTTGTTTTGTAGACTGCTAAGAGTACCAAGAGGAAGAGGTCTGAAGATGATGTTGCGCATGAATGGCATTTTAACAAGACTGTTCGGCTGTCCATTCCAAACGTATGCAAAGCTGTCACCTTGTTGCATGATGCGCACAGAACTTTGGTGCGACAAGCAGGTTTTGGCATTGTCTTCGACCTGAAATTAGAGAAGAATGTTTCTCGTGTTCTGATGTGCAAGATGATGGGAAAGATCGACCCTGATACGATGAGATTGGACTGCGGGTCAAACAATGTTCTGGAAATCAGTCGTGAGGTTGTCCATCGCATTTTTGATTTCCCTATGGGTTCTCACACTGCTCCCAGGCCTGCTGCCAGCTGCCATGATGATTCGCTGGCTAATTTGAAGGATGAACTTGGTTTCAACCGTTCTCGTAGCATAGATGTGAAGGACCTGCTTATTTTACTTCGCACGCTGGCTGCGGACCCTGCGAAGGTTAATAAGACTGTGAAGGTTTTTTTTCTCATTGTTTTCCAGTGCTTGCTTTGTCCCAGCCCTGCAACTCGGTTGTCCAGGGTAGCTGCTATGGTTGAAAACTTGGATTTTGCATCTATGCCTAGCATGGACTTTGGTCAGCTTGTTGTCGACGAGCTGCAGGCCGCTGTGTACAAGTGGAATTCTAAAGGGAGCAAGCAGAACTGCGCTGAGGGTTGCACCATCGTGCCCCTATTCATGTACCTCGATTCGTTGAATCTTCGAAAAGTATCGGTTATGGATAGACGCACGCCACGCGCCGCAATACTGTCCCATGTGCAGTTGAAGAAGATTCACAACGCCAACATTATTGTCAGGGGAAAGATACACCCGGACTCTTACAAGTTTGGCAAGCTGGCGGTCAGTGCATAGCCAGCCTTTGTGTTTGTTTTATTCCTTTTTTTCGCGCATGCTAAATGTGAACCTCTTATGTACTTTTTTTGTGAACTGCATCTCTTTTTTTGTTAATTTGTTCAGTGGAAGGCGGAAGCGGACATTGTGTACAAGCGGACTGCAGTTGCCGAAGCGCCTGAAATGTTCTGTGAGCCTCTTGCTAGGGCGGCACCAATTCGACGGGGTCGTGGTTTTGCTAGGGCGGCTGCTGGAGGTTTTTCTGGCGAGGCTTCTGCTGATCGCAATAAATTTGTTCAGGTCGATGAGCTTCTCGACAGGGTCATCAATTTAGCTTGTGATTTCCCAACATCCGGTTCCAGGATGAGGAATATTGCTGGATTGTTTCCTGAAGGCAAAGGCCCTTCTGAAGCAGAAATCGAGGCCGCTCATAACTTTGACCGTGGGCAGCTTGAATTCCTTAAGCAGACAGTTACGAATATCAGGTCTTCATTCGTTCAGTTTAAGCAGTCTCAGGACGACAACTGTGCTAGGTATGAGCAGGAAGCTGATGCAACTGTGAAGGAAATGAACAGGCATGAAGATGTTGTCCGGCCTTCTTTGCCTGACCCCGCAGATGTGGATGTATGTCTTTTTTTCATATGTGAACAGTTTTTTTACCCATATTTGTTATCTATTTTTTCTGTGTGTTTGTGGCATTGACTATTTGTTTTCGCATCCTTTTGTTCTTTTCGCAGTGTGGAGGAGAATCTTCTAAGGCTAACGCTTGTCGTGATGATGACCACCAGGACCACTACGGTGTTGATTCTGATTATTTGTTTGACAGGCCATTGTCCCCCGTTGACGAAGCTGCCAAAGACAATCCTCTTGACGAAGGCGTCATCGACAAGGTTTGATTTCTTCCTATTTTCATGTTACAGTGAACTTCATTGTTTAATTTTTTGTAGTGTCCAAAACAAACAATCATATTTTTGCACCTGTAGTGGCAGCGAACTGCAGTTTTTTACTTTTTTGTAGTGTGCACCAGTAGTGGTAGTGCACTGCAGTTGTTGTTCAGAGAAGAAGCATCATCTTTTTAGCAGTGAACTGCATGATCTGGTGTTGGTTTTTTAGTTGTAGAACTGCAGATTTGGATAATAGTTTTATTTATGTTTTTGTTTTTTAGGATGCCGAATCAAACATGGAAATACATGGGAAGGAGGCAAAGGGTGACGCTGGCAAGGACGAGGAGGCTGACAAGTCTAAAGAGATGGAAGGCGACGCTTCTCTGGTGAGTATAGAGAATTTTGCATTTTGTGTTTTATTTTTTATTTTTCATGGGAGCTTCATGGTCCGTTTTATTAGTGAACTGCATTCTATCTTTTTTGTGTAATGTGTTTTATTTTTTAACTCATCAGAACTGTGGATTAAATGTTGAAATCCAAGCGGAGCACATCATTGAGGATGATAATGTGGAAGGGAGAGGAGGGGAGGAGCCTAATGCTGCGGTTGATAAGGCAGAAGGTAGAGAAGGAGGGGAGTGTCCTGTTGAGGCTGATAAGGCACAAGAGAGAGAAGGAAGGGAGGATATCGTGGATTGTGATAAGCATGAAGAGAGAGAAGGAGCTCCTCGTGTTAAAGTTGAAATTGCAGAAGAGACAGAAGGAACTCCTAGAGTCGGATTTGATGCTGCGGGGACATCCGCTGGCATTGATGGTGTTGGTGGGCCTACTGTTTTGTTGCTTGGCGATGAGGTGCCTGAGAAATTTTGTGTCACCCCTCGCGCCCCCGAGCAATCTGTTGGTAATCTGGCTTTCCCAGCCGAGACAACCAAAGTCCCAGCTGAGACAATTTCGATTGGTTCTGAAGAGGAACAGCCAAGACTCTCTCAGGACATGAGCAATCAAGCGCCGCTTGACGATGATATTACCGGGTTGGATCACTTGACGCTCAGCGAAGATGTATATGAGCAGCCGCAAGAAGTTTATTCTGAAACCGAAGGTAAGCGAACTGCATTATTTTTGTTCTTTCCCTGGGGCGAAATGGACCGTGTGTGTTTTATTATTTGATATCGTTCCCACTCTGTATGCAGATGAGGAATTACCTGTTGTTACTCCTTTGAGGATTGATCCAGCTCTTATGAGAAGATACAATGAGTTATATGATGCTGTTACGAGGGCTAGGAGGGATAAGAAAAAGAAGTATGACATTTTTTTGTCTTACACCCCGGTTATTTAATATGTTATCTTTTCAGGGACACCCATCTTATCACTTTTTGCTGGGCTTTTTTCTTCTTGTCTGAAGGCATCTAGTTGCGTTCAAGGGCGAGTTTGGTGATATTACTATCGATCATGTTGGCGAGTCTTTTTGGTCGTATGGAACGCTGAGCACGCGCCTCGCAAACATTGGCGTCTCTATGTTAGCTGAGAGGTTCAAAGGATCGATGATTGTCCCGTACAACCTATGTGTAAGCATTTTCATTAATTTGTATTTTATCCCTCGTCCAATTTTTATTTGTGCTATAAGCATTTTCATTAACTCTCTGGTTTTGTCTTTTTTGTAGAATTCCATTTGGAACGGCGGTGCCACAAATAGGGCTTTGAAAAAGATGTTTTCTTCAAGCGCAGAGGAACGTGTGGACAAGAAAAACTTGGTAACGCATTTTGACCATTTTCGTCATCTTGAAAATAAGTTTTTTGTTTTTCTATTTTCTCATCTGGTTTGTTTTATTCTTTTTTTATTTCAGATTATGTTTGCAACATTTGACCCTCCTCCCGCAACAATGAAGGACGCGATAGGCCATTACTGCTTGGTCACTTTGAACCTGCGAGAGAAGCATTTTGAGTTTCTCGACTCATTGAACGAAGACGACAGCGCTCCTGCAAATCTTGTCTTCAGGAAAATGGTCAGGAACATCAAAAAAGTTTGGAAAGATGGCAGCGCAAGCTGCGATGTGCCGTTGAACCCTCCCACCCTTGACGGCTTTGCGCTGACTCATATTAATGTCCCGCAACAGGGAAACGGGTTTGTACTTGTTCTCCTTTTTTCTTTTTCCTCCTTCAGTTTTTTGTGTGTAAGTGAGCTGCATTGATTTTACTAAATTAGAAGCACTTTTTCCCTTGAGCGAACTGCATTACTAATGTGTTATTAGTTGTTCTCCCTCGGTTTTTTGTGTGTATGGAGCTGCATTGTTTTACTAACATCAATAGCACTTCATTATTGAGTGAGCTGCATTAGTAATGTGTTTATGTTGGTTTTCTTGCAGGCATGATTGTGTATTTTACATGTTCCAATTCATGCAGACCTGGGATGGTGAAACGATTGCCAAGTTTGGGAAGGAGCACATTGGCTACATCAAGAAGGCGATGCTCTATAGTTGGCTGACCTCGTCGCATTGCTGTCTTGACCTGACATCTCTTTTAATTTTTAAAGAAGGTTATTACATTTTTCTTTCAGTCACACACCCTTTTTATTAAGTGAACTTCATTGATACAGAAAGGGGTGGTCCACTACTTTTGTTAAGCTTTTTAGTAGAACCCCATTCTCATGTTAAAATGACTTTCGTTAGTGAACTTGATGATTCTTTTCATTTTGCTCATTATCCATTTTTTTGTGCAGGCTTTGACGAAGGCGCACACCAAGGTGGTATTTCCTTGTTTGAAACTCAGGTTCACACTCCAACGATTCCGAATTTTGTCCTTGATGAACCCCCCATTAAGCTTGTAAAAGAACCGGTGTGTAAGAGGTTGAGGAGTGGCGCCGGCACTTCGAATGAAAAAGCTCTTGAGAAATCTCATGTCAATGTCAAGCATGGGAAGAAAGCAGTGAGCCCTCCGAATGCTGAAGATAGTGATGATGATTTTGAGAGGCCACCACCAGTGCCTAGGAGGACCAGGAGCGCAGCTGTGGAACGCCCGACGGACAGCGAGGCACTAGTTATATCAAATAAGAGGCCTGTGCAGAAGCCATCAAAGTTTCGATCTCCTGTACAGAAGTTGAAGCCTGCGAGATTCAGCTATCTTGTGGAGATGAGGAAAGTCTTGCAACTCATCACGAGCACACCATTCAGGCAGAAATACAGCGAGTCAGTTATTTTTTCGTTAGTTTTTTCGCTTTTTGATTTTTAATGTGTGTAATGTTCTTCTGTGTTTTTGCTTTTGTGCTCCTAACCCCCCCCCCACCTTCGTCGTTTCTTTTGTGAAGGTGCGCGCTTTTCATGCACAGGAATCCTATCGAAGTCTACACTATGAATGTGGACTACATGTTCTTAACTTTCACCAGAGGTGGTTTTATGGACTCGGAATTGATGGATCATATCATCAGGTACTGGAAGAATGACGAGCATATGAATGTGGTTTATCGATCTAGCGAACGCGTTCTGCTGTCCCCTTTGTTTATCACGGTATTTCTCTTTTTTCCTTTTTTTTTCTTTTTTTCTGCTCGAGTGAACTGCAGTAAATAGTGCATAATAATTTATTTTAGAAAGTACTGAACTGCATATATTTATTTTTTGTGTTTAACCCATGTATCTTAAATGAATCAAATTATGGGGAGAATTGTGAACTGCATACTGTTTTAGAGAAGCGTGATCTGTTTTTTTGATTAAGCGTCGGAGCGAACTCTGAGGTGGAACTGCATTAACGTTCTTTTGTGAATTACCCACACGCAGTATGTGCTTCAAATGAATGATCACGCGGATAGAGATGAAGATGGAAACGTTGTGTTGCCTTTTGTCCACGGCAAGTTTAACGTTGACGATGCAGCAAAGCAGTTCAAACTTTATGTTCGTGATGACGAGAACCTTCTTGATTGCAAATTAGTAAGTTATCAAATTTGCTTTGTTCAGCCTTATGTACTTATTTTCTCTCCCAATTTTTTCCAGTAATCCTTTTTCACTCATCAAACCCATAAATAATTTGATGAAACAAAATCAGATTCTGTTACCACGGATGAAAGACCAGCATTATTCGCTATCCACGATGAATAGGCACCGCGAGACCCTTGACATTCATGACACTAGGAGGTACAGCGAACCGGTTGATTAAACGACGAGGTGGCATAAGTCTGAATACCACAGCGACCGCACTGAAATGGTAAAATTTTTCCTTTTTCACCTTCTTCTTGTTTTCATGCGTGCGCGTGTTTGAACAATATTGTTGTGATGTGTATTTTTGTTTTTTTTATTTCCACCAGATGATCAGGATGACTGCATTGTTGAAGAAGGTTAAGGGAGAAAAGGAGTACAAGAGAAAGGAGTCGGTAGACTGGATCAGTGTTTCAAAGAAAGCTAGCTATTTGGGCTCCCCTGAGCAGGGCCCCAACGAGTGCGGCTTTTTTGTTCTGAAGATGGCTCAGTTTTATGACGGCAAAAGCTTTGTTGTGAAATTCGCAAAGCGTAATGTAAGTATCTTTTTTTAACCCAATAATAATCCCTCATTCTTTGATATTCTTTTGTCAGTTCTTTTTTGTAGATGATGTTGTATATTTGTTTTTTTTCTTCATCGCAGGAAGCTGCTGTTGAGGAATGGAAGGCTGAGTTTTTGTTCCAGATTCTGTTCCACCCTGAAAACATGGTCGTAGTCACCGAGTTCCCGGAGGATCTAAGAAATCTCTGCATTTCTCTTGGCTTTTCTCCAAAACTGGATTCGCAGGAGGAGGATGAGGCATAAATGATAGCATATCTTTTTTTATGTGTGTTGATGTCTTTTCGTGTGTGCTCCAAAACTTTCTGTAAACAGTATGTATGGTCGCTGTGTGTAGTTCTCGATCTGCAAAACTGTTCACACCATGCTGTGTGCTTTTGTATATACCGGTCTAGTTAGTTTTTGTGTTTTTCTTTTTGTGGCAGACAGGGACAATGTCAAATATGTACATAATGGAGCTTTCAGCCAATTCCTCCTTGTTTATCGTAACACGTTCGCAGCGCACTGCATTCACTCATATGAGTAGTAGCCAAGTTTTTTAAATATACGCATCCGCACTGCATCTCACCTTATCACATGGGACAACAAAGACGAATTCAACGTGTTTGTCGTCGAGTTTCAAAATTTTGGAAAAATTGTATTAGAAGACAGAAAATCAACCGTGTCTGCTAAGGGAGAGCTCAATTTTTTACATTTTTTGCACTAAGCGCACTGCACTGTGTACTCGAAGCGGACTGCACTGTAAGCTTTAAACGCACCACACACGCACTGCACTGTACGTGAAGCCTACTCTGACTCTATATTTTTTTCTTTTCTAACTGCATTCTATATTGATTCACGGTCATCTCAGATTCTATACGACGAAGAGAACTGCATTCTCAAAATGACATTCTGATCTCAGGGTTTTCATACAGAAGAGAACCGCATTCTGAGAATGACATTCTCATCTTATTTCTTTCATATAGAAGAGAACTGCATTTTATCAAGCATACCCACCCGCAGCACATTGATCACAAAGTATATATGGCATATGGTATATCTATTCATTTTGAACTTCAATATTACATGTTGAATTCTTTTTTTTGCAGTCCACTGAACACAAGATATATCTTATATACGATACGATATATATAAAGGATGAATTTAATATATTTTTAAAAGGTAAAACTGTATATGTGTTGATCTATGTCCTTTTCCTGCTGCTTCTTCTCAAATTGCGCACTACATTTGTTTCAATGGTTGTTGCTGCTTCTATCTTGCTGTTGTTGTTCGCATTACCCCTCGTAACGCGACCGTGCGACTGCAATGCTTGCCTACGCGCTGGATTCTGCCTTCTGTCTCTCCCCCTCGTTTTTGATGATGGTTCTTCGATGTCTTCATCTTCTTCTTCTTCTTCCTCATCTTCCTCTTCTGCTTCCCCATCTTCCTCTTCAGTTACATCAGCTTCGCTCGCTTCCTCGTTCTCTTCTCTGTCAGCATCTTCTTCGTCATCTTCTTCATCTTTTTTTCTGTTCTATTTGGACAAGTTCTCGCGTTATGCTTCTCTCTCTTGTTGCAGACGCTACATAGTCTTCTCTTTGTCATATCATCTTGTTGGTCAGCTTGCTGATTTGTGGTGGCATTTTCAGCCTAGATTTTTTTCAGCCTCTCCTTACATGTTCTTGAGTTGTGTCCCGCAATCTTATTGCATGATTTACACATCCTTACCCCCAGTGGTCTTCCTCCGCTGTCCAATTCTGGCTCAGGCCTGCTATTTTTTTCAGGACTTTTTTCATTTGCTGCAGCTTTTTTATTGGCTGATTTGCTCTCTTTCTTTCTCCCTTTTGTGTTTGAAACAGGTGGGGGAAGAATTGTGTCATCCATATTATGAGCTGCACCATCAGCGGCATGTTTGTGCTCCTCTCCTTGTTCTTCACCCCGCTCATCCATGATCTTCTCTGCTTCTTCTTCTTCGTTTATTACGTTGACTTCTTGTATGAGTTCTCTCATCCCAGCTAAAGCTCTGTTGTACCCTCTATCCGATTTGACACCCTTGTTTGCCAGGTCCATTGCTGTTTCTGCAAGTAGTCTCCTACGGCAGAACATCGAACTCCCATCTAGAGCAGTTTGCTCATAGTCTCTGCGGTCAAAAGTTGGATTTTGGCGTGCATTCCGTGTGTATCTCTTCAATATGTACTCTTCAGGTATCTTGTCCACCCGCAGCTGATCCAACATGCAAATGATGTGCACGCAGAACAGGCCTGCAGCAAAAGAATTTTTTGTGTTATTTGTGTCAGCAAACTTCACATAAATATGCAACATTTTTTCAATTTTTGGTTTTGTGAACTGCATTATAAATAGGTCCTGGGTCTCCTGTTCTAATGAACTTTACTAAGTTTTTTTTTGTTTTTCATCTCTTTTTTGCTACCAGCAGTAAGTGAACTTCATTATGTTTTCTTTGTGCTTATTTTTTGTTTCCTGTCTGACTGACCTGTGTGTGTCCACAGCTTGCATTCGCATTCGTAGATACCGTTCGTCACATCAGCAACTACCTGGAACTCGTGTCTTGCCCAATGAAAATCATCAGATCGGTTGTAGTGGCGCACCAAATATTTCATCAGGTTGTCAGTGGACTGCTCTGATCTGAATGCAGTGTTACGGTAGTGCATTTGCTTGAAGTCAGCAAAGACCGCCCTGGTGTAAATCTTGGAAAGCTGAACCTCGAAACCAAACTGAGTAGTAGTCTTTATTTCCGTCTGTGAAACAAATAAAACCAGTTAAGTAGTTGTTTTTCATAGCAAAAATCAAGAAAGCGAGTAGTGTTTTATTAATTGCTCATCCAGCTTAAAAACTTTGCTCTGGTTATATACCTCGTTGGCTATGGTCTCCGCGTGCTCGACGCCCTTCCTTGTCTGGATGCACCTGTCCACCTGCGATGCAAAGATGTGTAGGTCGTGTCTTTCCTTGACAAAGTTCCTCTTCAAGATCCGGTTCATGCTTTCACTTCTCTGTGTCGTCGTCATCCGTGCACAGAACACCTCCTTGTAGTAAGCTGATATCCATTCTTTTTGGTCTGTCCAGAGGACCTTCATAATTTCATCATTTTGCAGGTTATACTTGTCCATGAGCTCATGCCAAGCGCGTTCAAACTCTGATGGCATCAGCGGGTGGTTGAGAACGGAGGTCAGCTCATCCTTGAATGTCACATACGCTTTGTACAACAAGGACAGGTGATCCTTGTATTTTTTCAGTATATGCCAACGACATAAGTTGTGCAGCGTGCCTATTAGCGTACTTTTTATCGCGGCATCCATGGAGGGGCATTGATCTGCATGTTTTTGAAAAAATCAAGCAGTGAGTTATTGAGAGAACTGCATATCCTTTTTCTGCTTTTTTCTTATTTTTTCATTGGATGGAAGAAATGGACTACAAACTTGGCAGTGAACTGCATTGTTATTTAAACCCATTCTTTTTTTAAGCATACCTGCGAGTATGCAGATTGGCCGCTTGTTGTTCATGCAACGCAAGAACGTCCGGAACACCCACTCGAAAGTCGGTATTATTTTGTCTCTGATGAGAGCCACAACGAATATTGTACTTTGGAGGTGGTGGTTGACTCCAACGAAGACGGCCAGAGGCATGTGGAACTTGTTGGTCTTGTAGGTCATGTCAAATGTGACACAATCTCCAAAATCTTCGTACGATCCCCGGCAGCTCGCGTTCGCCCAGAATGTATTTCGCACACGGTTATCGACATCTTTCTCGTAATCATAGAAGAACTCCGGGTTTATTTGCTGCATCTTCTCAAAGAAAGCCAGGAGTTTCTTCACATCGTCTTCTGTTTCCTCCCTCGCGAATTGGTGCTTCCTGTAGTTCGAAATAATAATATACTTGCAGCATTAGAGACATACAGAAAATGCATAAGCGAACTGCATGAAATAGACGAGATATCGTTTTTTGTTTAGTGAACGTACCTGTTCAACCAGTCACGGCTGGTGCGCCCCATAAAGTGCAGCCCTCCTGACATCCTTGACAGGGTTGACATCATCTGCGTGTGCGTCAGATTGTCGCTCTGCATGTCCTTCACTAGTTTATCAAGTAATGGATCATCCGTCTTATGCGAGTGCATGTGCAGAAGCATAGCCGGGCTGTCAATCATCATGTGGTTGTGATTGAGCTTAATCTCTGCTATCACAACCACATCCTTGATTTTTGTCAATCTCATTCTCGCCTTGCAGCCAGTCCTCTTTGATGTTTTCTCTCGCTTTCTGTCATAATCAGTGACAGTTTCCTTGCTTCTGCCTTCCTTTGAGCACACTATGTATCTGTTTGTTCTGTATCCGTCGTTTTTGCGTGTGCCGAAGCCTGCATGCCTGGCATACGTGTTGTAGAATTATCGCGCCGCAGCGTGTGATGTGAATTGCATACCTTTCACAGGCACAAGTTCTTGGAGCATGTTCTCATTCTGCACACACAATATGGAATATTTTTTTTGTTAATGAGAATGCACAAGCTGAAAGAATGCGTAAGTGAACTGCAGTAGTTAGGCAAGGAAGCTTACATGCGTGTACTGTTTTTTCTCTAACGGTGTTTGCAGCTCACCAATGTATATTGGGCATGGAGGGGTGACAACAGATCTGTGTAATTTAGGATCGCGAGGAGGCAGAAGTGTTGAGAACTTTACTTTTTTGGTTGCTTGCGGCTCTCCTTCATTCTGCTTCCGGTTCTTTTGGTGCGCAGTAGGCGGCCTCGGTGGAATTCCACTGTCTCTTTGTCGACGAATCGTTTGCTCATGAACTTGCCAAACTTGCTGGGTTTCAACATTGGCTTGTGGAGGTGCTATATCATCCGTTCTGATCTGCTGGCCAAATGTTTCAAAGACACGCGTGTACCTTGGCTGCATAACTGTTATGATTTGCTCTTCATCATCATCCTCCTCATCATCTTTCTGCGCATGCTCTCCCATGAAGACCAGATCGTCGTCGTCCTCCTCATCTTGCGCGCTTTTTGCTTCACTACCTTCTCCATCTCCAATGATGTTTGGTTCACTATTTTCATCTTTTTCCTCTACATCTTCCTCCACGGAGTACACAGTTATGTTTGTTGTGTTAAAGAAACCCCTAGGTATTTCAGGTGTTATCCATCCAGGCATCTCCCACTCTTCTCTTCCAATGCAGTTCAGGGGCTTTGGGTCGTAAATGAATCGAGGTATCTTCTGTTTTGGAGGCATAGTAATTTCTTGCACGGTATTAAGACAAAGCTTTTTATGCACGTCAACAGTGAAATGAACTACATCTTTCGTACTATATATCATTATATTTTGCAACTGTAGAAATTGCACTTCAATTTGTCATTCTATAGCAGGGGCACTGGGAGTTAACATGAAGAAACAATGCACTTCAATTTTAGGCACAACGCTCTACATATGTAAGTCATGGTGGACTGCAATTTTGAGCCATATAGCATTTTTATTTTTTAGAAGTATCTTTTTCTGTTTTCTACTGGGAGATACATGGGACTGCAGTCGACGCAAGAGGGGCACTGCATGGGGATAAAAAGGGCACTGCAAACTGGATGTGGGGGTTGGGTATGTGATTTTCTTACATTATATGCAGTTCTCTCCTTCTGCAGATGCAGCTCTGGCTGCTATTGGCGTGCAGTCCACCTCCGCTGCAGGAACTCATGGGCTTTTTCAACTTTTTCCATTGTCGCGGGAGAAGGCTGGATGGGCACCATTGCAGTTTGCATACACGACGACTGCGATGGAGAAGGCATCCTTGCAGTTCTCTTTCCCCTGTCATGCATAACCGAGGCTGGATGCTTCAGCAGCGGATCCCCCAGGTGGTGTTGGGGCGAAGGTGAGGGGCGGTGTCGCTTCCTAAACGCCGCCGCGGAAGAATCCTCGCCGACGGACTGCATTGCCGGCCGCTCGGCGCGCGCTCTGCCCTACTGGCCACGGAAGAAGGCGGGGAGGGGTGGGGGACGCCGCCGGCCGCAGGGCGCTGCCGCGCAAGCAGGCTGGGAGGGGAGGGGGACGCCGCCGGCCGCCGGAGCGCTGCCGCGCAAGGAGGCGGGGAGGGGAGGGGGACGCCGCCGGCCGCCGGGGTGCTGCCGCGCTAGGAGGCGGGGAGGGAGGGGGACGCCGCTCGCCGCTGGCCGTCGGGGCGCTCCCGCGCTAGGAGGTCGGTAGGGGAGGGGTATTATGAGAATAAGGTTTTTGTTAGGAGAATAAGGTCTTAAGGGGTGTTATGAGAATAGACCCACCCTATATATATATATATATATATATATATATATATATATATATATATATATCTTTTTTATATACTTTCAAAAGCACAACACCCTTTATACATAAATATGGTTTACAGATGCCATGATCTCAAATTCATAAGGCTGAATCCATCTTAAATTGAATTGAAATATTTCAAACCATTTTATGTTGAAATATAGTGTATGCATTCCTCGTTGACTACCTCCAATTAATGTGTGTTTCATGTAGGGTTTTTTCTCAAACACGTATAACGTGTTTGACACATGCAACATGTAGTGTAGTCCCATTTAGACATGAATTGCATAAAGCCATGCATTGTCTCTAATTGTAAAGATCTATGGATCACTGATATTGGTAAACTAAATAACAGTACATATGTCCCCAAATTCAAATGAATATGCATGTTTGATAGCCAAGTTTTTGTTATGATATTATTGATGTCCTGATCTCTAATTTAAATATTTAAATCCCCTTTAATCTAGATATTTCGTCTCATATAGCTATCACTCGCGCCCTCATATATCTATCTAGACCCGTACACCTACACCATCTCTAGGGTATGTCTTGTGCTAGTTGTATGTTGATAGCAGTCTTTTCTGGTTCGTACACTCTGATAGTAGTCTCTCCCTCGACATTCACTATATCTCTCCCTGCTACACTCTGACAGTAGTCTCTCGAACTATAATTCTCCCTATGAAATCTCTTTCTCTCACAAAAACAAAAACTTCGTATCTGGGGGTCTCATTTCTCTATGCTATTCCCCTATATGCCGCTCACACACACCCTCTCACTCTAGACATGTCTTCTGCTCCCTAAGTCTAAGTAGCTACGACTCTCCCTCTTAAATATCCATCTCTCGTACTCAAACACAAACTCAGTCTCCCAAGGTCTCATTTCTTCCCATCGTTCCCCTATATGCCTCTCACACACACCCTCTCTCCATAGGGATATCTTGATACGGTGTATCCTAGGGTCATCACCATGGACCCTTCATCGCCTCACCAAGTGCCCAAAGGACCCATGACTAGAGCCCGTGCAAGAGCTTTCGAGACCGAGGTGACCTCGCTCCTCTCTTTACATCTTTCGGATTCACTTGAGACACGGCTTCTACCTTCATCAGAGACTCTATGCATACTCAGGTGCTTGGACAAAGGCCGCGGGACAGCTCTACACGATGCTCAAGAGGACAGGCCCGACAAGTGCACGAGACAAGAAGAAGGACGGCTGAAGATGCTACAGGCACCGGACGTCCGGCCCGCACCGGACGACCGGCGACTCCCAGGCACCGGACGACCGGAAGACACCGG
Source organism: Secale cereale (assembly GCA_902687465.1). Classification (NCBI taxonomy): domain Eukaryota; kingdom Viridiplantae; phylum Streptophyta; class Magnoliopsida; order Poales; family Poaceae; genus Secale; species Secale cereale. The sequence continues at coordinate 290,495,269 of LR738714.1, forward strand.
GCGTCCGGCCTCCCCCAGACGACCGGACGACCGGAAGCCACCAGACGTCCGTGAAAACGACTACAGAAGCTAAATAGCGGAAATCCGAGGATTACCGGACGTCCGGTCCCTCCGGAACCACCGGACGTCCGGTAACCCACGGACGTCCGCTACGACGGCGACCGCCCATGTAATATAAATACTGTTGACTCCCCTTCGTTAGACTCAGCTGTGGTTTAGCTCATTTCTCAGACTTGTGTGGATTTCTCCCACGAGACGGTGCGCCTCTACGGAGAAGATCCACTACGGATTCAGGACCTCCTCCATCGGAGAAGATCCCCAGGGATATCAAGACCTCCTCACGGAGAAGACTATCTTTGTATCACCGGTGTTGACCTTGGATCGTGTACCTCGACCTTGTATCGCGAATCTAGCGCTTGTGTGATTATCTTCGTGTTGATTGAGTGTTTTCCTCTTGTGTTTTCCCCGTCTTTCTCTTGTGATCCCCGTGTTCATCGTGTGCCACCCTCCAAAACGTGAAAGATCCGCTGATTAGGGTTCCACCCTGTATCATATGGTATCAAGAGCAAAGGTTTCTCACGATTTTGGAGCCCCACACTTGGTTTTCTAGCCTGTTTTTGTCGTGTTCTTCCCTATTTCGAAAATTCCCCACAAAAAGAGCCCCAAAATTTTTTGTGATCTGTTGATTTGGCAAGATTTTGTTGACTTTGTTCCATGGATTTGCTGTGCCACGTGTCGATCTAGCATTTCCCCACCTTCTCACCCTTTTCCCATCGCAAATCTGACCACGTTTCGCCATTTTCGCCTCGGATCCCACCAACCAAGTACTAAACCTACCGGACGACCGACGTTTACCGGACGTCCGGCACCTCTCGAGACACCGGACGTCCGCTAAACACCGGACGACCGGCACCCCGACAACAGAAGCGTTTTACCGGATTTCCGGCAACCACCGGACGTCCGACCCCTTCAGACAGACCGGACGACCGGTACCTTCCGGAAGTCCGACATCTCCTGACGCAGCTGATTTTGTTCAGTTATGTTCCACCTTCCGCTACCACCCACCTTCCGCAAATACCATCCACCTTCCGCAACGGCCATCTACCTTCCGCAACCACCATCGTTTTCCCGCTCTGAGTTTGAAAAGTGTGTCTCCCTTTGCCTTGGATACTTGAGTTGTGGTTTCACCGTTTCCTTGGATGTTTAGGCTACCTCGGGACGGCAAGAATTCGACAACACCACCGCTCAACTTTGGCAAGGACGGTAACATCGACGACACTTCGCTCATCTTACCTTGCAATTGCATTGTCACCCTATGAACCATCTTTGCGTAGCTTTCCCATTGAGACTAGCCATTTGAGTATTGCCAGGCCACGCCACTTGTGCACATTAGTGATAGTCATATATATTGCATACCACATCATCTTGGTATATTGCATATCTCCATGTGCCACAAGAGTGTTCCGCATACACAATAGCTACCTCGATCCGAGAAGAATGCATATGTGCCCAAAGAAAGAGCTCACAAGCTTTTAAGCAAAAGAGCCACCAAAGCAAAAAAAAAAACAATAGCATCATACGCCTTGCATCCAAAGAGATCATACATCATAGCAACATCATCTTGTGCTCAAGCATCGGCACATCATACACTCATAGCATACTTGTGATAGATAGTCGTTACATTTTGCCTCTTATAGGTCGTGCACAAGTGCGTATCCGCCTATTAAGCAATCGGTTAGCGTCTCTCTAGTGTTGTGAACACGAGCATTTTCCGTGGTTTACCACATTTTCGCTCATCCTTGGTTGCACAACCACATTTGTCTATCCGTGCGTGTGTTCCGTGTGCTACCTTTGCTAGTGATCTACTTGTTGCATGAGCAAATTTGTGAACCATTTTCAACATCTTTGAGTCACTTTGACTATTGCATTGAACTTGTGCCACATCCTAACCAAGCTCCTCTCAAAGCTTTACTTGTGTAGGTGTGAGAATCGACACGAAGTGATACCAATAGTGCTATTTCCGGGTTACATTGTTAAGTGATCATTGATCCATTTTCAACCTCGGTTAAGGTACATTGATATTGTCTTCTCCTTTCTCCACTCACATACTTGCTTGTGATGATGGATAGGCCAAGTTCATCTACCAACCCGATCTTCGACGATCCTCAAGAAGCGAACAACTACGTCACCAAACTACATCTATTCGGTGTCCAACGGGCTCTACATCAAGAGAGTGAAGCTATGCGAGAGTACATTGGTCAAGTCGCCGAGGACGCGCGCCAATTCCAACAAAGTACCAAGGAGCAAATCGACCTCATCAACACCAACATGTCTACTCAATACAATGAGCTCCGGACATTGATCATCAACCGACGTTCTTCCTCAACATCATCTCATCGACGTAGCCGCTCAAGTCGACACACCGACTCAACGCATGACTCAAGTACACCTACGTCCAACACTCTTCGTCAAGCCGCACGTCAAGCTCGACATGACCACCGGCAATCTCTACATGACAAGAGTTCTCAAGAGCTATTCGACGAGCAAGAAGGTCGACGTAGTCAAAACCAAGCTACACTTGAGCAAGCACAAGAACGGCACCGACTACGCCAACAACAAGAAGAGCGAGCTCGTCAATATCAAGAAGAACAAGATGCCGAGGCTAACCGCCAAGCACAACAACGTCGAGAAGCTCAAGCTATGGAGGCGCAACGTGCTCTACAAGATGCACATCGCAATGTGGCAGCCCGCACTCGACACAATCGTCAAGAAGAGGATTTCCTTCGCGATGAGATGCAAGAAAGGCGCCATCAAGCACGAATGCAAGAAGAAGCTCCTCCGCAAGCGCGACATGAGCAACAATACCAACAAGAACATCATCTCCAACAAGAACGTCTACATCAACAAGAGCAACAAGATATGGCCAACCGCCAAAATCGAGATCGCCCTCCCAACAGGCAAGGCAACAATGACGAGCATCGCTATGGCAAGCTCAAGTTCACCATGCCTAAGTTTTCCGGAAGCATTGATCCCGAAGACTATCTCTCATGGGCATTGAAAGTTGACAAGATCTTTCGCCTTCACAACTTCGATGAAGAGAAGAAGATCGCAATGGCATCCCTTGAGTTCCAAGACTATGTTCTCATTTGGTGGGAGCAAATCATAGAGAGAAGAGAAGCCAAGGGCGAACCTCCTATCACCACTTGGGCTCAAATGAAGGAAGTGATGAGAGCACGCTTTGTGCCTACACACTACAACCGCGACTTGTTCAAGAAGCTACAACTCCTCAAACAAGGAACCAAGTCCGTTGAAGAGTACTACAAAGAGATGGAGATTGCCATGATACGAGCCAACATCACGGAAGATGAAGAGCAAACTATGGCGCGATTCTTGAATGGACTCAACTATCCCATCAAGAAGATAGCGGACTTCCAACCATACAACAATCTCCTCGAGCTAGTACACCAAGCAACCAAAGCGGAGCGACAAGTTCAAGAGGACTACAAGTACTCCAAGTTCAACTCCAAGAACTTCGGCTCCTACAACCAAGCTTCAACGACTTCGGCTACTCCTCCTACCTCTACCAAGCCTTCTACAAACTTCGGCGACAAGCCAAGCTACAAGACTGCGACTACATCGAGTTGTCTACCTTCTACCAACAACTTCAAGCCAAGAGCTTCCTCAACTACTACTCCAACCGAAGATACAAACAAGACGAGCTCCATCAAATGCTTCAAGTGCCAAGGACGAGGCCACAAGTCATTTGAGTGCAAGACCGTTCGCACCATGATCATCAACGACGACGGATCCTATGACTCCATGAGCGATGATGAGATGGAAGCACTTGAGCATGTCGCAATGCATCGCCAAGTGAATGACGTCGAAGACCATCAAGTGTTTTGCGACAACGACTCAAGCCCCAACCTTGTTGTCTCCAAAGTCTTGACACTCCAACATCAACAAGATGACGACCAACGTTGTCACATTTTCCACACGAAGGCCGGCATCAATGGACGAGCCGTCAAGGTTATCATCGATGGAGGAAGTTGCCACAACTTGGCAAGCGAAGAGCTATGCGACAAGCTTCATTTGGTCAAGACGAAGCATCCTCACCCCTACAAGGTCCAATGGCTCAACGACGCCGGAATTCTTCGAGTCGAGCACACCGTGCAAGTCTCTTTCAAGATTAGCGCTTACGAGGACACTCTTGAGTGTGATGTGATACCCATGTCCGTGTGCCACCTTATTCTTGGACGACCATGGCAATATGATCGTGGAGTCACACACAATGGACGGACGAATCACTATCACTTCAAGATGAAGGGCAAGGAATTCATGCTCCGACCTATGACTCCAAGTCAAGTAGCCGCCGACAAGCTTTTACCTACCACCCATCGTGGAGAGAATGGTGAGAGAGCGAGCCACCAAAAAGAGAGCGAGAGCCACAAGCCAAATATGAGCGACTCCACGATGAGCGACAAGAAGCAACTAGTGCTATTTGCTACCAAACGTGAGATGAGAGAAGTGTGTGAGAACCCATCGAGCGTCTTCCACCTGGTGCTTCTATGCAAAGGGGAAGCCGAACCAACTAACACTTCACCACCTCCACCTTTTGTGTTGTCTAAATTGTTGCAGGAATTCTCGGACGTCTTTCCCGATGAGCTACCACCGGGTCTGCCTCCACTTCGAGGGATAGAACACCGCATCGACCTCGTACCCGGTGCTCCACTTCCAAACAAGGCTCCCTACCGCGTCAACCCCGAGGAAACAAAGGAGATACAACGGCAAGTGCAAAAACTCATCGACAAGGGTCATGTACGTGAAAGTCTAAGCCCTTGTGCCGTTCCCGTTATTCTCGTGCCTAAGAAAGACGGAACTTTTCGCATGTGTTCCGATTGTCGTTCGATAAATGCTATCACCGTTAGATACCGTCACCCTATTCCTCGCTTAGATGACATGCTTGATGAACTTTGTGGTGCCACCATCTTTTCAAAAATTGATCTTAAAAGTGGTTACTACCAAATTCGCATTCAAGAGGGTGATGAGTGGAAAACTGCTTTCAAAACCAAGTTCGGGTTATACGAGTGGCTTGTTATGCCAATGGGCTTATCTGAAGCACCCGGCACTTTTGTGCGTCTTATGCACTTTGTTCTTAGACCCTACATAGGTGTCTTTGTCGTGGTTTACTTTGATGACATTCTAGTGTTTAGTAAGTCGCTTGAAGAACATGTTGACCATGTCCAACTAGTTTTGCAAGCACTTCGCAAACAACAATTGTATGCTAATATGGAAAAATGCACTTTTGGCGTTGACAAGGTTGTCTTCCTAGGATTTGTCGTGTCTTCTCAAGGTGTTCACGTTGATGAAACTAAAATTGAAGCAATTAAAACTTGGCCTCAACCAAAGAATCTCATGCAAGTGCGTAGTTTCCTTGGTCTAGCCGGTTTCTATCGACGGTTTGTGAAGGACTTTAGCACCATTGCTATGCCTCTACACGCTTTGAGCAAGAAGAACGCACCCTTCATTTGGGGTCCCTCGCAAGACACCGCGTTCAATGAGCTTAAGAGCTTGCTCACGCACGCACCACTTCTAGCCCTACCAAACTTTGACAAACCGTTTGAGATTCATTGTGATGCTAGTGGCACCGGCATAGGTGGCGTGCTAATGCAAGAAAAGCGCCCAATTGCGTACTTTAGCGAAAAGCTATCGGGAGCGCAACTTAACTACCCCATCTATGATAAAGAGATTTATGCCTTGGTGAGAGTTCTACGTGTTTGGGAACACTATCTTAGACCTCATGAATTCATTCTTCATACGGACCATGAGACACTCAAGTATCTCAAAGGTCAAACTAAGTTGAACAAGAGTCATGCTAAATGGAGTGAGTTCATTGAGTCTTTTCCATATGTCATCAAATACATCAAGGGCAAAGAAAATGTTGTGGCGGACGCGCTTTCCCGCAAATGCATGCTTGTTACACAACTTGAGTTGAATGTGATTGGCTTTGAGCATATTAAAGATTTATATGAGCATGATCCTTTCTTTGCAAATGCTTATGCTAAATGCTTGACTCACACTTCTTGGGAACATTACTACATCAAGGATGGATATCTTATGAGAGCTAACAAACTTTGCATCCCCGAGTCTTCGCTTCGTTTGCTCCTTTTGCAGGAATCGCATGGAGGAGGACTCATGGGACACTTTGGACGAGACAAGACGTTTGCTACACTCTCTAAGAACTATTTTTGGCCCAACATGCTTCGTGACGTCTCACGCCTCACCAACTGATGTTCTACATGCCACAAAGCTAAGTCCAAAGCTCAATCTTATGGTCTTTACATGCCTCTCCCTATTCCATATCATCCATGGGAAGACATAAGCATGGATTTCATACTTGGCTTGCCTAGGACTCAAAATGGCAAAGATTCCGTGCTTGTCGTGGTAGATAGATTCTCTAAAATGGCTCATTTCATTCCTTGTAACAAGATCGACGATGCTTCACATGATGCAACTCTCTTTTGCAGGGAGATACTTCGTCTACACGGCGTGCCCAAAACGATCGTGTCGGACCGGGACGTCAAGTTCTTGAGTTACTTTTGGAAAACACTATGTGCCAAGCTCGGAATCAAGCTACTCTTTTCTTCGGCGTACCATCCACAAACGGACGGCCAGACGGAGGTGACGAACCGCACGCTCTCCACTCTTCTTCGTGTGTTGATCAAGAGGAACATCCGGGAATGGGAGCATTGCTTGCCAATCGCCGAGTTCGCCTACAACCGCGCAAGACACTCCACAACCGGCAAGTCCCCCTTCGAGATCGTCTACGGCTTCAACCCGTTGTCGCCTTTGGACATCCTACCTCTTCCTCTCCAAGAGCGCACGAACATGGACGCAAGTGCAAGGGCAAATTATCTCAAGAAGGTGCACGAAGACACAAGGGCGATGATCGAGCGACAAGTCCACCGTCGCGCCAACAAGTTCAACGTCAACAAGGCACCGATGGTGTTCAACCCGGGAGATCTTGTTTGGCTTCACCTTCGCAAGGACCGCTTCCCACACGAGCGCAAGTCCAAGCTTCTACCTCGCGCCGACGGACCATTCAAGGTGCTAGCACGCTACAACGACAACGCCTACAAGATCGACATCCCACGAGACAAGTACTCCATGAGCGATACTTTCAACATCAAGGACCTCTCTCCTTTCCATGGTGATGAAGATTTCGATCCGAGGTCGGATCTTTCCCAAGGGAGGGGAGATGATACGGTGTATCCTAGGGTCATCACCATGGACCCTTCATCGCCTCACCAAGTGCCCAAAGGACCCATGACTAGAGCCCGTGCAAGAGCTTTCGAGACCGAGGTGACCTCGCTCCTCTCTTTACATCTTTCGGATTCACTTGAGACACGGCTTCTACCTTCATCAGAGACTCTATGCATACTCAGGTGCTTGGACGAAGGCCGCGGGACAGCTCTACACGATGCTCAAGAGGACAGGCCCGACAAGTGCACGAGACAAGAAGAAGGAAGGCTGAAGATGCTACAGGCACCGGACGTCCGGCCCGCACCGGACGACCGGCGACTCCCAGGCACCGGACGACCGGAAGACACCGGACGTCCGGCATCCCCCAGACGACCGGACGACCGGAAGCCACCGGACGTCCGTGAAAACGACTACAGAAGCTAAATAGCGGAAATCCGAGGATTACCGGACGTCCGGTCCCTCCGGAACCACCGGACGTCCGGTAACCCACGGACGTCCGCTACGACGGCGACCGCCCATGTAATATAAATACTGTTGACTCCCCTCCGTTAGACTCAGCTGTGGTTTAGCTCATTTCTCAGACTTGTGTGGATTTCTCCCACGAGACGGTGCGCCTCTACGGAGAAGATCCACTACGGATTCAGGACCTCCTTCATCGGAGAAGATCCCCAGGGATATCAAGACCTCCTCACGGAGAAGACTATCTTTGTATCACCGGTGTTGACCTTGGATCGTGTACCTCGACCTTGTATCGCGAATCTAGCGCTTGTGTGATTATCTTCGTGTTGATTGAGTGTTTTCCTCTTGTGTTTTCCCCGTCTTTCTCTTGTGATCCCCGTGTTCATCGTGTGCCACCCTCCAAAACGTGAAAGATCCGCTGATTAGGGTTCCACCCTGTATCATATCTCGTGTTCCCTATGCCTCTCTAGCTATGACTCTCCCTTTGAAAAGTCTGACTCTCTCTCGCAAACACAAACTCAGTCTCTCGGGGTCTAATTTCTCTCTAATACTCGTTTGTATGTCACTCACATGCACCCTCTCTCTCTCTCTCACACACACACACATAGCCTACTATTCAGATCTACTCGACTCCTATCTATAACAAGCACACTAGCCGATCTCCCTCTAACTAGTATCTCTATCTCCCTATTTATGTGTTTCTCCATCAACTTTCTTTCTCGGTCACACTCTTGCTTCCTATCACACACTATATATCTCTCTTAAATACAAAAAACACACTAGACGATCTCCCACTAACTAGCATCTCTATCTCCCTATGTTTGTGTTTTTCCATCAACCTTCTTTCTCGGACGCACTGTTGCTTCCTATCACGCACACTATATATGCTTCTATCCACATGCATCTATAGGTCGGCCTCTTTTGCACACACATTTGTGTCTTCCTCTCTCTGCTCGCCATATATGCATGCTCCACCCCACGCCACTCTCTTTTAAAAACAAAAACGCACGCTCTAGCATCGCACCTTCTTCCCTCCGCTCTCACATGGATGCATATTGTCATATCGATATATCTCTCCCGTCATGTTGATCTTATGACTTATGTCCTCTCTTTTATCTCAATCATGCCCGCGAGCACACAAATCCCCAAGTATATATGTATATGTCCCGGACATGCACGTCCAAGGTCTTATCTCTCTCCATACCTAGTTAATTACCCCTAGCTCCCACCCCACATCAAATGTTTCTCTTCTTGTGTGCACATGGCTAAATTCTGGATGTGCCTCTTCTCTAAAACACACACTCACACTTAACTATGTCTCCTTTTGTCTACCCCACTTTGTCACTCACTCCCTTTATCCCTGAAACCAATAAGATTTTCACTTCGTTTAATTCCCGCATTTATGAACCATCGATAGTAGTTTTCCTCGGTGTCTCTCGAACAAACGTGTTATCTTGTTGTCCACTCATCTCACACGCACACTCCATTCTTCCATATCTACGGACCTCTTCTCTCTCGCCCCCTCCCTCGTTGGAGGCCTCTGCCATACACATGAACTGTCTACGATGAAGCCACACACACTTAATTACTTTCCTTGCCGAAGACTCCATCACACACACACACACACACACACATCGTTCTTTTTTTTACACACACGGTCTCTCTATACAAGCATGGTCTCTCTATACGACCACGCACACACACATGCTCTACGTGGACTATTTGTTCCTACCACCTTACGTCCAACCTTACCCATATGATAATAAATCACATTAATTTACTTATAACCTGGACAAATTCCACTTTATTTTACTACTTACCAAATTTCATATAATTATATGACGCAAATCACGAGCAGGAGGTGAATTCTTTTTACACAAATCTGATTAATATGGCCAGGTAAATTACAATGTAAGGTACCGTTATACTTATATCCCGATGCAAAAGGTGGAGTATATGTCTGAAGCGTAGAGGGGCACACACACAAACTCCCTAACAAACACACCATTCGTGCACGCGCATGGGAGTTATGTGACACACCCTAAATAGACCCGCATGTGTACAATTTATGCACCCGCGGGTACATGTGATGGACCGCAGTTACGTAAGTCGTACGGCGAACCTAAATAGTAACCGCATTCATTCTCTCCCACTACCTCTTCTCCGCTTGCCGTCGCTCGATAGCCATGGCCTGGACAAAGGTAACAACATAGGTCATGCTCCCATCAAAGCGGCGCTTTGAGCTACTTCCGGAGATCTGGAGGCGGCGCGAAGTCTGGATCACAACTGTCCTACCACCGGACTAGCCGGAGCAGGTGGAGGAGGAGGCGGACCAGCACGCGGTCATGGAGGACACGGACCCGGAGGAGGATGAGGATGACGCGGGCAAGGTGGAGACGGAACAGGAAGAGGATGACGCGGGAGAAGTGGAGCTGGAGGAGGAGGACGATGAAGCCAGCGAGGCGGAGCAGGAACAGGAGGAGGAAAACGCGGGCCAAGCGGAGTTGGAGGAGGAGGACGACGACGCGGGCGAGGTGGAGCCGGCGCCACCGGCTGCATGCTTCGCCATGGCGCCGCCCAAGAAGAGGGGCCGGCGGAACAGCAGGCCATCCTCGAGTCCATCCAGTAAGAGGACGAGGTGGAGGCTAACCGTCGCTTCCTCCGGCAACGGGAGTGGGGGCTCAACTAGATGTTCGCTGAATTGGAGGGGGAGCAGGAGGACTTGAAGTTGCAGCATGCTGCCGCCTACCCATCTCTGACGACGAGTACTATGGTCTAGCTTCGGTTATGTGTGTAGTACTAGTACTAGTTAGTAGTACTCCTATTCCATGGTTTTTAAGGATTTGATATAGTACTATCTAATAGTAGTTGTACTCAATGGGGACCTTGCCCAATGTATATTGCTTTTAAGGTGAACTAGTCAATGTGTACGTGCAATGCACGTTAATTTGGAAGTATATTAAGTGCATGTGGACATTAATTAGGATATTATTTGCGTGTTATTATGTGATTAGCACTATATTTGGCATGAAATTAACTGCATGCTAAACGTGTTGAGCGCTCGACATTGAAGAACTCTAGGTCGTTGAATTGACATGATTTAATGGCCAAGATTAATTGGATATGCCCCTTTGGGTCTTTTTATATTGGTTATAGATATAGATGAATGAAATTAGTGGTCCCCAAGGAACTTTCATGCCAAACAATGCATAGTATACTAGTATCATGCATATGCATCGTACTAGTGTATGATACTACTACCTCCCTAAGCATAGTATAGTATCATATTGTATTAGTATCGTATAATATGATACAATATCATGATATGACATGCAACCCTCTCCTTTTTATTTAATTCAATGCCACAGTGGTACAACGAGGTGCTATATAAACAGTTTTTAACCCCTTTCCGTGACAATGTTTGGAACCGTCGCCAAGTGAGTGTGTGCGATAGGGGGGGGTCCTTCCCACACGACCTATAAACCTCCGGGGATAGGCCCTCCTGGCACACAGGCTGGGGCAAAATGAGCTCGTGTGCAATCTAGTGAGGCATCGAAACCCAATCATTTTCGTTCGTATGTACATCCGACACGACAAATCCCAAAAAAACATTTCCGTTCGTATGTATATCACACACAGTTTTGTGTGTGGAAACGTTTGTGCAAGGTGGCCTATTGCAAACAGTTCTCTATCGGAAGTCGTGTTTGATTGTTAGTTGATCAAACACGTCTACTTTCTAGAAACTGTGTTGGTTGTTTGAGTTCACCACCCACGGTGTTGTCTGAGTAACCGTCTGCAATAGAAAACCCCAATAAATAGGGTTTAGCCTATTATTGATAATCCATGTACTAGTAAAATTGATATTTCTTATAAAACACACCAGATATTTCATATCCGTATAACGGCAACCAAGATTTCATAATCGAGTTACATCAAATAGCTTCGGCACTCTGTTGCGCCATTACACAACAGCACCAAGTTTCACATACAACATCGAAAACCTTTGGAAAGTAGCATCATACACGGTAAATAGACAGATGTATCTTATCTTGGAAACTATAGAAGTGGAAGGAAAATATTGAGCCTTCAGTGATGTTGAATGCCCTTGCAACTTTAGGCCAGCGGCTATGGATAATTGCCCACCCAACCTTCGTCCTCTTCAGGAAGACTTCAATATTGTACCATGGGTGTTGAAAGCATACCTTACTCACCTCTTGACCATGCAGGTGGTTTGAGAGGTAATCATCAGTGAACTGCTTTGAAAAGTACTGAAAAGAAAGATATGTATAAATCGCCTTTTTCAAATTTTGAGTTAGTACCATCCTATAGTAAGGGGTAAAAACAGGGTAAAAGAGTTAGTACCATCCTATAGTTGACAGATATCTTCTTCATTGTGCAAACAAAGATCTTGTTGTTATCTGTCGCAAGTTTCTTCATCCTAACAATCTTTCCAAGTTTCTTGACTTGACTGATATTCATGGATATCTCATTTCCCCATATGCAAAATGGGTCGAACAGTGAGTCTAAGCCTCTGACAGCAGGACATACAAGTGCAAGACAAAATTGTAAGAAACCTAAATATTAGAATGACTCCTGTAACTGCACAATAATGTGCTACTCCCTCCATTCCTAAAAATAAGTCTTTCTAGACATTTTAAATGGACTAGAACATACAGATGTATATAGACATATTTTAGAGTGCATATTCACTCATTTTGCTCTGTATGTAGTCACTTGTTGGAATCTCTAAAAAGACTTATATTTGGAAACGGAGGGAGTATTAGTGAAAGGACCATGCATGAGCAAACCTCGATGGTAAACCGCAGTGTCTCCCATTGTTTCCCTGCAACACACATAAGGAAGATCTTGATTAGGTTAACTGAGAGTTTCCATACTATCAGTACAATATGTATTGAGTACAACCAAATTTGGTTTATTTCATATGCATAACAATACAAAATTGTACCCACTGCAAATGAAAATCAAATCGCAGAATTGAACCAAATAGTTAAATGGATAGCAGACCAAATGAACCAAAACAGTTAACTAAGCACGACGATGCAGAATGGAAACATGTACTAGAAGATAAGACAGTTAACAAAACAAAGAATGCTTGAGAACAGTACTACAAAATGTAGAAATTGTTGGACCAAACTGTTAACTGAACATTACATTTCAGAGGACCAAACTGTTAACTAAACATAACATTTCACAGGACCAAACTGTTAACTGAACATCATATTACATATTAACATTACAGAGGACAAATCACTAGAAGGCACTGGCGGTGGCCTCGACAAAATAGCAAGAACTGTATTTTAAAGTGGACAACCGGTTGGCGATGTCGACGGTAGCCTCGAAGATGAGGTGCTCCTCCAAGATCTGGCGGTCAGCACGCATGGCAGCCATAGCGACCTCGTGAGCGCGTGCGGCCACGATTTGCTTCTCCACTGCCAGATGCTACTGAGTTCCATGTTATACTACGTGCAAAATGGCTGTGGGTGGCGCTTAATTGGAGGAGGGGGACGGTGATTTCGGCGGAAGGTGTCGCACCGTCGGTCAAGACATGTGGGACGTGGAAGGAGGAGGATGGTGTGGGTGGGGTTTGGATTACCTGACCATATCGAGGAGGCCACACAGCAAGAAGAAGGGTCGATGGCGAGGAGGACGCACAGCAAGAAGAAGGGCCGCCAGCGAGGAGGCGGTGCTGCAAGAAGAAGGGTAGCCGGTGAGGAGGTGGCACTGCAAGAAGAAGGGTTGACGGCGAGGAGGCTGAGCAGCCAGTAAGCAGTAGTGAAGGTTTGAACTTGGAAAGTGAGGAGGAATAGGGGAAATGTGGCTTTTGGTGGGAGGGAGGGGGCGTGGATATAGATATTTCCACGGTGGCAGACCAATTTCACTTTGTGCCGCGAGAAACTAGCGCGCAAGTGTGGTTCAAGCGGGGGCGGTGGACTGTAGACGACGAAGCTTCCTGCGTAAGCCAGACAAGACTGTGCGCCAAGATATTTTATATCGCATCCCACATGATTCTTTCTAGTAAACTGTTTGTGGTATACCTGATTTTTTCATAATGTTTTGAAAGACAAAATGCTGTTATGGAGGGAAAGTGATACGGTGTATCCTAGGGCCATCACCATGGACCCTCCTTCACCCCCTCAAGTGCCTCAAGGACCGATGACACGTGCTCGTGCTAGAGCTTTCGAGACCGAGGTGACGTCACTCCTAGCCCAACTTCCTTATGAATCTTGCGAGACATGGTTGCTACCTCAAGCGAGTGTGCTTTGTGTGCTCAGGTGTGAAGGAGACCGCTTCGGAGAAGAGCGTGAAGGTGAACAAGTCCCCAAGGCCACGGACGAACTGATGCATCGAGAAGGGCAGAAGGGAGCTCCAGGCCCCGGACATCCGGCTCCATGGCCCGGACATCCGGCACCTGGGCCATCAACTACAGAAGGCCAGCAGCAACTGAAGCTACAGGGCCCGGACATCCGGCCAGGGCCCGGACATCCGGCCAAGCATGGCCCGGACATCCGGCCCCGGGCCCGGAAATCCGGCGCCTCTGTCCAGAGAGCGCCCGAAACCTGACCGCTCAAGCCCGGACATCCGGCTCCTCGCCACGGACGTCCGGCACCCTTCGAAGACCCGGACATCCGGGCCGTCGCCCGGACATCCGGCCCCTGATCTGCCTGCGTGCAGCCCCTGGGCCGAGGCCCATGTACCCATTCGCCCCGTAGACTATATATACTCATCTCCTCATTCCGTTTAGGGTTAGCTGTGGTTTAGCTCATTTGACACTTGTGTGGATTTCTCCCACGAGACCGGTGCGCCTCTACGGAGAAGATCCACCTCTGGATTCAAGACCCCTAACGGGAAGATCCCACGGGATTCCAAGACCTCCTCCGGGAGAAGACTATCTGTATCACCGTTGTTGACTTTGGATCATGTATCTCGACCTTGTATCGCGAATCTAGCACTTGTGTGATTGCTTCCGTGTTGATTTGAGTGTTCTCTCTTGTGTTTTCCCCATCTTTCTCCGTGTTTTCCCCGTGTTCATCGTGTGCCAACCTCCAAACGTGAAAGATCCGCTGATTAGGGTTCCACCCTGCATCATATGGTATCTAGAGCAAAGGTTTCTCACGATTTTGGAGCCCCACACTTTGTTTTCTAGCCTGTTTTTGTCGTGTTCTTCCTAATTTCGAAAATTGCCCCACAAAAAGAGCCCCAAAAATTTTCTGTTATCTGTTGATTTGGCAAGATTTTGTTGAATTTGTTCCATGGATTTGCTGTGCCACGTGTGGATCTAGCTTTTCCTCCACTTTTCCCTAAATTTCATCCGAAAAATCCACCGAATTTTTCCCCAAACACCACCGGTTGCAAGGAATTTTTCCTGGCTCGGGCACCCCGGACATCCGGCTCGTGCCCCGGACATCCGGCCCGGCCCGGACATCCGGCCCCTGGCCCGGACATCCGGCCTCCCGCAGCCATTTCCCCACTTCTCCGCCATTTTCGTTCGGTGCTCCACCATTTCTTCCGCATACCACCACCTTTTCCGCATCCACCATCGCTTACCCGCTTCGAGTTTAGAAAATTTGTCTCCATTTGCCGTGGATACTTGAGTTGTGGTTTCACCGTTTCCTTGGATGTTTAGGCTACCTTGGGACGGCAAGGCTTCGACAACACCACCGCTCAACTTCGGCAAGGACGGTAACATCGACGACACTTCGATCATTCTATCTTGCAATTGCATTGTCACCCTATGAACCATCTTTGCGTAGCTTTCCCATTGAGACTAGCCATTTGAGTATTGCCGGGCCACGACACTTGTGCACATTAGTGATACTCATATATATTGCATACCACATCATCTTGGTATATTGCATATCTCCTTGTGCCACAAGAGTGCTCCGCATACACAATAGCTACCTTGATACAAGAAGCATACATATGTGCCCAAAGAAAGAGCTCAAAAGCTTTTAAGCAAACGAGCCAATCCAAGCAAAGAAACTATAGCATCATACGCCTTACATCCAAAGAGATCATACATCATAGCAACATCATCTTGTGCTCAAGCATCGGCACATCATACACTCATAGCATACTTGTGATAGATAGTCGTTACGTTTTGCCCATATAGGTCGTGCACAAGTGCGTATCCGCCTATTAAGCAATCGGTTAGCGTCCCTCTAGCGTTGTGCAACACGAGCATTTTCCGTGGTTTACCACATTTTTCGCTCATCCTTGGTTGCACAACCACATTTATCTATCCGTGCGTGTGTTCCGTGTGCTACTCTTTGCTAGTGATCTACTTGTTGCATGAGCAAATTTGTGAACCATTTTCAACATCTTTGAGTCATTTTGACGATTGCATTGAATTTGTGCCACATCCTAACCAAGCTCCTCTCAAAGCTTTACTTGTAGGTGTGAGAATCGACACGAAGTGATACCAATAGTGCTATTTCCGGGTTACATTGTTGAGTGATCATTGATCCATTTTCAACCTCGGTTAAGGTACATTGATATTGTCTTCTCCTTTCTCCACTCACATACTTGCTTGTGATGATGGATAGGCCAAGTTCATCTACCAACCCGATCTTCGATGATCCTCAAGAAGCGAACAACTACGTCACCAAACTACATCTATTCGGTGTCCAACGAGCTCTACATCAAGAGAGTGAAGCTATGCGAGAGTACATTGGTCAAGTTGCCGAGGACGCGCGACAATTCCAACAAAGCACCAAGGAGCAAATCGACCTCATCAACACCAACATGTCTACTCAATACAATGAGCTACGGACATTGATCATCAACCGACGTTCTTCCTCAACATCATCTCATCGACGAAGCCGCTCAAGTCGACATACCGACTCAACGCAAGACTCAAGTACACCTACGTCAAACACTCTTCGTCAAGCCGCACGTCAAGCTCAACATGAACATCGGCAACCTCTACATGACAAGAGTTCCCAAGAGCTATTCGACGAACAAGAAAATCGACGTCGTCAAAACCAAGCTACACTTGAGCAAGCACAAGAACGGCAACGACTACGCCAACAACAACAAGAGCGAGCTCGTCAATATCAAGAAGAACAAGATGCCGAGGCTAACCGCCAAGCACAACAACGTCGTGAAGCTCAAGCTATGGAGGCACAACGTGCTTTACAAGATGCACACCGCAATGTGGCCGCCCGCAATCGACACACTCGTCAAGAAGAGGATTTTCTTCGAGATGAGATGCAAGAACGGCGCCATCAAGCAAGAATGCAAGAAGAAGCTCCTCCTCAAGCGCGACATGAACAACAATACCAACAAGAACATCAACTCCAACAAGAACGTCTACATCCTCAAGAGCAACATGATATGGCAAACCGCCAAAATCGAGAGCGCCTTCCCAATAGGCAAGGAAACAATGACGAGCATCGCTATGGCAAGCTCAAGTTCACCATGCCAAAGTTTTCCGGAAGCATTGATCCCGAAGACTACCTCTCATGGGCATTGAAAGTTGACAAGATCTTTCGCCTTCACAACTTCGATGAAGAGAAGAAGATCGCCATGGCATCACTTGAGTTCCAAGACTATGTTCTCATTTGGTGGGAGCAAATCATGGAGAGAAGAGAAGCCAAAGGCGAACTGATGCAGGGTGGAACCCTAATCAGCGGATCTTTCACGTTTGGAGGTTGGCACACGATGAACACGGGGAAAACACGGAGAAAGATGGGGAAAACACAAGAGAGAACACTCAAATCAACACGGAAGCAATCACACAAGTGCTAGATTCGCGATACAAGGTCGAGATACATGATCCAAAGTCAACAACGGTGATACAGATAGTCTTCTCCCGGAGGAGGTCTTGGAATCCCGTGGGATCTTCCCGTTAGGGGTCTTGAATCCAGAGGTGGATCTTCTCCGTAGAGGCGCACCGGTCTCGTGGGAGAAATCCACACAAGTGTCAAATGAGCTAAAACCACAGCTAACCCTAAACGGAATGAGGAGAGGAGTATATATAGTCTACGGGGCGAATGGGTACATGGGCCTCGGCCCGGGGGATGCGCGCAGGCAATTCAGGGGCCGGACGTCCGGGCGGCGGGCCGGATGTCCGGGACTTCACAGGACGCCGGATGTCCGGGGCGGGGGCCCGGATGTCCGGGCTGGAGGGGACGCGCCTCGGGTGCTCTCTGGACAGAGGCGCCGGATTTCCGGGCGCGGGGCCGGATGTCCGGGCCGTGCCTGGCCGGATGTCCGGGCCCTGGCCGGATGTCCGGGCCCTGTAGCCTTGGCTGCTGTTGGCCTTCTGTGGGTGAATGCCCAGGGGCCGGATGTCCGGGCCAGGGGGCCGGATGTCCGGGTCCTGGAGCTCTCTTCTGCTCTTCTCGATGCATTGGCTCGTCCATGAACTTGAGGACTCGTCCATCTTCACGCCCCTCTCCGATGTGGTCTTCTTCACACCTGAGCACACACAACACGTCCGTCTGAGGTAGCGACCATGTCTCGCAAGATTTGTATGGAAGTAGGGCTAGGAGTGACGTCACCTCGGTCTCGGGAGCTCTAGTCCTTGGTCCTTTGGGCACTTGTTGAGGTGAAGGAGGGTCCATGGGGATGGCCCTAGGATACACCGTATCACAAGAGCTTCCTCAACTACTACTCCAACCGAAGATACCAACAAGACGAGCTCCATCAAATGCTTCAAGTGCCAAGGACGAGGCCACAAGTCATTTGAGTGCAAGACCGTTCGCACCATGATCATCAACGACGACGGATCCTATGACTCCATGAGCGATGATGAGATGGAAGCACTTGAGCATGTCGCAATGCATCGCCAAGTGAATGACGACGAAGACCATCAAGTGTTTTGCGACAATGACTCAAGCCCCAACCTTGTTGTCTCCAAAGTCTTGACACTCCAACATCAACAAGATGACGACCAACGTTGTCACATTTTCCATACGAAGGCCGGCATCAATGGACGCGCCGTCAAGGTTATCATCGATGGAGGAAGTTGCCACAACTTGGCAAGCGAAGAGCTATGCGACAAGCTTCATTTGGTCAAGACGAAGCATCCTCACCCTTACAAGGTCCAATGGCTCAACGACGCCGGAATTCTTCGAGTCGAGCACACCGTGCAAGTCTCTTTCAAGATTGGCGCTTACGAGGACACTCTTGAGTGTGATGTGATACCCATGTCCGTGTGCCACCTTATTCTTGGACGACCATGGCAATATGATCGTGGAGTCACACACAATGGACGGACGAATCACTATCACTTCAAGATGAAGGGCAAGGAATTCGTGCTACGTCCAATGACTCCAAGTCAAGTAGCCGCCGACAAGCTTTTACCTACCACCCATCGTGGAGAGAATGGTGAGAGAGCGAGCCACCAAAAAGAGAGCGAGAGCCACAAGCCAAATATGAGCGACTCCACGATGAGCGACAAGAAGCAACTAGTGCTATTTGCTACCAAACGTGAGATGAGAGAAGTGTGTGAGAACCCATCGAGCGTCTTCCACCTTGTGCTTCTATGCAAAGGGGAAGCCAAACCTACTAACACTTCACCACCTCCACCTTTGGTGTTGTCTAAATTGTTGCAGGAATTCTCGGACGTCTTTCCGGATGAGCTACCACCGGGTCTACCTCCACTTCGAGGGATAGAACACCGCATCGACCTCGTACCCGGTGCTCCACTTCCAAACAAAGCTCCGTACCGCGTCAACCCCGAGGAAACGAAGGAGATACAACGGCAAGTGCAAAATCTCATCGACAAGGGTCATGTACGTGAAAGTCTAAGCCCTTGTGACGTTCCCGTTATTCTCGTGCCTAAGAAAGACGGAACTTTTCGCATGTGTTCCGATTGCCGCCCGATAAATGCTATAACCGTTAGATATCGTCACCCTATTCCTCGTTTAGATGACATGCTTGATGAACTTTGTGGTGCCACCATCTTTTCAAAAATTGATCTTAAAAGTGGTTACTACCAAATTCGCATTCAAGAGGGTGATGAGTGGAAAACTGCTTTCAAAACCAAGTTTGGGTTATATGAGTGGCTTGTCATGCCAATGGGTTTATCGGAAGCACCCGGCACTTTTGTGCGTCTTATGCACTTTGTTCTTAGACCCTACATAGGTGTCTTTGTTGTAGTTTACTTTGATGACATTCTTGTGTTTAGCAAGTCGCTTGAAGAACATGTTGACCATGTACAACTAGTTTTGCAAGCACTTCGCAAACAACAATTGTATGCTAATATGGAAAAATGCACTTTTGGAGTTGACAAGGTTGTCTTTCTAGGATTTGTCGTATCTTCTCAGGGTGTTCACGTTGATGAAACTAAAATTGAAGCAATTAAAACTTGGCCTCAACCAAAGAATCTTATGCAAGTGCGTAGTTTCCTTGGTCTAGCCGGTTTCTATCGACGTTTTGTGAAGGATTTTAGCACCATTGCTATGCCTCTACACGCTTTGAGCAAGAAGAACGCACCCTTCATTTGGGGTCCTTCACAAGACACCGCGTTCAATGAGCTTAAGAGCTTGCTCACGCACGCACCACTTCTAGCACTACCAAACTTTGACAAACCGTTTGAGATTCATTGTGATGCTAGTGGTACCGGCATAGGTGGCGTGCTAATGCAAGAAAAGCGCCCAATTGCGTACTTTAGCGAGAAGCTATCGGGAGCGCAACTTAACTATCCTATCTATGATAAAGAGCTTTATGCCTTGGTGAGAGTTCTACGTGTTTGGGAACACTATCTTAGACCTCATGAATTCATTCTTCATACGGACCATGAGACACTCAAGTATCTCAAAGGTCAAACCAAGTTGAACAAGCGTCATGCTAAATGGAGTGAGTTCATTGAGTCCTTTCCCTATGTCATCAAATACATCAAGGGCAAAGAAAATGTTGTGGCGGACGCGCTTTCCCGCAAATGCATGCTTGTAACACAACTTGAGTTGAATGTGATTGGCTTTGAGCATATTAAAGATTTATATGAGCATGATCCTTTCTTTGCAAAGGCCTATGCTAAATGCTTGACTCACACTTCTTGGGAGCATTACTACATCAAAGATGGATATCTTATGAGAGCTAACAAACTTTGCATTCCCGAGTCTTCGCTTCGTTTGCTCCTTTTGCAGGAATCGCAAGGAGGAGGACTCATGGGACACTTTGGACGAGACAAAACGTTTGCTACACTCTCTAAGAACTATTTTTGGCCCAAGATGCTTCGTGACGTCTCACGCTTCACCAACCGCTGTTCTACATGCCGCAAAGCTAAGTCCAAAGCTCAATCTTATGGTCTTTATATGCCTCTTCCTATTCCATATCACCCATGGGAAGACATAAGCATGGATTTCATACTTGGCTTGCCTAGGACTCAAAATGGCAAAGATTCCGTGCTTGTCGTGGTAGATAGGTTCTCCAAAATGGCTCATTTCATTCCTTGTAACAAGATCGACGATGCTTCACATGTTGCAACTCTCTTTTGCAGGGAGATACTTCGTCTACACGGCGTGCCCAAAACGATCGTCTCCGACCGGGACGTCAAGTTCCTGAGTTACTTTTGGAAAACACTATGTGCCAAGCTCGGAATCAAGCTTCTATTTTCTTCGGCGTACCATCCACAAACGGACGGCCAGACGGAGGTGACGAACCGCACGCTATCCACTCTTCTTCGTGTGTTGATCAAGAGGAACATCCGGGAATGGGAGCATTGCTTACCAATCGCCGAGTTCGCCTACAACCGCGCAAGACACTCCACAACCGGCAAGTCTCCCTTCGAGATCGTCTACGGCTTCAACCCGTTGTCACCCTTGGACATCCTACCGCTTCCTCTCCAAGAGCGCACGAACATGGACGCAAGTGCAAGGGCAACTTATCTCAAGAAGGTGCACGAAGACACAAGGGCGATGATCGAGCGACAAGTCCACCGTCGCGCCACAAAGCTCAACGTCAACAAGGCACCGATGGTGTTCCAACCGGGAGATCTTGTTTGGCTTCACCTTCGCAAGGACCGCTTCCCACTCGAGCGCAAGTCCAAGCTTCTACCTCGCGCCGACGGACCCTTCAAGGTGCTAGCACGCTACAACGACAACGCCTACAAGATCGACATCCCACGAGACAAGTACTCCGTGAGCGATACTTTCAACATCAAGGACCTCTCTCCTTTCCATGGTGATGAAGATTTCGATCCGAGGTCGGATCTTTCCCAAGGGAGGGGAGATGATACGGTGTATCCTAGGGCCATCACCATGGACCCTCCTTCACCCCCTCAAGTGCCTCAGGGACCGATGACACGTGCTCGTGCTAGAGCTTTCGAGACCGAGGTGACGTCACTCCTAGCCCAACTTCCTTATGAATCTTGCGAGACATGGTTGCTACCTCAAGCGAGTGTGCTTTGTGTGCTCAGGTGTGAAGGAGACCGCTTCGGAGAAGAGCGTGAAGGTGAACAAGTCCCCAAGGCCACGGACGAACTGATGCATCGAGAAGGGCAGAAGGGAGCTCCAGGCCCCGGACATCCGGCTCCATGGCCCGGACATCCGGCACCTGGGCCATCAACTACAGAAGGCCAGCAGCAACTGAAGCTACAGGGCCCGGACATCCGGCCAGGGCCCGGACATCCGGCCAAGCATGGCCCGGACATCCGGCCCCGGGCCCGGAAATCCGGCGCCTCTGTCCAGAGAGCGCCCGAAACCTGACCGCTCAAGCCCGGACATCCGGCTCCTCGCCCCGGACGTCCGGCACCCTTCGAAGACCCGGACATCCGGGCCGTCGCCCGGACATCCGGCCCCTGATCTGCCTGCGTGCAGCCCCTGGGCCGAGGCCCATGTACCCATTCGCCCCGTAGACTATATATACTCATCTCCTCATTCCGTTTAGGGTTAGCTGTGGTTTAGCTCATTTGACACTTGTGTGGATTTCTCCCACGAGACCGGTGCGCCTCTACGGAGAAGATCCACCTCTGGATTCAAGACCCCTAACGGGAAGATCCCACGGGATTCCAAGACCTCCTCCGGGAGAAGACTATCTGTATCACCGTTGTTGACTTTGGATCATGTATCTCGACCTTGTATCGCGAATCTAGCACTTGTGTGATTGCTTCCGTGTTGATTTGAGTGTTCTCTCTTGTGTTTTCCCCATCTTTCTCCGTGTTTTCCCCGTGTTCATCGTGTGCCAACCTCCAAACGTGAAAGATCCGCTGATTAGGGTTCCACCCTGCATCAGAAAGTATGGTGTTTAAATTCCGAGAACATTTATGTGTAGTGAACATGCAATTACATGAGTGTCATGTTTAAATTTGGAATTATTCCGGGTTCATTTGGCATGTTTATGCATTAAATGAGTTTCTAGGCATTTAATGTGCATAATTAAAATTTGAACTACAAGACATGCTCCAGTGCATCAAAGTTTGTTGAAAAATCACAGGTGTGTCTTTGGGTGAATTTATACGTCTCATGCAAGAAACGGGAATGAAATTCAAACATCTGGGCGTCGTGGCTCGGCCGGGAATATTGAGAAACTTGGTTTTTAAATTCCTGGAATTTAAAACTCGCCTGAAAATCATGAAACTTAGCATGGGAATGGCACCAACATGTTGTGGTTAAAAAAATGGCCAAATTTGGACAAGTTTTTGGTAGAAGCTTCTTGCAAACCAGAGCTTCTCTCGAGAAGTCTCGTGGTTCCCGAGGGGGCACGTGTCACCTTTGTGTGTGAAACGATATACGCTGCCTCCCCCCCATGATTTTTTACAGAGGCAACATGGAACTATATGAGTGTTGTGTTAAAATTTGGAATTATTCCGGGTTCGTTTAGACTTTCTTATACATTAATTGAATTTCTGGTCATTTAATGTGCATAATTCAAATTTGAACTACAAGCACATGCTCCAGTGCATCAAAGTTGGTTGAAAAATCATATGTGTGTCCTTGAGTGAATTACTAGGTCCAGTGCAAGAAATGGGAATGAAATTCAAACATCTGGGCGTCGTGTCTCGACCGGAAAGATTGACAAACTTGGTTTTTTAATTCGTGTAAATCCAAAACACGCCTGAAAATTATGAAACTTGGCATGGTGTCATGACATGGCACCAACATGCTATGGTAATTTTTTTGGCAGAATTGGGACAAGCTTTGGTACAAGCTTCTTGCAAAACGGAGCTTCTCTCAAGAAGGCTCGTGGTTCTGAGAGGGAATCTGTCACCTACGTGTGTGAAACGACATACACTACCTTCTCCCGCCTTAATTTTTTTACATGGGCAAATTAGACAAAATAGAAGTATCGTGCTAAATTTTGTAATTATTCCGGGTTCGTTTGGCCTTTTTATACATTATTCAATTTCTGGTCATTTAATATGCATAATTCGAATTTTAACTACAAGCACATGCTCCAATGCACCAAAGTTGGTTTAAAAATCACATGTGCACCCTTGGGTGAATTTCTAGGTCCCATGCAAGAAATGAGAATGAAATTCAAACATTTGGGCGTCGTGGCTCGGCCGGAAAGATTGAGAAACTTGGCCTTTTAATTCCTATAAATCCAAAACACGCCTAAAAATCATGAAACGGTGTCTTGACATGGCACCAACATGTTGTGGTATTTTTTTTGGCCGAATTGGGACAAGCTTCGCTATAAGCTTCTTGCAAAGTGGAGCTTCTCTCAAGAAGGCTCGTGGTTCCGAGAGGGAACGTGTCACCTCCGTATGCGAAACGACATACACTACCTTCTCCCGCCTTAATTTTTTTACACAGGTAGATTAGGTCAAATAGAAGTATTGTGCTAAATTTCGAAATTATTTTGGGTTTGTTTGGCCTTTTTATACATTAATTGAATTTCTGGGCATTTAATGTGCATAATTCAAATTTGAACTACAAGCACATGCTCCAATGCACCAAAGTTGCTTGAAAAATCACATGTGTGTCCTTGGGTGAATTTGTCGGTCCCATGCAAGTAATGGGAATGGAATTAAAACATCGCGGCGTCGTGCCTCGGCTGGAAATATTGAGAAACTTGGTTTTTTAATTCCTGTAAATCCAAAACACACTTGAAAATCATGAAACTTGGCATGGTGTCATGACATGGCACCAACATGCTATGATAATTTTTTCGGCCGGATTGGGATAAGCTTTGGTATAAGCTTCTTGCAAACCAAAGCTTCTCTCAAGAACACTCATGGTTCCAATAGGGAACGTGTGTCACCTCCGTGTGCGAAACGACATATACTGCCTTCTGTCGCCTTGATTTTTTTACACAAGCAACTTAGACCAAATAAGAGTTTCGTGCTAAATTTTGGAATTATTGTGGGTTCGTTTGGCCTTTTAATACATTAATTCGTTTTCCAAGCATTTAATGCACATAATTCAAATTTGAAGTTCAAGCACATGCTCCAATGCCCAAAAGTTAGTTGGAAAATCATTTATGTGTACTTGGGCAAACTGCTAGCTCCCATGGAAGAAGTGGGAATGGAATTCAAACATCTGGGCATCTTGGCTCAGCCAGAAAACATCGAGAAACTTGGTTTTAAAATTCCCGTAAATCTAAAACTCGCCCGAAAATCATGAAACTTGGCATGGTGTCATGACATGGCACGAACATGTTATGGCAATTTTTCTGTCCCATTTGCGAAGGCGCACACATTAACAATCAACACCGTCATTTTGGAACAAGTGTTGTCATGTTACAAATTGGAAACACAAGTATTATAGAAACCGTGGGCGTTCTACCTACCAGTTCCGTGCCGCCAGACGTCCCCTTTTTTTATTAGCTAGGAGGTACCATGCGGGGTAGACATCGGGAGGAGAGCCCTTTGACCTCTATCCGCCGCCCACCTCCCTCCCAATGTCTCCATTAATGGCGCCCGAGCCCCTATTTTGTGGCGTGGCTATGTCTCACTCGACTGGGATTTAAGAGAGAGAAAAGAAAATCTGAAAAGAAAGTTTTGCATGGATCTTGATGTAAGATCCGATGGACTGTAACATCCCAAATTTTCAATTTGGAATGTTATACATTAGATCATCATGCATATCATATTTTTTTGCTTTTGGTGATCCAAGAAAATCCTAAGCAACTCAAGGACCCTCGGAGAGAGTTGGGGATTTCAAAGTTTTCATATTTGAGGTTTCACAAATTTTGAAAATAGGATCATTTGATTTTATTTATTTTATCTTCAAGTATTTCTATCATGAAAATATGAGAGAGGGAGTAAAATGACTCTCCCAAAAATTAAAGAAATACAGAAGATTTAATAAAAAGATCAAATAAGTTTTATTTGAATTAGGAAAAAATTGCATGTTTTCAAAAATGCATTTTAGTGCCAAGAAAATGTTCATCTTGTTCTAAATATTCTATTTAGATGGTGAAAATTTGTTTTGGCAATTTTACATTTTTATTTTATTTTCTAGAGTTCTTTTTAGCGCCGGCGTAATTTGAAAAAAAAGATAGGGGGACTCGACCCGACTGGGCCGAAGCCCAGCCGAGCCAGGCCCATCGTCGCGCCGCCTTCCCCGCCCTAGCTCACCGTGCCCGCGTCGGACTCATCCGACCGCCGCGCCGTTTCTTGCCCCCTCCCCCAAGCTTCTAGCACCCCCCTATATATATACAGCACCCCGCCCCTCTGCCGCACACCGCCCCGCCGCCTCGCAGCCGCCCGGCGCAAGCCGCCGCCCGCCGCGAGCCAGTCGCCACGCCGCCTCGCAACCGCACGCCGCCAGCCGCCCCGCCGCCGCCGTTGCCACCGCCCGCTGCAGCCGCCTCCCGCCGGTCGTCGACGAGGTAGCTGCCCGGTTTTTCTCTTAAGAAGACCGTCAGCTTTTTTAAGAACCCTAGTCGGTTTTTCTTTAGACCAGTTTTATTAGATCGGTTTTCTGTTTATTTTCCGGTTTATTTAATTAGTAAACGTTCACCCGTTCGTTCGTTATAACGAACGAGTTCGTTGTTGAGTTTCAGCTGACGAACGTTCGTTCGTTAAGCTGTTTTAGTTTTCTTTTCTTAGTTTATTTTCTGATCGCGATCTCTGATCCGATCTTCGTTTTAGTTTAACTTTTCGCTCGTTTATCGGAATCAGGTGATTCAAGCGCCTGGAGTTTCATCTCGAAATTCTCTTTCCGTTTAACCTAGTCACTCAAGCGTTTGCCTCTGCTAAATTTGGACTTCGGTCCAGATTCGTTCGGTAGTTGTTTCTCTTTCGCCGTTTGCCTTTCGTTGCTTTTCTTTTGCCGTTTCTTTTGCAAACCGGAGTTCTTAAGTTGAACTTTCTGGTTAGATCTCTTATTTGAGTTTTACCCGTGTATTAGTTAAGTACTTATTGTGTGCTTGTTTGTTTGTGATAGAGTATCCGGAGTGCGCCGCTTGCTACTTTGAATCTCTAGGTTTTGCGGATCATCAGCAAGGCAAGTAACACTTTGATCATACTTTCAATTACCCAGTTTTCATTGCATTAGTCAAACCCTCACACATTGCATGCGTAGGATCTTTTAACATGTGGGACTGGGAAGTAGACTGAGGTAGTACCTATTACCTGCATTACATTCAAACCTTTGGGAGTTACTTCTACGTTTGCTGTTAGGTCATGCTATGCTCATAGACGTGGATTGGGTGAGTGTATACATGACAGATGTGAGTTTGTTAATTAATGGTTCCACTTATGGTGGCAACTTTAACACACATCTGGGTGGATTGAGGCACCTGGGTATTCCAGTGATTGCCTGTTTTTCTTTTGGACCGCCACCCAGGCTCATTGCGATCATGAGATTATTCATACTAGAAACTTCCGTGTGCAGCCACATGCCAATATGGGCTCTGGCATAGTTGAGTAAGTTGTGGGAAACCTTTCCATGATGGGTTAGCAGATGTAGATGGATTGTAGGTGTATCGGCCTATCTATCTGGTTAAGGGGGCCTCTTCGGAAAGACTGTGTCTCGGTCATCCGTTTCTCAAACACCATGCAGTGCGAGAAACCTAACGGAGGCGATCGAGTCTTGTGGGGAAAAGTGCACAAACCTCTGCAGAGTGTACAAACTGATCATGATTAGCCGTGTCCCCAGTTACGGATGTCTTGAGTATCTAGTACTTGGATTATCATGTGAATCTCATCATGTTACTCTCATTAATATTGTTGGGTTTAATGATGATTTATTAATTGGGGTTGAGAGGATGTCTATCTTCTCAACGATGTTTCAACTACCATGATACTTAATTAAAATCTATTCCTTTGAAGTAGGGAAAAATTGGCTTTACGCAAAAACTGTAACCATAGAGCTTTCCACCAGCCATATTGCATATAGTATAGCTTTACTTTTGTTACTCTCTATGTGTTACTTTGCCAGCATATTCCATGTGTTGACCCGTTTCCGGGCTGCAACGTTCATGTTGCAAACTTTTCAGACGACGAGTAAGGTGCCTTATAGGTCGTGGTTCTATACTCAGTGATGCCGTTGGAGTTGATGGAGTACTCACTTATCTTCCAAGCCTTCCGTTGTTATCGTGTTAGATGGCCTTAAGCCGTTTATATTGTAATAAGTTCATCGTTGGAACTATCGATGTAATAAGTGTGTGATTGCTACTCTGTTATAAATCCTTCAAGTACTGTGCGTGTCAGCATTACTGATCCAGGGATGACACTGATGCACAGAGATTGGAATGTTTGAGGTCTGGTCGGTACATGGACCTATATAGCGTCGACTGTGACTTATAGCAAGATTGATGAATATAATGACGATGACAGTGGATAATAATTGTCTTACACATTTATTAGGAAGATAATTAAAAAAGCCACATGCTGTGGGGACACCGACTCATAAGTCGTGATCACCGAATGCACGTGTACAGTGATCCCAGAGATCAATGCTCACTGAACACACGGAAGCTGAATAACAAGAGTCTTACATCCATACATACCGTATTACACAAATAGGACCATTAAGGTCAAGTCTTGAGTATATCGTTGCAGCGGAAATCTTCAATGACAACTTGGACCCGTGCCATCTGCCTTAACCCTACAGGCATTCTGACTGGGAAGCGTCCTAGCTCGCATGCTCGTCACCAAGAAATCTTCATCCTAACATGTTCTCTCTTGACTGGCCAATAAAATAACCAGTGGCAAGCCAATGAGTACTTTGAATGTACTCGCAAGCAAACCCAAGTGTGATGACAGAATAATTATGCAAGGCTCTACTGCTAAATTGGCAGTTTTGCGGAAAGCTAGTTTTTCATATGCAAGTATGATCAACATATAACATGGACATGCATATGTCTGCAACAAGTATCAGGAGGTCACAGACATCATTATCGCGGAGGAGTTGTAATCAACGCATGCTCAAGCTCATTGTGACTTTCTCACAATCATATCAACAATATCTCTGAACCGTGTTGTTTTCCAGAAACTTATGGACATAGTCTAAGTAGCACCACCCAACTGTCCTTGACCGCGGACACGGCTATTCGAATAGTTTGACACTCTGCAGAGGTTGCACACTTTACCCACAAGATCCGGGGAACTTTCGTGACATCCACGACCCGCGGTACCTCAAGTACCCGGGGTAAGCACTCGATCACTACCTTTCCCTAGACGTCACTAACACAGAGCCACTCGATTGGTAACAGCCCCGTGCCAACATTTCACATCTCAAAATTGTGGAGACTTGCTCCCATGTTCATCACATACCACTGACACAGGGTACCAACAGTGTGTTCGGTGCCCTGTAAAAACAGTCATGGCCGCCTATCCAAGCACGACCCCGTCCCGAGAGTGACCTCAAGTCACCCCCGTCACTAGTAATGCGGGCACCATGCTAGTATCGATCTAGGTAATCAATAATGCCCTTTTCCCATATAAGGGTAGAGTGGTTGCGCATGTTTGGTTGGGACGGTAGTCACACATAAATCTAATCCATCTCTGTAAACAACACTCTCATCAAGCCTCGGTACACTATTTCTTCACCAAGTAGTGCCCTAGTTTCTCATCATCTCCCAGGGGCATTAATGGCACCCACTAGGTCATTTGCAAGTATGTCAAACCACACTTGTTTCACTCAATGCATAACCCTGACCCATTTTGCGTAGCCAACTACTATAGCATATATCTATCTACTCCCACCCACATAACCCTCATAGGAAGGTAGGGTCATATTTGATGCAAGTTTCAATAGTAAAGTAACAAGGGTACCAACCAAAGTGGTCACCTCCTCTATATGATTCCGATGCATCGATAATAAGGTGCTATGAGACATGCATAAAAAGTTTCTCGAACATGGTCAAAGGGCTGCTTGCCTTGTCCTTCCGAGTCTTCAAACCTTCTGGTCCATCTCCGAGTACTTCGGTTATTTCGTCAACTAACGATGGAAACAATTATAATAAGCAACACAATCAAAGCAAAAATAAAAGTGCTCTAAAAATAGGAGTTGGACTTTTCTAGGATACCTCTGGTCATATGAGAAATAACCAAGGTGGTTTCATAGGTATTGGATCAATGGATAGTTTGGATCATTTCATTATGATGGAACCAAGGGGTTTATGGATTTGAAAGAAGTGTACAGAAATATATTCTTGAATGATGAGCAAAGGCACCCATCAACAAGTCATGTTTTTAGAAGCATCTAGGAGTTGGTTTCAATGGATTTGGAATTCAAATGAATTTCCTAGGATTTTGCAAAGCTGATAAATATGAAGAAATGGCTCAATATTTGGTGGGGTATAGAAAGTATTAATAAAAATGTTCCAAAACTAAGTTTGGATATGACAAGCATCTAGGAATTTGAACCATTGCATTTGGATCAAATTTGAGCCCTCTGTGATTTTCTAAAGTTCATCACAGAAAATGGAATATGGGTATTTGATAATTATTTGTGTAGGAAAAGTCTCTGGAATACTGTGCATGTTGCACCAACAGGTAGAGCATGATTTTAGAGACTACCAAAAATTTGAATCATGCAATTTGGAGTTCATTTGAATTATAAATGAATTTATGAAGTTGTCTGGAAAAAAGAAAAAGGAATAAGGGTTATACCCTTCACTGCGCTCAGGGCGGTGGATAGCCTGTGGGCCGGCCCAGCGGCTCGGCTGTGCGGCCGGAGGTGGTGACGCCGAAGGCGTCATCTCCGAAGTGCGCTTACGCCTGGGGAACACGGCTCCCGCCTGGCCCGTCTCCCCTTAAACTGCTGGGCCCGCTGGCCGGGTCGTTGACAGGTGGGGGGCCCTCGCCATCTGGCGGGGCGGTCGTCCCCTACCTCGCGACTGAGGCAGAGGAGCGACGGGGAGGTCCGGCCGAGCGGCGCTGGCGCCCGCCCCGACGGCTCCGGCTACCAGTGACGGCCCCAACACACCGGAGGATGCAGCGAGGAGCGGCGATCCCATCCGTGCGCTCAGCACCCGCGGAGGAGCTCGGGTCACAGAGGATTTTGGCTGCGGCCGGCGGCGAGATTTTGACCGTGGTGGTGGATAGGGGGTGAGGGAGAGAGAAAGAGCGGGTCCAGGAGGACCAGGGGAGGGGAAGAGAGGGGCTAGAGATGAGGGAGGGCCGAGGGAAAGCCTTATAAGGCGAGGCCATGGCGCACCTTGAGCCAAGCTCACGGGTGCCCGTGGAGATAGCCGTGGCGGTCGAGGGAGGGGCCCTGGATGGGTCAGCGGTGCCCGTGATGATCGTCCAGGAGCGAGGGAAGCGAAAGGGGGAGCGAGGAGGGGCCAGAGGCCTTGCGCGTATGAGCGCGCCCATTGGGGTTCTCGGGCGGTCAGGCCGCGTGCGAGAGGAGGCAGGAGGAGGGAGAAGGAGGAGGGCTGACAATGTTGCATGACGTGGACGTCGAGGCGGCCTCGGGGGACACAAGGGGGAGGCCCAAGGCTGTCGGAGGCTCCTGATTGGAGGTGGCTACAGTGCGCCAGGGCACTGTAGCATGCTCCAGAGCGCGAACCCTGCATGCCATGGCATGAACGAGGTGTCATTGGCGTGTCCCCTCATGTCCAGCAGCACTAGGGGTTAGTAAACAATTGCCCAGATGGCCTGGGATGCCCTGGAGGCCACTGGAGTGAGGAGAGAGGTGAGGAAGGAGAAGAATGTTGCTATCCACAGAGTAAAAATGGGGTGTTCACCCCCCAATCATTGAGCTGAGGTCATGGGGAAGTTACTGGGGGTAGAAGATGATCAGGAGAAGCTGTGGTAAGAATTTGAGGTAAAGGGAAATAGAAAAAGGGGTCCAAACAATGGTTTTGGTAATTTGACAGAAGGTGTTTGATCATGTTTTGGGCAAGCCAAATAGATCCACTTGACATGATACTTAACAAGATCAAATGTCACATATAATTAGGGCCTGTCACCAAATTTGAGCTCATTTGGGAAAAGTTGCCAATGTAACTCTTGTAAACCCTAGAAATCAACAGAAATGGCTTCATCTTGTTTGAGTCAAGCTAATCATCTCCCCTTGATGCACCACTTGGTGTAGTTTCATTATTTGGGGTATTGATCATGCCCACAAAGTTTGAAGCTCCAAGTAAAAAGTTGGTAATGTAAAGTTGTTCAAATTTAAATTTGAACAGAAGTGGTTTTGGGGCACTTAGATCAAGTTATGCTTCTCCAAAACTTGTGCCATTTGGCATAGATGCATAATTACATCATTTTAGCATGTGCACCAAGTTTGAGAGCATTTGGACAAGTTTGGCAATGTAAAGTTGCTCAAACTTCAAAATGGACAGAAATGGTTTTGAGGGGATTAGATGATGTTTCCTTGATCTTCAAGGCATGAGGCTTTGCAAGATCATCAAATATGTCACATATGACATGATAGAATTTCCTTGGAATATTTGGGGAATATTTCCTTTGTAAATATTTCAAAAGCTTGAAATATCTAGAAAGGGTTTTGGAAGGATTTGTCCAATATTTTGAACATGACCATGTGTTGAAACTCTTATATATGGACAATATATGTCCCATGAGTCTCCCTGAATTTTGGCAAATATTTTTGAAATAATTAAATAATTTTTCCCTATTAAAGACCATCTCTGGCCTTAAGAAAAAGCTTTTAAATAAAATATAAAAATAACTTTTAAAATTATAATTTTGTGGTTTCTGGGAGTCCTATACCTAATAGGATTCAAATATACTTTTTGAAAGATTTTTCACACCCTAAATAAGGTACTTGCAATGCAAACCTCAATTCAGGGGTTTTTGGAAAACTAATTTTTGATAATACTATTTGGCCAAAATATTTTTATAAGAAAATTCTATACTGGTCTATACACATGGCATGATCATTGGGAAAAAGTTTTGGATCAAGGAGGTGAAGTATAAGAGTTGGAGGATTTATCTGATTTTTAGAGCACTAGCAAACAGCAGACAAAAGTCAAATCAAGCAAAGTCAAAACACTCAAAAGTTTTTGCAAATCCACATTTCAACATGGTAATTAGCTTAAGCAATGTGACATGAAAAATCAGGGTGTGACAGACCTAGCCCCCTTACAAGAATCTCGTCCCCGAGATTCCCAGACTAGGCGTGGAAAGAAATGCGGAGTCTTGGATACGGGGTAGTCTTCACTTCTTCTTGCTGGTTCTGCTTCCGGGTGGTGCTCCATGGAATCTTGAAGTACTCGGTGGTGTGGCTTCTTGCTTGCTGCCTTCGATGCAGGTTGCTGAGGGGTCTCTTGCGTAGGTTAGGTTGGATTAGTTGTCAAAGGATCGGTGATCGATGTCCTTGCGGGCACCGGGCTAGTTAGGAAGTAGGAAGTACTTCCAGAGTGGGGACTCGTGGAATATTTGGTGTACGGTGGGTATCTCAGGTGGTAAATCTAGCTGGGAGCCGTCTACTATTTGTCTTGCAGTGGTCTTGAAGAAGGGTCGATAAATCTTGGTGCGAGCGTCCTTTTGACACGGAGATGCTCGGTCCCTTTGAGAGGAGTGGTTTGCAGATACACCCGGTCTTGGACGCAGGAGTTTATATCTTGATGACGGTGGTCGGTGTAGTTCTTCCTTCTTGACAGGGTGGTCTTCAAATGTCTTCTATCCAGCTGTCCGTCTCTTCTTTGTCTTCGGGCAGACAAGTAGGCCATCAAATAATGATGTTACCCAACTCGTCCAATTACTCCATGAGGTCTATGGGGTACGCAAGGTAGGCTGGGGTATTGGTGGTGGTCTACGTTGAGTATTTGCAAGGTCTTCCTGACATAGAGCGAAGGCCCGTGGTCAGGATCTGACCATGCTG
Organism: Secale cereale; assembly: GCA_902687465.1. Taxonomy (NCBI): domain Eukaryota; kingdom Viridiplantae; phylum Streptophyta; class Magnoliopsida; order Poales; family Poaceae; genus Secale; species Secale cereale. The sequence continues at coordinate 290,529,144 of LR738714.1, forward strand.
TTGCTTGGTGGGGCTTAAGGGTTTCAAGGATTCTAGTGAGTGAGTGAATGTTTATTATCTTATCCTTAAGCACGGTTTCTGAGATGCCAATAGCTCTATCTAGCACTCCGAACGAGAAAGCATCTTCTCGCATAGGCCAACTAATCACCACTTATGCCATTCATGCCCTCATGATTCCCAAGAGGCGGTCTAACAAAATTATACTTGTCTACGATCCCCAAATACATATGTATGTCTACCCCTAAAATCCATGGGTAGGTCACACTTGCTGCTAAGCTTGAATTAAACGCCACAATCCAAGCACTCAATCTATTCTTGCAAGGCTCACGATAATGCATCTCTATTCTAAGGAAACACGTCATATGCCACTCCAAGATTTTGTTTCCTTCCCATAGATCAACTCCAATAGCGCGGTAATTCCATCAATCACCACATAATCCAACAATTCTACAAATCCGATGTCTACGGTGTTCCGCAATATCTCAAGTGCCTATGATACCCAAATACTTGGAAGGGCTATGCATTACGATAATAAGTCCACCAAATTCCCATCATCCGGGTCAAGTAAACCCCAAGATCACAATTATATAGATCCCTAAATCAACTCCGACAAATAATCCAATCTCCTAGGTTATTGTCCACCGAGAAGCATGGTATCATGATCAGGATCATCGGTCTAAATCCAATTTACTCCGAACCATGCAGACATATCCAGCATTTATACCAACCAGAATCGCCTACATAAATCCAAATCTCATGTCCAACGGGCATTCCTACATGCTTCCCCAAAGTCATGATCCCACCAATATGAAATCTCACAATCCATCAAGGTTCAGGTAATTCCTCGAAGTCACTGATATAAAGCCACCAAGTCATCTGTCTAATATCCTCAAATTGGTCTATCTATGGCATCGTCAGTTCTTGTGCTATATTAGGATGAAAATGTGCTCGTTCACTGCGTCCACTAGCTCCTTTACGAACCCAGTGTTGTGCAAGGTTATAAAGGCTTAACAGGTTCTCTCGCGATTCTATGGGATAGGCACATGGTTAAGGGTTCGTGCTGGAGTGCCTCGTGAAGTCTCAAGGGTCTAGGAATGGGTTACTAGTCTGGAGGGTTAAACATAATTCTACGGGGTTGCACTTGGTCACGGAGGTTGTAGCAGAAGTCTTCAGTGCCAGTTGGTTGCCGAGGTAGAATCCTTGGTGCATCTTGTCTTGCGGGTCTTCAGTTGGGGAGAGAGAGAAGAGAGGGAAAAAGTAGCACAGAGGAGGGGAATGCCTAAAGGGGGTTCTATAGTGCAGGTGCAACAAACAGGTGCAAAAAGGTCGAAACAGAAGAAACAAGGCAAGGAAGGTGATATAGCCATGCACTTGTTGCCTGGGGAAAAAGTGCGACTTATATCAAAACACAAACAAATAAAAGCAATCAACACACAATCATGGTTCTATTCGAACCATCATACGGACTCGACTGCGCATAGGGGTACACGACTCATCCTACCCTAGGGATTCTCGGACTCAGTGTCGTGACTTGTGCCTCATGCAGTCTTCTGAGCTTCCTCAGGTGTTGCTATGTCCCTTGTAGTTGCTTGATAAATGATCCGGGTTGAGCCTGAAGAATCTTCAACAACTTCTCTCCTGATGAGGTGATGTGGTGAAGGTGCCTCCTTGTAGCTTTTCTTATCTCTTTAATCATGACGACCCCTTGTGCTTCCTGGGACGTCGAGGGTACCAGGTGGGCAATCCGTATGCAATGACAACAACAAGGCATAATAGAGGTCCAACATGTCAGTTTCGTTGATGAAAACATCGACACCAAGAGCGGGGGACGAAGAGAACCGTTTTCCTGCTCACTATAGTGAGGCGGACCAAATGGCGAGGTTCTCATCCATCGGTGGTTGCCGATACAACAACGGTAATGACAGGATTACTCTATTAGCGATGTATATCCTGATTTTGCATAACCTATACCCTGGTCATCATGGGCCAATGTTGCACCATCTTGGGGGCTCTGTCAAGGGTGTCACCATCTTCTGGTCTTCATGTCCTCATTCCTCGAGGATGAATTTTCTGTTGGCATTGTCTTGTTGTGGTGTCGCCAATCTTGCATGCAGAAGTGGTGAGTGAGTGTTTGGCAAGGTCCACTCCACGAGGATTACAGAAAATCCAGTGGTCTGGGCATAAGGGTTCTAGCGACCAACAATTTTGAAGGGGAGGAGACTAAGTAACCTAGTTTTCGAAAAACTGAGAAAGGAAGAGAAATATAGATAGTTTTGAAATCTAGTAATAGTTTTGGAAATAGTTTTACCCTAACTAACGACCATGCTAACTAAGGCTTCCTACAGTCAGGATGGCTCTGATGCCAGCTCTGTGGGGACCCCGACTCATAAGTCGTGATCACCGAATGCACGTGTACAGTGATCCCAGAGATCAATGCTCACTGAACACATAGAAGCTGAATAACAAGAGTCTTACATCCATACATACCGTATTACACAAATAGGACCATTAAGGTCAAGTCTTGAGTATATCGTTGCAGCGGAAATCTTCAATGACAACTTGGACCCATGCCATCTGCCTTAACCCTACATGCATTCTGACTGGGAAGCATCCTAGCTCGCATGCTCGTCACCAAGAAATCTTCATCCTAACATGTTCTCTCTTGACTGGCCAATAAAATAACCAGTGGCAAGCCAATGAGTACTTTGAATGTACTCGCAAGCAAACCCAAGTGTGATGACAGAATAATTATGCAAGGCTCTACTGCTAAATTGGCAGTTTTGCGGAAAGCTAGTTTTTCATATGCAAGTATGATCAACATATAACATGGACATGCATATGTCTGCAACAAGTATCAGGAGGTCACAGACATCATTATCGCGGAGGAGTTGTAATCAACTCATGCTCACTCATTGTGACTTTCTCACAATCATATCAACAATATCTCTGAACCGTGTTGTTTTCCAGAAACTTATGGACATAGTCTAAGTAGCACCACCCAACTGTCCTTGACCGCGGACACGGCTATTCGAATAGTTTGACACTCTGCAGAGGTTGCACACTTTACCCACAAGATCTGGGGAACTTTCGTGACATCCACGACCCGCGGTACCTCAAGTACCCGGGGTAAGCACTCGATCACTACCTTTCCCTAGACGTCACTAACACAGAGCCACTCGATTGGTAACAGCCCCGTGCCAACATTTCACATCTCAAAATTGTGGAGACTTGCTCCCATGTTCATCACATACCACCGACACAGGGAACCAACAGTGTGTTCGGTGCCCTGTAAAAACAGTCATGGCCGCCTATCCAAGCACGACCCCGTCCCGAGAGTGACCTCAAGTCACCCCCATCACTAGTAATGCGGGGACCATGCTAGTATCGATCTAGGTAATCAATAATGCCCTTTTCCCATATAAGGGTAGAGTGGTTGCGCATGTTTGGTTGGGACGGTAGTCACACATAAATCTAATCCATCTCTGTAAACAACACTCTCATCAAGCCTCGGTACACTATTTCTTCACCAAGTAGTGCCCTAGTTTCTCATCATCTCCCAGGGGCATTAATGGCACCCACTAGGTCATTTGCAAGTATGTCAAACCACACTTGTTTCACTCAATGCATAACCCTGACCCATTTTGCGTAGCCAACTACTATAGCATATATCTATCTACTCCCGCCCACATAACCCTCATAGGAAGGTAGGGTCATATTTGATGCAAGTTTCAATAGTAAAGTAACAAGGGTACCAACCAAAGTGGTCACCTCCTCTATATGATTCCGATGCATCGATAATAAGGTGCTATGAGACATGCATAAAAAGTTTCTCGAACATGGTCAAAGGGCTGCTTGCCTTGTCCTTCCGAGTCTTCAAACCTTCTGGTCCATCTCCGAGTACTTCGGTTATTTCGTCAACTAACGATGGAAACAATTATAATAAGCAACACAATCAAAGCAAAAATAAAAGTGCTCTAAAAATAGGAGTTGGACTTTTCTAGGATACCTCTGGTCATATGAGAAATAACCAAGGTGGTTTCATAGGTATTGGATCAATGGATAGTTTGGATCATTTCATTATGATGGAACCAATGGGTTTATGGATTTGAAAGAAGTGTACAGAAATATATTCTTGAATGATGAGCAAAGGCACCCATCAACAAGTCATGTTTTTAGAAGCATCTAGGAGTTGGTTTCAATGGATTTGGAATTCAAATGAATTTCCTAGGATTTTGCAAAGCTGATAAATATGAAGAAATGGCTCAATATTTGGTGGGGTATAGAAAGTATTAATAAAAATGTTCCAAAACTAAGTTTGGATATGACAAGCATCTAGGAATTTGAACCATTGCATTTGGATCAAATTTGAGCCCTCTGTGATTTTCTAAAGTTCATCACAGAAAATGGAATATGGGTATTTGATAATTATTTGTGTAGGAAAAGTCTCTGGAATACTGTGCATGTTGCACCAACAGGTAGAGCATGATTTTAGAGACTACCAGAAATTTGAATCATGCAATTTGGAGTTCATTTGAATTATAAATGAATTTATGAAGTTGTCTGGAAAAAAGAAAAAGGAATAAGGGTTATACCCTTCACTGCGCTCAGGGCGGTGGATAGCCTGTGGGCCGGCCCAGCGGCTCGGCTGTGCGGCCGGAGGTGGTGACGCCGAAGGCGTCATCTCCGAAGTGCGCTTCCGCCTGGGGAACACGGCTCCCGCCTGGCCCGTCTCCCCTTAAACTGCTGGGCCCGCTGGCCGGGTCGTTGACAGGTGGGGGGCCCTCGCCATCTGGTGGGGCGGTCGTCCCCTACCTCGCGACTGAGGCAGAGGAGCGACGGGGAGGTCCGGCCGAGCGGCGCTGGCGCCCGCCCCGACGGCTCCGGCCACCAGTGACGGCCCCAACACACCGGAGGATGCAGCGAGGAGCGGCGATCCCATCCGTGCGCTCAGCACCCGCGGAGGAGCTCGGGTCAAAGAGGATTTTGGCTGCGGCCGGCGGCGAGATTTTGGCCGTGGTGGTGGATAGGGGGTGAGGGAGAGAGAAAGAGCGGGTCCAGGAGGACCAGGGGAGGGGAAGAGAGGGGCTAGAGATGAGGGAGGGCCTAGGGAAAGCCTTATAAGGCGAGGCCATGGCGCACCTTGAGCCAAGCTCACGGGTGCCCGTGGAGATAGCCGTGGCGGTCGAGGGAGGGGCCCTGGATGGGTCAGCGGTGCCCGTGATGATCGTCCAGGAGCGAGGGAAGCGAAAGGGGGAGCGAGGAGGGGCCAGAGGCCTTGCGCGTATGAGCGCGCCCATTGGGGTTCTCGGGCGGTCAGGCCGCGTGCGAGAGGAGGCAGGAGGAGGGAGAAGGAGGAGGGGCTGACAATGTTGCCCTTTTAATGCGGGCACCATGCTAGTATCGATCTAGGTAATCAATAATGCCCTTTTACCATATAAGGGTAGAGTGGTTGCGCATGTTTGGTTGGGACGGTAGTCACACATAAATCTAATCCATCTCTGTAAACAACACTCTCATCAAGCCTCTGTACACTATTTCTTCACCAAGTAGTGCCCTAGTTTCTCATCATCTCCCAGGGGCATTAATGGCACCCACTGGGTCATTTGCAAGTATGTCAAACCACACTTGTTTCACTCAATGCATAACCCTGACCCATTTTGCGTAGCCAACTACTATAGCATATATCTATCTACTCCCACCCACATAACCCTCATAGGAAGGTAGGGTCATGTTTGATGCAAGTTTCAATAGTAAAGTAACAAGGGTACCAACCAAAGTGGTCACCTCCTCTATATGATTCTGATGCATCGATAATAAGGTGCTATGAGACATGCATAAAAAGTTTCTCGAACATGGTCAAAGGGCTGCTTGCCTTGTCCTTCCGAGTCTTCAAACCTTCTGGTCCATCTCCGAGTACTTCGGTTATTTCGTCAACTAACGATGGAAACAATTATAATAAGCAACACAATCAAAGCAAAAATAAAAGTGCTCTAAAAATAGGAGTTGGACTTTTCTAGGATACCTCTGGTCATATGAGAAATAACCATGGTGGTTTCATAGGTATTGGATCATTTCATTATGATGGAACCAAGGGGTTTATGGATTTGAAAGAAGTGTACAGATATATATTCTTGAATGATGAGCAAAGGCACCCATCAACAAGTCATGTTTTTAGAAGCATCTAGGAGTTGGTTTCAATGGATTTGGAATTCAAATGAATTTCCTAGGATTTTGCAAGGCTGATAAATATGAAGAAATGGCTCAATATTTGGTGGGGTACAGAAAGTATTAATAAAAATGTTCCAAAACTAAGTTTGGATATGACAAGCATCTCGGAATTTGAACCATTGCATTTGGATCAAATTTGAGCCCTCTGTGATTTTCTAAAGTTCATCACAGAAAATGGAATATGGGTATTTGATAATTATTTGTGTAGGAAAAGTCTCTGGAATACTGTGCATGTTGCACCAACAGGTAGAGCATGATTTTAGAGACTACCAGAAATTTGAATCATGCAATTTGGAGTTCATTTGAATTATAAATGAATTTATGAAGTTGTTTGTAAAAAAGAAAAAGGAATAAGGGTTATACCCTTCAGTGCGCTCAGGGCGGTGGATAGCCTGTGGGCCGGCCCAGTGGCTCGGCTGTGCGGGCGGAGGTGGTGACACCGAAGGCGTCATATCCGAAGTGCGCTTCCGCCTGGGGAACACGGCTCCCGCCTGGCCCGTCTCCACTTAAACTGCTGGGCCCGCTGGCCGGGTCACTGACAGGTGGGGGCCCCTCGCCATCTGGCGGGGCGGTCGTCCCCTACCTCGCGCCTGAGGCAGAGGAGCGACGGGGAGGTCCGGCCGAGCGGCGCTGGCGCCCACCCCGACGGCTCCGGCCACCAGCGACGGCCCCAAGACACTGGAGGATGCAGCGAGGAGCGGCGATCCCGTCCGTGCGCTCAGCACCCGCGGAGGAGCTCGGGTCACAGAGGATTTTGGCTGTGGCCGGCGGCGAGTTTTTGGCCGTGGTGGTGGATAGGGGGTGCGGGAGAGAGAGAGAGAGCGGGTCCAGGAGGACCAGGGGAGGGGAAGAGAGGGGCTAGAGATGAGGGAGGGCCCTGGGAAAGCCTTATAAGGCGAGGCAATGGCGCACCGTGAGCCAAGCTCACAGGTGCCCGTGGAGATAGCCGTGGCGGTCGAGGGAGGGGCCCTGGATGGGTCAGCGGTGCCCGTGATGATCGTCCAGGAGCGAGGGAAGCGAAAGGGGGAGCGAGGAGGGGCCAGAGGCCTTGCGCGTGTGAGCGCACCCATTGGGGCTCTCGGGCGGTCAGGGCGCGTGCGAGAGGAGGCAGGAGGAGGGAGAAGGAGGAGGGGCCGACAATGCTGCATGACGCGGACGTCGAGGCGGCCTCGGGGGACAGGAGGGGGAGGCCCAAGGCTGTCGGAGGCTCCTGATTGGAGGTGGCTACAGTACGCCAGGGCACTGTAGCGTGCTCCAGAGCGCGAACCCTGCATGCCATGGCATGAACGAGGTGTCATTGGCGTGTCCCCTCATGTCCAGCAGCACTAGGGGTTATTAAACAATTGCCCAGATGGCCTGGGATGCCCTGGAGGCCACTGGAGGGAGGAGAGAGGTGAGGAAGGAGAAGAATGTTGCTGTACACAGAGTAAAAATGGGGTTTCCACCCCCCAATCATTGAGCTGAGGTCATGGGGAAGTTACTGGGGGTAGAAGATGATCAGGAGAAGCTGTGGTAAGAATTTGAGGTAAAGGGAAATAGAAAAAGGGGTCCAAACAATGGTTTTGGTAATTTGACAGAAGGTGTTTGATCATGTTTTTGGCAAGCCAAATAGCTCCACTTGACATGATACTTAACAGGATCAAGTGTCACATATAATTAGGGCCTTTCACCAAATTTGAGCTCATTTGGGCAAAGTTGCCAATGTAACTCTTGTAAACCCTAGAAATCAACAGAAATGGCTTTCATCTTGTTTGAGTCAAGCTAATCATCTCCCCTTGATGCACCACTTGGTGTAGTTTCATCATTTGGGGTATTGATCATGCCCACAAAGTTTGAAGCTCCAGGTAAAAAGTTGGTAATGTAAAGTTGTTCAAATTTGAATTTGAACAGAAGTGGTTTTGGGGCACTTAGATCAAGTTATGCTTCTCCAAAACTTGTGCCATTTGGCATAGATGCATAATTACATCGTTTTAGCATGTGCACCAAGTTTGAGAGCATTTGGACAAGTTTGGCAATGTAAAGTTGCTCAAACTTCAAAATGGACAAAAATGGTTTTGAGGGGATTAGATGATGTTTCCTTGATCTTCAAGGCATGAGGCTTTGCAAGATCATCAAATATGTCACATATGACATGATAGAATTTCCCTGGAATATTTGGGGAATATTTCCTTTGTAAATATTTCAAAAGCTTGAAATATCCAGAAAGGGTTTTGGAAGGATTTGTCCAATATTTTGAACATGACCATGTGTTGAAACTCTTATATATGGACAATATATGTCCCATGAGTCTCCCTGAATTTTGGCAAATATTTTTGAAATAATTAAATAATTTTTCCCTATTAAAGACCATCTCTGGCCTTAAGAAAAAGCTTTTAAATAAAATATAAAAATAACTTTTAAAATTATAATTTTGTGGTTTCTGGGAGTCCTATACCTAATAGGAGTCAAATATACTTTTTGAAAGATTTTTCACACCCTAAATAAGGTACTTGCAATGCAAACCTCAATTCAGGGGTTTTTGGAAAACTAATTTTTGAAAATACTATTTGGCCAAAATATTTTTATAAGAAAATTCTATACTGGTCTATAGACATGGCATGATCATTGGGAAAAAGTTTTGGATCAAGGAGGTGAAGTATAAGAGTTGGAGGATTTATCTGATTTTTAGAGCACTAGCAAACAGCAGACAAAAGTCAAATCAAGCAAAGTCAAAACACTCAAAAGTTTTTGCAAATCCACATTTCAACATGGTAATTAGCTTAAGCAATGTGACATGAAAAATCAGGGTGTGACACATGTGGCAATGCCTGAAATACAGAAAGACTTAAGAAGAAGGAACTAGTCGCCGCGGCGAGCGGCAATGAGCTCTTTCTTGTCCTCAACACGCTGCTTGAGAGCACCAACGGATTCCTCTAACAGCCTTCGGCGCTCGATCCGGAGAATGTCATTCTTATCCATAAGGTTCTTGACGATGACGTCGGTCCTCTTCAACAAGGCAGTGATCTCATCCTGCTCGTCCCGGAGCTTCGCATTGCCCTCCCTTAGTTGCCGAATGACGCCGGTAGCCTCTTCAACTGAGGCTTTCATGTCGTCCTCCAACCTCGCCCAACCGGATATCTGATCCATCTAGCTATGGACGAGCGCATTCATGCGTCTGTAAGAGTCCTCACCTGCCCGTGAGACATTGTCCCAGGCCGCCGCAGCACGGGAGGACATCTCTGCTGCATTCGCGACACGGCGGGACATCTCTGCTGCTTCCGCGGCGCAGCCGAACCAGTCCGCTGCATCGACAGTGCAAAGGGACATCCGTGCTGCTCCGACGATGCAGTGGGAACTCTCCGCTGCCATGGCCGCGCAGCGAGACATGTCGGCTGCTTTTGCGGCGAGGCAGGACATCTCTTGTGCTTCCGCTTCCATGCTCGCCTCTCCCAGGTGGTAATCTCTTGACACAAAACTCACGCTGGGCATGGCAGACGCAAGGGAACGATGAAGAATGACTTGTTTGTTTTTGTTGATGAGGATTTGAGGAGGAATGTGCAGTCATCTTTGAGTAGTAGTATTTATAACCGAGTACTAATACGTTCCTAAGTGGGAAACAATTTAGGTTTTGATCGGTGTGAACAGGTTTGTAATTTGGAATGTGACGGGATGCAGGCTCAAAATTTATTGAAGGTTCTATAATTTCTAAGTGCGGCACTGGTATCTCCACTGCCATGGCCGCGTAGCGAGACATGTCAGCACTCACGGCCGAACAGCAAAGCCAGCTATCGACCAGAGGTCACCAAGGCCTCATCATTCACATATCTAGCTCTGATCAGTACGACAAAAGAGCATATTGTGGCCAAGATCAATTTTCTCAGCCTCACAGGTTTGTGATCCTCTCCTGCGTGCATTGGCTCTACTACTATGTGGCATCCGCCTTATGTTTGCTTCTTGTGTCAGACTATGTGGACCCCAAGCAGAAGACCAGCTGGGGAGCGGCCACTCTGTCGAGCGGCAACAAGCCCATTGATGTCTACTATGTATCTTTCTTCTTGTAGACGTCGTTGGGCCTCCAAGTGCAGAGGTTTGAAGGACAGTAACAAATTTCCATCAAGTGGATGACCTAAGGTTTATCAATCCGTGGGAGGCATAGGATGAAGATGGTCTCTCTCAAACAACCATGCAACCAAATAACAAAGAGTCTCCTGTGTCCCCAACACACCCAATACAATCGTAAATTGTATAGGTGCACTAGTTCGGCGAAGAGATGGTGATATAAGTGCAATATGGATGGTAGATATAGGTTTTTGTAATATGAAAATATAAAAACAGCAAGGTAACTAATGATAAAAGTGAGCATAAACGGTATTGCAATGCTTTGAAACAAGGCCTAGGGTTCATACTTTCACTAGTGCAAGTTCTCTCGACAATAATAACATAACTGGATCATATAACTATACCTCAACAAGCAACAAAGAGTCACTCCAAAGTCACAAATAGCGGAGAACAAACGAAGAGATTATTGCAGGGTACGAAACCACCTCAAAGTTATTCTTTTTGATCGATCTATTCTAGAGTGCGTACTAGAATAACACCTTAAGACACAAATCAACCAAAACCATAATGTCAATACTCCATTGTCACCGCAAGTATCCGTGGGCATGATTATACGATATGCATCACACAATCTCAAATTCGTCTATTCAACCAACACAAAGAACTTCAAAGAGTGCCCCAAAGTTTCTACCGGAGAGTCAAGATGAAAACGTGTGCCAACCCCTATGCATAGATTCCCAAAGTCACGAAACCCGAAAGTTGATCACCAAAACATATATCAAGTAGATCACGTGATATCCCATTGTCACCACAGATAAGACCATGCAATACATATATCAAGTGTTGTCAAATCCTTAAAGACTCAATCTGATAAGATAACTTCAAAGGGAAAACTCAATTCATCGTAAGAAGATAGAGGGGGAGAAACATCATAAGATCCAACTATAGTTGCAAAGCTCGCGATACATCAAGATCGTGCAATCTCAAGAACACGAGAGAGAGAGAGATCAAACACATAGCTACTGGTACATACCCTCAGCCCCGAGGATTAACTACTCCCTCCTCGTCATGGAGAGCGCCGGGATGATGAAGATGGCCACAGGAGAGGGATTCCCCCCTCCGGCAGGGTGCCAGAACGGGTCTAGATTGGTTTTTGGTGGCTCTAGAGGCTTGCGGCGGCGGAACTCCGGATCTAGGTTATTTTCTGGAGGTTTGGGTATTTATAGGATTTTTTGGCGCAGGGCACAAGTCAGGGGGGGTTTCTGGGCTGTCCACGAAATAGGGGGGCGCGCCCCACACCCTCGTGGGCAGCCCAGGACTCTTCTGGCCCAACTCTTTTACCCTAGGGGCTTCTTTTGGTCCATAAAAAAATATCAAATATTGGCACGTCAATTGGACACCGTTTGGTATTCCTTTTCTGTAAAACTCAAAAACAAGGAAAAACAGAAACTGGCACTAGGCTCTAGTTTAATAGGTCAGTCCCAAAAATCATAAAAATAGCATATAAAACATGCTAGAAGGATAATATAATAGCATGAAACAATCAAAAATTATAGATACGTTGGAGACGTATCATCCATGTATACTTTGATGAATGTCGTGCTAGCGTTGAATAGCAACCAAAGCTTTGTGCCATACAGGCAGAGCAAAGTTAGTAGTATTCTGCAAGACTCGTTGTGCAAGACGAGCGAGGCAGTGGTGATTGCCTGCTTGGTAAGCTGTACTCACCATCTTCATCCAGTGTGGTGTTGTTTTGCTCATTGCAAGAGGCACGAAAGAGGTTAATTTGTATAACAGCACCTTCTTGGCCAGTAGGGGTAATCTTTGTGCATTCAGATCTTATAAATTCTTTGGTGCTAGTAAGTAAACATAACATGTGGTCCAAAGTATTTAAGCTACCTATGCGTCTACTCTTTTATGCTTTACTAGGTTACCTACCTGTTGGAATTAATATTAAAGCATATCAGTCATAATTATTCAATTTCAGACTTCGTTCATCACTTCATGGTTGATGTAGGAAGAAGGCGTGCGATGTGTGATAGAAGGCGAGGGGCCCGATCTTTCGATGAGATGGTAACTATCGATTTGGTGGAGACGACTTTGATGATCCGACTACAAACGTGCACGACGTTGCGCCTTAGCAATCGCTAAACCAATCTCCAGGGGTTACTGACGATGCCAGAAGCACGATCAGCCTGACCACGAAGGTCTATTCCTGCATGCAATCGAAGAACAAGCAAGAATATGATAAAGCAATCTGAATATTGCAAATATAGATGAAGTATTGATAAAGATGGGGATCCGTAAGCGGTCTTGGTCTGGTCGTTGGACACAAACAAAGTACACGAAGTTGCAATGGCTAACTTCTGACTAAACAAATCCCAAAGAAAAAGTACTAGATGGATCTACTTATATAGGAGCAAGGGGTGGCGGCTAAGGAGGTGGGAGGACGTCCCAAGGCAGCCTAAAACTAACCCTAGGTCGTACAAGGCTCATGGGCCCAAGTGGAGGTGATGCAACACCTTTGTACTTGTAGTTTGACTCGGATTCTGCTGCAGCGTCATATTGTTTTGTCGATATCTCAATGCTCCGAGCGAATTTGAAGGTGAATCGAATTGGGTTGGAAAGTGTATGAAATATAGTTTCCAACAAAAAACGAATCACCCAATTCGGAGTCCGTATGAAGGAGTTCTTACCGTTTTGAGTCAGGTATGTCTGTGCAGTCCGAATCTGGATGCAGAAAGTGAGATACTTGGATTCTATCTTCTCTTGGCCCAAAAGTGACGCGAGAGAACTTTTTGAACAGCACCTAAACTTCTCTTTTTCCCTTATCTTAATATGTGGATTGTACAAATGTCCCATACACCTGGATTAGACTTGACACAAAAGTCTGTAAAGTATTTTTGTCCTGGATGACATAAATAAATTGTTGCATAGTTTGCATTAGAAATCACCTCACAAATATACATGTATGCAATATTGTTGGTCGTATCCAAGGTAGTCATGTCCTCATCATCCTCCCTTTCTTGAAAATAAAGCCGTCCTCGGCGTCGCTTAATCTGAAATGTGGGTAAGAAAATAGACAAGGTGTACATGTTGTATATGTATATGTCATCAATTTTTACTTCCCTTAATTTTCGCACGTATGACACATGTATAGATGAGTAACTTTCGTAGTTCATAAAATATAAAGCCAAAATATTATCACAAGAAGTAGAAGGCATGAAACTATTGCAACTCAGTTTGCACAAATAAGTGAAGCTCTTATTCATATCAAAAGATTGACAATGTTCATCATTAAACCATCTCAACATTGGTGAATAAACCTTACTTGCATGAAATTCATAGGCTACAGCATGCTTAAATAAGCAAACATGCAATAAGTCATTTGACATAGAATCGTCACCAAGATTAGAGGTCATATCAAAATAATTAAACATTGGCACAATTATTTTCAAATGTATTTTATCCAAATCTGATTATTCTCTGATTCACATGATTCCTTTGCATCTACAGTTAATTCAATGGGTGCACTCAAAATTGTTGGTATTTCAGTTGTTTGATCACATGACTCATTCATGACAGTAACATGATTATCTAAACTAGGTGGTGTGCTCAAATCAACAGGTAATTAAATACATGATTTATTCAAGTTAACTCAATACGCATCATCCTCATGTGAAGTTATATCATCATTGATTTTACTGTTACCTTGTCGCAAAGACGTAGCTGATGTAGGTACGGATGATGACAATGTACCATACACTTTAGATGATGTCACGCTCACAATCGGAGGTGTGGCTGCTCTAGTAGGTGCAATGGTGGAGGAACCAACCAGTGGTGGTGAGCATGAACTGGAATAGTAGTTGTTGTAGTCACACAATGCATCCTCTTGTATTTGTCTCTCAAAGGTACAAGCACGAACATACATACCAGTAATGCAACGAGGATGTACTGAAATCTTGCGCAAATATCATGGTTCAAACCACCAAAAAATCTATTCATTGTATCATCCTCAGATTCTTCTATGTCGCAATGATGCATACAAGATTTGAACTCTTGGTAGTAAGCATGAACAGTGTTACTGCCTTGTTTTAATTTTTCCAATTTGCGAAGCAATTCATGGCGATAGTAAGGAGGAAAAAAATGTTTTTCATTACAGCCTTCAAATCTTTCCAAGTTGTGGGTTGATTATCAATATTTTTCTTACACTGCACACTCCACCAAACAGAAGCAAAACCAGTAAATACTCTAGTGGCAGCTCGTACTCTCTCAAGTTCAGAAAAATTATGGTGACCAAAAACATTTTCTACTTCAAGCTCCCAAGCTAGATAAATAGCAGGATTAAATCTACCCTCAAATAACGATAAAGAAATAACCTGACCATGTGCTTGGGTGTGTTGTTTCACGTCTCGTGATGGTGAAGATGTATCCGTCGTCCAAGAACTTCTATCTCCGGTACCTGTCATGATTAGTAGAAACAGGAAACAAAATTCTAGAATAATGTTCCTATGAACTATTAGGATGTGGTGGTAAAGCGCTCATAGTAAAGCAAATATCAATATCTTACAAGTTCTTACCATGCTGCAGGTGGTGATAGGCAACCAGCGGTGTCAAATAACTCCAAAGATTGAGTAAAGCGATTGCCAAGTGAACGTAAATATGCACGGTGTAGAAATATGTGGAGCTGGGTTGGCTATATATGGTAGCAAAATATTAGCAATAATCAATTCAGAGATGCAATGTTGAATAAACGCTCAACGACGGTACTGTGCTGGTCCTAGGCTAGACCGGACTAGAGACGCGAGCCTAGAACACTAATGAGGTTATGGTGTAGCACAACTAGCATCAATAAAGGATACGAAGTAGCTCTGGACAGCAAGATATAAGTGAAGATCACAACGGCAATAAAGATAATGATGAAAACAACTGCCAAGCAGAATATACAACAACTCTCTCCAACTTTCTTTTTCTTCTTTATTTTTCTCACACTTTTTTCTTTTTCTTTCTCTCCTCTTTTTTTTCTTTTTTTCTCTGTATTATTTTCTTTCTCCCTCTTTCCAAGACAAACTAGATGAGATGCAGATTGGATCAAGCAAAGATGCGAATGACTTCAAGTATGATTGTGATAATGAACGATGGGTAGCACGAGGTGGAAATTGATAGATGAAGTGGTGGACAGCGGAAGGGATAACGATGCAACAGCGACGTGATTAATGTGAACAGAACTCGAAACTCTAGCGAACTAGACACTAAGACGAGCAACTCGACACGACGATGGAACCGATAATTCAATAATGCAAACAATGAAAAGAAAATTGCAAAGGCTCAGACTAGCTAGGACAAAGGATGAATAGATCTAACTTTTTTTGTGGCTTTTCCTTGGACAATAGGTAAGAAAATAAATCTAATCTAGGAATAACTGGAAATTCTCGCCGAGCAACCTGAAAACTGATACCACTTGATAGAAGGCGAGGGCCCGATCTTTCGATGAGATGGTAAATATCGATTTGGTGGAGATGACTTTGACGATCCGACTACAAACGTGCACGACGTTGAGCCTTAGCAATCGCTAAACCAATCTCCAGGGGTTACTGACGATACCAGAGGCACGATCAGCCTGACCACGAAGGTCTATTCCTGCATGCAATCTAAGAACAAGCAAGAATATGATAAAGCAATCTGAATATTGGAAATATATATGAAGTATTGATAAAGATGGGGATCCGTAAGCGGTCTTGGTCTGGTCGTTGGACACAAACAAAGTACACGAAGTTGCAAGGCTAACTTTTGACTAAACAAATCCCAAAGAAAAAGCTACTAGATGGATCTACTTATATAGGAGCAAGGGGTGGCGGCCAAGGAGGTGGGAGGACGTCCCAAGGCAGCCTAAAACTAACCCTAGGTCGTACAAGGCTCATGGACCCAAGTGGAGGTGATGCAACACCTTTGTACTTGTAGTTTGCCTCGGATTCTGCTGCAGCGTTAGAATGTTTTGTTGATATATCAACGCGCCGGGCGAATTTGAAGGTGAATACAATTGGGTTGGAAAGCGTACGAAATCTAGTTTCCAACAAAAAAAGAATCACCCAATTAGGAGTCCGTATGAAGGAGTTCTTGCCGTTTTGAGTCACGTATGTCTGTGCAGTCCGAATCTGGATGCAGAACGTGAGATACTTGGACTCTATCTTCTCTTGGCCCAAAAGTGATGTGAGAGAACTTTCTGAACAGCACCTAAACTTCTCTTTTTCCCATATCTTAATATGTGGATTGTACAAATGTCCCATACACCTGGAATTAGACATGACACAAAAGTCTGTGAAGTATTTTTGTCCTGGATGACATAAATAAATTGTTGCATAGTTCGCAGTAGAAATCACCTCACAAATATACATGTATGCAATATTGTTGGTCGTATCCAAGGTAGTCATGTCCTCATCAGTGTGCATGCATGCAGTCCAAAAATCTAAGGCATGTAGTGTAGTAGAGCACCAGACGCAGTGTCCAAAATAGCCCCCTCGACCCCGTCTATCTACCGACGGTAACTACTCACATGGTGCTGCTTCCCGGATACGTCGTGCGGTTCGGTGGCATGGTCGTGTAGCCTGAGGCATGTGGAGTCGCGGATCGCGGGCGTGGGCGTGCGATGCGGCACATGGGTGTGTGAAGTGCTCAGTGATGGCCATGGAGCACCAGACGACAAACACCACCTCCCATGACTGTGTCGATGGCCAAACTCGGAGGATCCCCCC
>LR738714.1:290546224-290609609 GCA_902687465.1 Secale cereale
GGTCCCCCCCCCCCCCGTGCAGTGCGGTGCTAGCTGTTCTTCCGCCGATCAAAAGGGTGAAGAAAAGCCGGGGTCAATGCCACTCTGCCGCTTGCAGTGCACTTCATCTCGTGTGTGCGTGAAGTGCAGAGAAGGACATGTGCTTGCAGTTGAGAGTGTGTGTGCGTGTAGTGCACCTGGTTTGGTTCACTTATTCATTTTTTTTACAACAGAGAGAAAAAACACATCAGAAGTTCGTTTACTTTTCATTATACTTCATCCCATCTGCAGCACTGGTATCTTGAATAAAATTGTTTGAAGAAGACAGCCACGTAGTTCACTAGAATTGTGTGTTGCAGCTCATTACTCCCTTTGTATGAAGTGCAATTAATTTCGCTTGTTTTAAAATTCAGTCGATTAAATCGACACCTGCAGTGCATTTGGTCCTTGGATGTGGTTCACTTTTAAGAGTGATGTTGTTCACTTGCACCCAACATAAAAGTGGGAAAAATTTAGCGCAACAACAAAATATAGTCATGAGGTTCACTTCCATATATGTCGCGGTTCACTTGCCTCCTCTCTGCGGTCCACTCTCGTTCACAAAAAAATTGAAAAAAATATGACAACAAAAACTCGTCTGAGAAAAATTTACGATCGACACAAGAAATTATGAAGTTCACTTGCCCGTCTGATTCAGTGCGGTTATCGTCTGTTGCGGTGCGGTTTTCCGTCGGATGCAGTTCACTCCGATTTGAGTGTCGCAAAAAACAGAGTGTTCGCATTTCGGTAATTTTAAAACTGCTCTTAAACCGTAAGGAGTTAGAGGGAGTGTTCTACATGAAAAAGTTGCGTCTCGCTGATATCTTTCCAACGGCATATCCTGTGGATTATTCCGACGAGCGGTTTGAATTTTTTTTATGAAAAAACAGCCACAGCCACTCGTTGTCCGCCGCACGATTTTTAAAACTAACTTAAAACCGTAAGGAATCTCAAAAACATTTCAACATATGAAATTTGCGCCTCGTCCTTAGCTTCTGAACGGTATATTACACGCCTCGTTTTGACAATTTTTGAAAAACTAGAGCGAAAACCGTACCGAAATTTGCAAAAAAAATCAGAAAAACACAAATCTACGATTTACTAATTTTTAAAACTGCTCTTAAACTGTAACGAATTAGAGAAAATAATACATATCAGAAAGATGCGCCTCGACGATATCTTTCCAATGGTGTATCGTTTTCTTCATTCCGACGAGCAGTTTAGAAAAAAAACACGGAAAAACGTTCGCTGCCACTCGTCGTTCGCCGCACCATTTTCAAAACTGCTCTTCAACCTCGAGAAATCTCGGAAAGTATTCAACATGAGAAAGTTGCGCCTAATACATAGCTTTTTAACCGTATATTACACGCCTCGTTTCGACAAACGGTTAAAAAATTAGAGCGAAAATAGTACCAAGAAAACACCGCGTGCAGTTTTTTGCGACGGAAGTTCAGTAGTCTTTGTATTGCAGTTTCTGTGTTGTGCCCTCGCGTTGAGCATGTCGTGCGGAAGTGTTGTGAGAATATTAACAGAATTGACTATTCGTCACCCTGGGTGAGGAATAGTTATTCTTCACCCCTCTCTATTTTTTACCTTCAATGCACCGTAATATTACATTTCGTAAGTTTTGTCTTATTTCTGACGTAAAAAGAGACCGTAAGAAAATGTCTAATCGTCATAAAATATATTTTATGTTATGTAAAATTACAAACGTGAAAACATAGTGTAAGATATACATAAACTTCAATTTTTCTTGTCTTATGGCCTTATATTTTTATTTTCTAATGCCAAATTTTACGTAGTGAATCAATAGGAATGTAACTATTTGAATTCCAAATGTAATTTAAATATGAAGTGACCGTAAGATTACCTCGGATGAAGAATAACTTATTCTGCACCCTGGGTGATGAATAGTATCATTATATATATATTTAACCCCCCTCTAGAGTTCCTAAATAAGCTTATTTAGGAACCACCCCCTCCTAACCTGTTTCTTTTCGTGAAGGGAGCGAGCGAGGGAGCGAGAGGCGTGGTAGCGACACGAGGGAGCGAGCAAGCTCCGGTATGCAGGCCATTTGCATCATTCCGATAAATGGTTCAAAAATTATGATAATAAATTGTGCGAAAAACCGGTGCCAGGAAAAGTCCTCCTGGCAGTTAACTAGTATATGACACACAATTAGCTTATTTGTTTTCGAGTAGTTAGGAACGGTTCCTAAATAGCTTATTTAGGAATGGTAGTTAAGTGAGCGAGTTGTGGAAGTAAACTTGAATACTTAACTGCCATGCACCCTCGAGCAGTTAGCATGACCTTGGCAAAAAAACGAAAGAAAAAAGTTGATATCTTCGGTCAAGCAGTTCATTAGTTCTTAACTGCCCCAGTCCCGGCAGTTAGCTATTTCACGCCCTCAGGTTTGAATGACCCCGAGAAAAAAATAGTACCTTCTGTCCTGGAGTTAACTTGTTGTTAACTCCCACAATCTAGGACAGTTAGTTATTTCAATATCGGCAGTTAGCTTGATCCGGGAAACCAGGAAAAACAGTGTCTTAAGTCACCACAATTAGCTTGGTCGTCATACGTCAGTTAACTATTCTGCTCGGGCAGTTACCATGTACTGTAGCAGTTCGGGGAAAAATGACAAAAATATTGTTAGTTTTTCGAAAACTACTCTTAAACCATGGCGAATCTGAAAACGAGTTCTATATATCAAAGCTCGGAATCCATACCTTTCCAATGGTGTATCATACGCATCATTCTGACAAACGGTTCGAAAATTTCTTTCACAAAAACACCGAAAACGCGTTTGAAGAATTTCTAGTTTTTCGAATTTTATTTAAAAACTGTAACGATTTTGGGACAATGATCAACATACAGAATTTCCGCCTATTCAGTAGCTATCCAACGGTATGTCATTTGCATCATTCTGATAAACAGTTAAAAATTACGATAAAAAATGGTGCGAGAAAAAGTCTGACCGACAGTTAACTAGTATATGACGCACAATTAGCTTATCTATTTTCGAGCAGTTAGGAACGGTTCCTGAATAGCTTATTTTAGGAATTGGTTTCTGAACATCCATATATATATATATTAGTTCGACCTGAACTTCCCCATGTGCTAGGTTGAACTTCTGCCAACATTGCCCAAACGGGGCTTGCGATATACCGTTGGAAAGCTATGGACACCAGTATAATGACCCAACTTAAATTTTTGTCAAAATGTAAGCGGTTTAAGAGCGGTTTTGAAAATTGTTTTTCTTGACACAAAAAATGTGAATCATATTTTCTAAACCGTTTATCGGAATGTGGCATATAATATGTCGTTGGAAAGCTGCTGCAAAACCGCTCCTTCCACATGTTGAAAGTTTTCTCTAATTCCCTACGGTTAAAGAGTAATTTGGAAAAACGTATAATTTCGCAAACCGAAAAGCCGAGTTGATATTTTCGCTGTAATTTCTAAACGGGTAATCAAATTATGACATATTATATGGTGTTGGAAAGCTTATGAAAATGTGCTACTTTTTCATGTTGAAAGTTTTTTGTAATTTTGAATGGCTTAAGAGTAATCTAGAAAATAGTACAAGTCTTACTTAGTTCGTATTTTCGAGCTCATTTTTAACCGTGCGTCCGAATGCAGCAAATGATATGGCATTGGAAAGCTTGAACAAATGCGAAACTTTTTGATATGTATTGTTTCTCCCAATTCTGTATGCTTTTAAGTCAGTTTCGAAAATGGCGAAAACGTATTTTCACCGTAATTTCTACAAAGTTTATCGGAATGAGGCAAACAATATACCGTTGAAAAGCTACGGAAAATGCAAAACTTTTTCACGTTGACGGTTTTCTCTGATTCCTAGCCGTTTACAAGTAATTGCGAAAATGGCGAGATCGTTTTTCTGCCTTTATCGCGAAACAGATTCTTCGAAAATGCACCGATGAAGACGTGAACTTCTGGGCATGTGTGCTTGAACTTCACTCTGTTTTTCACATGTTTTTTCTTGCTCGTAGCTCTCCATCCACTCACCGGAATTGAGCAAGTGATATACCGATGGAAAGTTGTTGTAAAGACGCAACTTTCCTGTGTTGATCATTTTTTCATACCCATGACGGTTTTATAAGATTTTCATCCGAAATTCATTCAGTGCAGTAGTTGAACTTCTGCTGTTTTCATGTTGAACTTTAG
Source organism: Secale cereale (assembly GCA_902687465.1). Lineage (NCBI taxonomy): Eukaryota > Viridiplantae > Streptophyta > Magnoliopsida > Poales > Poaceae > Secale > Secale cereale. Next base: position 290,550,426 of record LR738714.1, read on the forward strand.
TGACGCATTTTCGTTTGTAATTTTTTCATCCATTTGTTAGTATTACACAAATGATATTCCTTTTATACAAACCTCTCTCGCAATTTTTTTGTAACTTTCTCCGACAAAGGACTTGAACTTATAACAACAAAACTTTTAGCCATTGCTTTTTTATTCCCCTTTTAATACAAAATGCACACCGTGTAGTACGCGAAATTCTGGCAGTTATCAATCTAAACTTCTCTCAGTTATGTGAAGATATCTGAGTTTCTCATGAATTTTAATCTACATTTCTCAATCCTTTTTAATGAATTTTGAAGCGCTCTATTTTTAAAAGTTTAACGTTTTGTTATTTTATTTTTGAACTTCTTGTTTCCATTTTTTAATAATGAGGAAAATCAGAGTTTTCTATAATCATTGAACTTCTCCATCTTTTTAATATGGACTTCCTGGTTTTATTTCTTAATCTTTTTTATGAATAAAAATATATTAAGACACCAAAACAACATTTTTGTGTGTGTTTTTTTGCATTGGTTTGCACATCAAACCGCGTCATCTTTAGAAATTGAACTTCTCCTTTTCTTTTTGTTTCCTTTCAACATTGTTTAGCACGTCGAACCATGTCATATTTTGCATACAAACATTTCTTTTATAAGATATTTTGCATTTCTATTTTTTGTATGTATGAACTTCTGATTTATTCAAGAAATAAAGAGAAAACATACCCATAGCACGAGCACACCGAAAACACGCACACATGACCACCAGACACACGCAAACATTCTGGGTTTCCCTAGTTGAACTTATGATTTTTTTTAGATTTTTTTAATTCTGCCAAAATAATCATTTTGCTTTTACATCTGCTGCTTTTGCGTAGGCATGGGTGCTACCATCATCGGTGGTTGGGCACGGGGCGGCCGCGCCGATTAGGCACGGTGATGCGACATCATCGCAAGTTGGCCGGGGGTGGATAGTGCGGGAGGTAGGGTTCACCGAACTTCCTGGGTTTCCCCGATTGAATTTACAAAAAAAAAAATCCAAACTCACTATTTTGTTTTACAAGTTGTCTACTTTTATAGTTGGAAGTATATCGAGCAAAGATGAATATTTATGTTCAGAGGGAAGCAAATGTGCCTTTGTATTTGTGCAAGAGGGAATAATTTCCGTTTTCTTTTGGGGCATAAACACAAGCAGCATTAGAGGGCATACTTTTTTGTTCTTACTGGATAAGATTTGTGAACTTCTGCTATTGGCGTATTTAAAAACCCAAGAAGATTGCCCACGCCCTGGATCCCACAGCATAGATCCACCACACGAGTTGCTCGTCGGTGGCCAGTGAGGTGTTTGTTTTCTGAACTCTCTGGTTTTTTGTTTCTGGATTTCCTGGGTACTAATGTATGAACTTCTCGAGATGAGATTTTTTTGTCAAATATCTAAGGCGTAAGGGCAACTCCAAAGGGCCGACCCATTTCGTCCGCCTGCATCCATTTGGGTTGGCGCGGACAAAAGCGGCGGCCCAACGCGCCGACCCAAACCCAAATCACGTCCGCGTTGCGTCCACGCCGACGCATTTGCGGCCCAAATTTGCGCCCCAAATGCGTCGGCGCGGACGCCGAACGGACGCTTCGCGCGCCTTGTCACTATCCGCCGCGCCCCCACATGGCGGCCGTCCAACTACTTGCTGCCCACGCGGTCAGCTTAATTTATGACGACGGGCCCACACGTCAGCGAGGACACTCGTCCTTTTTTAAGCCGACCGTGCGGCGGGGCCGTCCTCATCCAAACTCGCCGTCCACATTTGCCATCCTTTGCTCCCACGTCGCAGGCAAACCCTAGCCACCACAACCACAGCGAGATGGGACTCTTCTCTGGCGCCAGCGGCAGCAAGGCCAAGGGCAAGTCCCCCGCCACCCCTTTCCCCTCAGAGTTCGTCCCACCTCCGCCGGCGGCGGCACCTCACCGGCAGAGGCAGCGCGTGAACGTGCCAGTGCACCAGGCGGAGTGGCACTAGCAGCACCGCCAGCCTCTGGCGTATCCTGACATGACGCTGCCGCACGACTGGCATCTGGATCCAGATAGGATCCTAGTGTAGGCGGCGCCGCGGTCGGCACATTATCACGCGGAGGAGGTGCGGCGCCGGCGATCGCTGCTGACGCCGGAGCAGCGCCGCGACCCCGCCTACGCAACCGACTCGCCCAACTGGGCGAGGTGGTTCATCGTCGAGCATGAGGAGGCGAGGCGACGGGGCGTGCGCGAGGTCGGCCGGAGGTCGCCGCCACCGGCGCTCGTCGTCCGGGAGGAGGACCAGGCGGCGGAGGATGCCTACTAGGCGGCCCTTGCAGCCGTCTACCAGGTGAGCGAGGAGGACGAGCGGCGTAGAGCGGAGGCGGCGGAGGCGGAAGAGGAGGCACGGTACGAGGCGGCAATGGCGCAGGTCCTTGCCCTCTCCGCGGAGGGCGACAGCGTGGTGCCGCCGGTGGCCCCGCCGTCCCCCATCAAGCCGGAGCCGGAGCGGGAGCCGTCCCCCATCGAGCGCTAATCCTAGATGGGAGTATTGCGCGAGTGGGTATGCGCGCCGCCAGTCTGGATGGGGGCGACGCCGGAGCAGTAGCAGGCGTACCTCGAGATGTGGAAACAGCGCCGGCTGGCAGAGGAGCGCCGTCAAGGCGAGTACGAGGAGATGTTCGAGCGCGACCTCGAGGAGGAGCAGCGCTAGGCCGAGGAGGAGGTGCTCCAGGCCGCGGCTGCACAGGCGGCCACACAACCCCCTGCCCTGATGCTCTGGAACACGGCGTTCGCCTGGGCCGGGCCGGCGCCGACGCTCATCGACCTCACGGACCTCGAGGACGACGACGACGACGCCTAGGGCAGCGCGGCGCCTCGTAGTTTAGGTTGTTTTTTTAAATGCTAATGTGGACGCGTGAACCCTCGCCGGCCTTCGTGGCCGGCTTTAATGTTTAATTAATGTTGTTTCTCTTTTTTTAATATGCATGCATTAATTTTTTTTCTCCGTCAAAATGGGTTCAGGCCGGCATTGGGCGCACGCGCCGACCCAAATTCAAAAGCGGGCATCCGTGTCCGTCTGGCCGACCCAAATGAAAAAAAAGCGGATGAAATCGCCGTCCATTTGGGTTGGCTCGTTGGAGTTGCTCTAAAACATACAAAATAGGTGAAGAGCAGAATATGTAAAACGTGTGTGCAAAAACTCTGGAAATTTGGGAATCGTCTGCGCATAATGATCAGCAGCAAAAACACGGTGCACACTTGACAACAAATATTCTAAAGTAACCTAGCCACACCGGGCCCGTTTCTATATAAGAAAAAGCACTAACTAGTGGCCCACACATTTTGTCAGTATTTTCTCTCACCTATATCCATTCGGTGTTGCTATGCGTTATCCCCTCTGTGCTTTTCTTCTTCTTCCGTCTACTGTCAAATGCATAGCATAACATCTTGATTTCTGAGAAAACTACCGCAATGGACCACCTGATATTGGGCGCCCTGCGAAGCAACTTGCATGATCTTCAATGCTTGTTGTACCCTTTTTCTTCAGATCAAGTCTAATTTGTTCTTAGCTTCAGTGTGTTCTTCAACATATTTCTACCTGCAAAAGGGAATCAGCTTGTGCAACTTGCTGCTGTTAGTTTGACTACTTGGGGGAAGACCGCTGTCGCGGCTATTGACATGAAGGTTGGGACTTTTGGGAGCGCATTGTGCCTGCCCACTCGGTTCCCGACAACAAATGCAGGACGACAGTGATGCGAGAGGCATTGCAGTTCAAATTCAGGCGCCCCAGCGGACCTATGCTCGGCGTGGCACGCGCAAGGTGGCGGAGTATCAACGCGCTATTAACTGTGGCCGAGGGACTATGTGAACGGCAGTCAGGTGGTGTCGTGTGTGCGGCAGCAAAGAGAGAAGTTGTGGTAGTTTGATTAGAGACGAAAGAGCAGGCCACAGGTGATGGATGGAGACCTGGCCTACCGTGCGACAAGGCGAAAGCTACGCCATGGGGCAAAGGTGCTTGTGGACACGGGACACTGCACATGTAGATACAGGTGGCTCGGCCATGGCGGCACACTCTGACAGGAGGGGGTGCGTGCGTGAAGGTGCCGCAACTTCTGCCGGAGGTGGCTCACGGGCTACTTGACTGTGGAACGCGTCGGGGGGTTGGGGGTGTCGCCACGCCGGGGCGATGAGATGCAGGGCGGTGGAGCGTTGTAGGGTGGATACGCGGGGGTGGCGAGATGCAGGAGGTGGTGGGAGGTGATCTGGGGATGGAGAGAGGCTCGCCGGGGACGGGGCGACAACGGTGAGAGGCGCGTCGAGTGATTTGGACCGGCGGTGGGAGGCGCACCGGTGCCGGGCCAATGGCTGCGGCAGGCGCCGATTCAGACGCGCCGAGGGATTGGGGCCGACGGGGGGAGGGACGCGTTGTCGCGGTGGATCCAGGGGAAGGGGATCGGGGGAGGTTGGGGACGAGCGGTCGTGGGGTGGTGGGGTGGGATTTTTCGCATCGGGTTCAGGAGTTCGGGAACGACCCATCGGGCCTATACAGGGCGATCATGATCCAAATAACTATTCTAATCCCAGGATCCTAGGATGCCTCCGCGCTTGCTTGCTATGGTTGCTCTATTCACAAACTCTCATCCTCTCTAGATCAAAAACAAGATATCACAGAACATTTCTATCCTCACAGCTGGTTATAGATCCGGACGCATCCCCACCGCCGGGCAAGGGGAGGAGGTGCAGTGTTTAGGCCGTCGTCTATGGCGAGGGAGGAGACCCACTGTCGGCCACACCGATGTCTCTCTGGGCGAGCGCCAGTGTGGGAGGTCCTCCGATCCCTTCGATGCTGCCGTAGTGTGCGAGGATCCGGCCTCACGCTCCCACCTAGACACACCCTGACGACCTTCAGGTATATCTTCCTTCAAAACCGGCCTAGCTCTACTTCCACAGCTCGTTACGCCGCTGCATGTGCATCATTTACCTCTGAGCCCCCGACGTAGGTAGGATCGATCGGATTGTCCAACACCGCCTATTTTTTCCTAATGTTAGAGGTAAAGCTACTTTATGGAGTCGAATCTTGTTACTTGGTTTAAACAGGAAAGGAAGGGGGAAATATGTAGTATGTAATGTACATAGGACTTGGTACAAACAGGAAAGCAAGGGGGTGCAAGTAGTACAGACTAGCCCTCCAACCGGTCTCTTGGTCGAAAATAGAAATAAAGGGGAAACGATGTACACACTTGTATGACCAGGACTAGATTTGCCATCCACACATATGAATAGGTGGCTAATGTGAAAAATGGGACCAACCCAGATATGCACTGTCCCATGCCCTTATATTATTTATTTAGCTGTTCTTAATCTAATGCCCCTGGTAAAATGATGCCATGCCACTGTTATAAGTCATAACTAGTGATTTTTTGTGCAGTTCAACTGGAATGTCACGCCGGAACTGTTGGTCGATTTCAGTGGAACTGCACAAAGGGAGATATATGTCCGATCGTCATCATCCAAATTGGCACCCTAACCTTCCCTTAAGTAAGAATGATATTTAATGCATGTGTTCACCTCTATTTTGCAACTGCCATGAGAAAATAATACTATTGTTTACATAGTAGACTTGTACTCACTGACAACCAAATCTGACATTGAAGGCCACTCATGTACTTGGTTTCACCAATTGGTGAGGAGAAAGAGAAACAAAGCAAGAAAAGGAAGACGATGACGAAAGAAGAAGAAGAAGGATCACAAGCTGGTACCATCCTATGTTATCCTGACATCTTGCTAGTGGTATTGTATTGCCGTGTTGCTACTAGTATTAATTTACTTGAAGAAAAGCACTTGTAGTACGTAGCAGAGTAGTACTTGGCTTGACGACACATCATACTAATTAACTAGATTCTGGATGCATGTGTGAGCCAACCCTATGTAACACCCCGAGAATCATGCTATAGTAATCTCATGCCTAATGATGCCATGCCATCATGGTTAAGATACCAATCCTCACTTTGTTTAAAAACCAAAGTCAAATTCAAGTTTAAATTTCATGTTAAAATTTACATTTTCAAAAATGCAAACAAAATAGTTCATAATGTTGCAAATAATTCCTAGGTAATTATGGTGAGCAAAACAACATCACCCAAATTCCTAAAAATGCCCCTGGCATCCAATAGCCCCAAATTAAATCATTTCATTTAAAGAAAATTTAGATGAAATTATCTTGCCTCAAACCTTTTTATGCAATGCTAAATATTCCAAACTATTTATGTAGCATAGTCCATATTTTACGAAAGTACTTTTGTGGCCTAGCAATTTGCTTAACAAAAAAGAAATTACAAAAAGAAAAGAAACAAGGAAAGCTATTGTGGACTGGGCCTAGGTCCACAGTGCAGGCCCAGCCCACTAGGGGGTCTTCCCCTTCCTACTGCTCACCGGCGACGCGCTGGACGTCCGTGCGACGTCCATGGCTTGGATCGACCACGGGGCAGCCATCCGCCGCATCCCCAGCAACCTACAACTTCCCCTTGACCCCGTGTCAAACCCTAGATCGCCACTTCTCCCCTCCTCACCCAGATCCGCCACGGCCACCACCACAGTCGCCGCGGCCACCACCGTGTACGCGCTCACCTTCGGATGTTTTCCTTCTCCGTCTCCAATGTGTAGTACCGCATTAGAACACCCCTAGCTCTGCATATCGTCATGCCAGGCTTAGTGTTGCATCTGTATGCATTGTATTTACTGTTTCTACCCCCTCTTCCCTCAGGTAGACCCCGAGACTGATACTGTCCCTATGATCGACTACACGCCTGACGACCAGTCCATTACAGCAGAGCTTCCAGGCAAGCAACCCCCCCCCCATTGATCATTCTGATATCGCCCATTCCCTTCTCTCTTATGCTTGCATTAGAACTACTATTGCATTTGAAAGATCCTACTCTGATGCATAGCCTATTTTTGTTACCTGCTTTCATACCTTACCTGCTTATTCTAAACTGCTTAGTATAGGTTGGCTAGAGATCCATCAGTGACCTCCCACCTGTCCCAGTTGCCCTGCTTTATGTTCGATGACTCGATCAACATGATCGTCGTCCATGCCCCGACACCACATATCACCCCTCCTTAGTTGTTTGACTTCAGAGTTATTATCGAGTGCCGAGGGTGGTACCTTGTCAACACTTCTGATGTTAACCCTGTAGTTTAGCTATTCGGTCATGGTCACCGAGGGTGATTCCTCCTTCACCACTCTCGGTAATGACTCTATCGTGCAACACCATAGTGTGGACCATCGAGGGTGATTCCTCTAAGTCCACCATGACGGTTACATCGAGTGGGAATCCATTTAGGGTGATTCCTCGGGTTTCCCCCTTGTTGTTTTAGACACACGGTTACTTTGACTTACCACATAACCATGATGACATCGGGTCGACCCCGAGGGGTACCCGCGAGTGATGTGAAGTTGAGTGGACCTGGAGGGTACCCGAGAGATAATTACATGGCACGGCCGGGCATCTTAGCCCTTGCTGTAAGTCCACGAGACGCGGCGACAGGGTCACATGATCGTGAGTCTCTGCTCATTGCCGCACTAACAAGACACTAATGGTTAGGATATTTGATCCGAGTACTTTTCGCACTGACCACCACGCGGGAATAAGAATGGGCACTCTACATCGTATGTATCAGCCGAAGCTCAACGAACGTCAACGATGGAGCATCGCGTGTCGGGTTGGACCGGAATGCCTCGCTTGTATAAGGGGGCTAGGTCTGCTCACCGGTCGTGTACGCAACGCACAGGAGTGCAAAGGGCGATTGGCCCAAGACCCCTGCGCGCTTACGATGTAGACCGGTGTGCTGGCCTCTAGGATAAGCCTAGGTAGGGCTAGGACGTGTTGATCCGCCGAGGGCGGGCATGACCTGATGGTGTGTCCGGCCCGAGTTGATCGTGCGTGTTGGGTAAGTTGGTGCACCGATGCAGTGAAGATTGATCTATTCGAATAGCCGAGTCCACGGTTATGGACGCTCGGTGTTGTATCCCGATCGATACAGCTAGAACTGGATGCTGAGGTATGAAATGGAAATGTGGCTCCGGGATTTCATTCTTGCAGGGAGTCGAGGAGGATCTCTAGGCGTTAATGCTACAACATGCTTGATAATTATAATATGCTATTCTGTACTCTCTTCTACTGCTGCAAGATGGTGGTTTCCAGAAGATGCTTGAAGATGCTAGTCTTCGACGGGCTATGTCTTCCCCTCTATTCTTGCATTCTGCAGTATAGTTCACAGATACTACCCTTTCATTAATACCGATGCATATGTAGTTTAGATCCTTGCTTGCGAGTACTTTGGATGAGTACTCACGGTTGCTTTGCTCCCTCTTTCCCCCCCCCCTTTTCCTTTCTTCTCGGATGATGCAACCAGATGGTGGAGTCCAGGAGCCAGATGCCACCGCTGACGACTGCTACTACCCCAACGAAGACTACTACTACGTGGATGCCGTCGTCGACAAGGAATAGTTAGAAGGCTCCCAGGCAGGAGGCCTTGCCTTTTCAATCGTTGCTACTTTTGTGCTAGCCTTCTTAAGGAAAACTTGTTTAACTTATGTCTGTACTCAGATATTGTTGCTTCCGTTGACTCTTGTGTATTCGACCTTATGTATTCTGATCCCTCGAGGCCCCTGGCTTGTATTATAAAGCTTGTATGACTTTGTTGTGATATCTTCCTGATGAGGACATCACTAACAAGGTTACACCCACAGCCTCAACTGATACATATACAAGACCAATTACCAGAGCTCGCGCACGCCAATTAAATTACCAGGTACTTATGTTTCTTGGTAATGATTCTAATGTTCATGACAATATGATGCTGCCTAAATTGGATACATTTGTCTTGCTTACAAATGAAGGGCCCAGCTTGGACAAGAAGGATGAACATCAGAGCAAGATCAAGCATGGAGATGATTGCATGCGCAAGGGGAACAAGAACGGAGTTACAAGTGATGATTTCAGGACATTGAAGCCACCATAATGAGTGCGTGAAGCCTTGGACGAAATATACAAGATGCCACTTCATAAATTTCGTCCAGAGGCTATTATAGGTGCTGTGTCACCTTATTATTAGGCTAGGCCCTTGTAATTTCAAAATACTTGAGTATAGGCTGTTTTTCGAGTCCGTATGTGTGGGGAAACAAGAGTTAGGGTTGGTTTCGGACGCCTCCTCCAAGGGCCACAAAATCCCCCCCTCCTCCTCCATATATACAGCCCTTAGGGCGTCGTTTAGACTTTGAGTTTTGTTTAGATTAAATTTCGCCATAGCTGCAACTTCGCATACTTCGTTTGTGTTCAACGACAAGACAAAGACGTCACAGAAGCCCACTTGATCAATAAAGCTTTCCTCTTGAATTTGCAATATCCATATTGCAATTTCAGTTTCTTGCTTGTTCTTCGTTTGCCTGCAGGAACTGACCTTCGTGGTCAGGTTGATCGTGCTCCGGCGTGGTCAATAACTTCCTGGAGTTGGTTTAGCAATTGCTAAGGCGCAACGTCCTCGCACGTTCGTAGTCGGATCGTCAAAGTTGACTTCTTCCAAAACGATAGCCACCATCTCATCGAAAGACGACACACCTTTGCCTCTATCAAGTGGTATCAGATTTCGAGGTTGCTCGATGAGATTTTTCAGTTTTTCATAGTTAGATCGAGTCTGTTCTTCATACCTATAGTCCACGAAAAAGCCAATTTTTTATATTAGGATTAGTTCATTATATCCGAACCAATCTAAGCCTTTGCATAATCTTTTTAGGGTTTTGCTTTATTGAATTTGCGGTTGCATCATCGTGTGTAGTTGCTGGTCTTAGTGTCTAGTCCTCTAAAGTTTCGAGTTCTGACACAGTTGTCACACCGCCGCACCATATTCATCGCAACTGCCATACCACCACCACTGCCATATCCCAGCACCGCTACAACATACCATCACCGCTGCCATAACCTACCACCGCTGCCATATCCTACCACCATATATCCACCACCAATTCGAGCTCTTTTCATATTAGGTCTGTTCTCGAGATCCATCTAGTTTCGGATTCGTGTTTCCTTGCTTGCGTAGGTCTCGGAAAAAAATGAGTCTGGAGACCCCCGAGCAGTTTTTAGGCCAAAATTTCGACAGGTGAAAATATTTTTTCCCTATCCTATTTTTAGGCTTTTCTGAGTCTTTTGAGACACGTGCCATCATACTATTTGTTTACCGCACTTTTTCGTCGTCGCTGCCCTGATTCCGAAAAAAAATCCTCAAAAAAATTTCATGCTTATCATCTTAGTTTGGCTTGGGAATAGTTTTGAGGCACACGCCATTATAGTGATTTTCGGCAAAAAAAGGAGCGCAAAAAAGAGGCGAAAAAAATTCAGAGTGTGCTTTCCCCTTGATTACGTGCAGCGCCGTAATTTTGTTAGATTCTAGGCTCGCGTCTGTAGTACGGTCTAGCCTAGGACCAGCACAGTACCGTCATTGAGCTATTATTTAACTTTGCATCTCTGAATTTATTATTGTTGACCCTTTTTGCTACCATATTATAAGCCTTCCCAGCTCCACATACATCTACGTCGTGCGTTTGACTCTCCCTGGTAATCGCTTTATCAAAGCTTTGAGAGTTTTTTGACTACCACGGTTGCCGATCACCAACTGATGCTGGGTAAGAACTGGTAAGAATTTGAGATTTGCTTGACGGATTTGTGACGCCCCACCACTACCATTTTCTAGTAGTCTGTAGGATCATATTTTTGTGTGTTTCTATTGCTTCTAACCATGCCAGGATCACACGACAAGACTGACTGGGAGAACATGACGAACAAGGAGTTGCATGATAAATTTCAGCAAATGATGGGTCAACAGGTAGAAGATGTGATGACCAGTTTTGGCGACGCACTAGCGAGGATGGATGGCATTGAGAAGTCAATTGACACCAAGTTGGATGCCAAATTCGCTGAAGTCCTTGCGCGTCTACCTCCACCTGCTGCACCATTGCAACAACAATAGCAACCACCTTCACGTCGCGAAATAGCCCTCCGCAAAGCGAGCCATGTCGCTCTTCAGCCTGGCGAAACTGTTGGTGCTGCTGTTGATACTTCTGTGGCTCCTGCTGCTGCAGAGGATGACGATTAAGCGGGGGATTACAAGGATGAGGTTGATCAAAATCAGAACTACATGCAACAACCAGCACCACAACCACCAGGTCGTCCACATGCAAATAATCGCAATGGTAGGGCTGCACCACACCCTCAGGTACGAGATCGAGACCATCTCCCTAAACTAAAATTGAATATTCCACCATTTGAGGGTAGATATGTCCCTGATATATATCTTACTTGGGAGTTAGAAACCGAACAACGTTCTACACGTTTAAAATATCCGGAGGAGAGACGTGTTGCTGCTGCTCTTTGTGCTTTCACTAGTTTTGCTTGTGTGTGGTGGTCTGAATATTGTAGATTATATCCAAATAATATTCCAACTACTTGGGCTGCTTTGAAAACTGCTATGCGTACTCGTTAGGTTCCACCTTATTATCAACATGAATTACTTCAGAAATTGCAGCGTTTAAGACAAGGAAAAAATTCTGTAGAGGAATATTATCAGGAATTACAAATTGGACTGATTAGATGTGGTATTGTTGAGGATAATGAGGCAATGCTTGCACATTTTATGGGTGGCTTAAATAGAGAGATTCAGAAAATTCTAGAGTATAAGGAGTATAATAATATCATTCATTTATTCCATCTTGCTTGCAAAGCTTAACGTGAAGTGCAGGATCGACATGCCTTGGCTCGAACTAATTTTATCTGCAGGTCGACCTTCATCATGGACACCGCGTGCATCATCTACTTCGACACGTCCGGCTGCACCACCGCCTACTTCAGCCGCCACTTCTAGCCGTGATAAAAGCAAACATGCACCACCACCTTCAACCAGGAGTACACCTTCTGGTCCTGCGCAGAACTCTTCTTCATCCATGGCATCCACGGGGCCAACACATGATGTTATATGTCGTCGTTGCATTCGTCATGGTCACTATGCGAGCAAATGCACATCTCAGCGTGTCATGATTGCTACTGAGGATGGTGGTTATGATTCTGCTAGTGACTATGATGAGGAGATTTTGGCTCCACGTGAAGAACACGGTGGAGATGATTTTGAAAATGAGAAGCAATACATGGCTGCTGAAGACGCTGATAGGTATGAATGTTTAGTTGCTCAACGTGTTTTGAGTGTGCAGGTCACACAAGCGGAGCAAAATCAGAGGCATAATTTGTTCCATACAAAGGGAGTTTTGAAGGAACGTTCTGTTCGCGTCATCGTAGATGGAGGGAGCTGCAACAACTTGGCTAGCATGGAGATGGTGGAGAAGCTATCTCTCACCATAAGACCACATCCACATCCTTACTACATCCAATGGTTCAACAACAGCGGCAAGGTTAAGGTAACACGTACTGTTCGTGTGCATTTTAGTATCTCCACATATGCTGATTATGTTGATTGTGATGTGGTATCCAAGCAAGCATGTTCCTTATTACTTGGTAGACCATGACAATTTGATAAAAATTATGTACACCATGGTAGAAACAATCAGTATACTCTTGTTCATAAGGATAAACGTATTACTTTGCTTCCTATGTCTCCCGATTCCATTTTGAAAGATGATATTAATAGAGCTAATAAGGCAAAACAGGAGCAAAATAAGAGTGAAAATTAGATTGTGGCAAAAGAATTTGAGCAACAAATGAAGCCTAATAACACACCATGATCTCATGTTGCATCTGAAATTAAATTAAAAAGTGGATGTTTACTTGCCACCAAATCTGATATCAATGATCTAGATTACAGCAAATCTGTTTGCTATGCTTTGGTGTGCAAAGAGGCATTATTTTCATTCGAGGATGTGCCTTCCTCTTTGCCTCCTGTTGTTACTAACATTTTGCAGGAGTTCGCCGACGTTTTTCCACAAGACGTGCCACCAGGATTACCACCTATTCGAGGGATTGAGCATCAGATTGACATAATTTGATACGGTGTATCCTAGGGCCATCACCATGGACCCTTCATCGCCTCGTCAAGTGCCCAAAGGACCCATGACTCGAGCCCGGGCAAGAGCTCTTGAGACCGAGGTGACGTCACTCCTAGCCCTACTTCCATATAATGCTTGCGAGACATGGTCGCTACCTCAGACGGACGTGTTGTGTGTGCTCAGGTGTGAGGAAGGCTGCTTCGGAGAAGAGCTTGAAGATGGACAAGTCCCCAAGACCACGGACGAGCTGATGCATCGAGAAGGGCAGAAGGGAGCTCCAGGCCCCGGACATCCGGCCCCATGGCCCGGACATCCGGCACCTGGGCCATCAACTACAGAAGACCAGCAACGGCCGAAGCTACAGGGCCCGGACATCCGGCCAGGGCCCGGACATCCGGCCAAGCATGGCCCGGACATCCGGCCCCGGGCCCGGAAATCCGGCGCCTCTGTCCAGAGAGCACCCGAGACCAGGCCGCTCCAGCCCGGACATCCGGCTCCTCGCCCCGGACGTCCGGCACCCCTCGAAGACCCGGACATCCGGGCCGCCGCCCGGACATCCGGCCCCTGATCTGCCTGCGTGCAGCCCCTGGGCCGAGGCCCATGTACCCGTTCGCCCCGTAGACTATATATACTCCTCTCCTCATTCCGTTTAGGGTTAGCTGTGGTTTAGCTCATTTGACACTTGTGTGGATTTCTCCCACGAGACCGTGCGCCTCTACGGAGAAGATCCACTTCGGATTCAGGACCTCCTTCATCGGAGAAGATCCCCCGGGATATCAAGACCTCCTCCGGGAGAAGACTATCTGTATCACCGTTGTTGACCTTGGATCATGGATCTCAACCTTGTATCGCGAATCTAGCATTTGTGTGATTGCTTTCGTGTTGATTGAGTGTTTTCCTCTTGTGTTTTCCCCATCTTTCCCTTGTGATTCCCCGTGTTCATCGTGTGCCAACCTCCAAACGTGAAAGATCCGCTGATTAGGGTTCCACCCTGTATCATATGGTATCAGAGCAAAGGTTTCTCACGATTTTGGAGCCCCACACTTCGTTTTCTAGCCTGTTTTTGTCATGTTCTTCCCTATTTCGAAAATTTCCCCACAAAAAGAGCCCCAAAAATTTTCTGTGATCTGTTGATTTGGCAAGATTTTTTTGAATTTGTTCCATGGATTTGCTGTGCCACGTGTGGATCTAGCTTTTCCTCCAATTTTCCCCACTTTCCATCCGCAAATTTCGCCGAATTTTTGCCCCGAACCACCCCTTTGCAGCGTGTTCTTGCTGGCTAGGGCACCCCGGACATCCGGCTCGTGCCCCGGACATCCGGCCCAGCCCGGACATCCGGCCTTTGGCCCGGACATCCGGCCTCCCGCAGCCACAAAACCACCACCACTTTCCTCCTAGCAATCATCCACCCCTTTGCGTTCGGTGATCCACCCACTCTTCCGCAAACCACCACCGATCTTCCGCAACAACTACCATCGCTTCACCGCTTCGAGTTTCGAAAATTTGTCTCCATTTGCCGTGGATACTTGAGTTGTGGTTTCAACGTTTCCTTGGATGTTTAGGCTACCTTGGGATGGCAAGACTTCGACAACACCACCGCTCAACTTCGGCAAGGACGGTAACATCGACGACACTTCGATCATTCTATCTTGCAATTGCATTGTCACCCTATGAACCATCTTTGCGTAGCTTTCCCATTGAGACTAGCCATTTGAGTATTGCCGGGCCACGACACTTGTGCACATTAGTGATAGTCATAGATATTGCATACCACATCATTGTGAGTAACATCACATCATCTTGGTATCTTGCATATCCCCGTGTGCCACAAGAGTGCTCCGCATACACAATAGCTACCTTGATACGTGAAGCATACATATGTGCCCAAAGAAAGAGCTCAAAAGCTTTGAAGCAAAAGAGCCAATCCAAGCAAAGAAACAATAGCATCATACGCCTTGCATCCAAAGAGATCATACATAGCAACATCATCTTGTGCTCAAGCATCGGCACATCATACACTCATAGCATACTTGTGATAGATAGTCGTTACGTTTTGCCCATATAGGTCGTGCACAAGTGCGTATCCGCCTATTAAGCAATCGGTTAGCATCTCTCTAGCGTTGTGCAACACGAGCATTTTCCGTGGTTTACCACATTTTTCGCTCATCCTTGGTTGCACAACCACATTTATCTATCCGTGCGTGTGTTCCGTGTGCTACTCTTTGCTAGTGATCTACTTGTTGCATGAGCAAATTGTGAACCATTTTCAACATCTTTGAGTCATTTTGACGATTGCATTGAATTTGTGCCACATCCTAACCAAGCTCCTCTCAAAGCTTTACTTGTAGGTGTGAGAATCGACACGAAGTGATACCAATAGTGCTATTTCCGGGTTACATTGTTGAGTGATCATTGAACCATTTTCAACCTCGGTTAAGGTACATTGATATTGTCTTCTCCTTTCTCCCACTCACATACTTGCTTGTGATGATGGATAGGCCAAGTTCATCTACCAACCCGATCTTCGACGATCCTCAAGAAGCGAACAACTACGTCACCAAACTACATCTATTCGGTGTCCAACGAGCTCTACATCAAGAGAGTGAAGCTATGCGAGAGTACATTGGTCAAGTTGCCGAGGACGCGCGACAATTCCAACAAAGTACCAAGGAACAAATCGACCTCATCAACACCAACATGTCTACTCAATACAATGAGCTCCGGACATTGATCATCAACCGACGTTCTTCCTCAACATCATCTCATCGACGAAGCCGCTCAAGTCGACACAACGACTCAACGCAAGACTCAAGTACACCTACGTCAAACACTCTTCGTCAAGCCGCACGTCAAGCTCGACATGAACATCGGCATCCTCGACATGACAAGAGTTCCCAAGAGCTATTCGACGAACAAGAAAATCGACGTCGTCAAAACCAAGCTACACTTGAGCAAGCACAAGAACGGCAACGACTACGCCAACAACAACAAGAGCGAGCTCGTCAATATCAAGAAGAACAAGATGCCGAGGCTAACCGCCACGCACGACAACGTCGTGAAGCTCAAGCTATGGAGGCGCAACGTGCTTTACAAGATGCACACCGCAATGTGGCCGCCCGCAATCGACACACTCGTCAAGAAGAGGATTTTCTTCGAGATGAGATGCAAGAACGGCGCCATCAAGCAAGAATGCAAGAAGAAGCTCCTCCTCAAGCGCGACATGAGCAACAATACCAACAAGAACATCAACTCCAACAAGAACGTCTACATCCTCAAGAGCAACATGATATGGCAAACCGCCAAAATCGAGAGCGCTTTCCCAATAGGCAAGGAAACAATGACGAGCATCGCTATGGCAAGCTCAAGTTCACCATGCCAAAGTTTTCCGGAAGCATTGATCCCGAAGATTACCTCTCATGGGCATTGAAAGTTGACAAGATCTTTCGCCTTCACAACTTCGATGAAGAGAAGAAGATCGCAATGGCATCCCTTGAGTTCCAAGACTATGTTCTCATTTGGTGGGAGCAAATCATAGAGAGAAGAGAAGCCAAAGGCGAACCTCCTATCACCACTTGGGCTCAAATGAAGGAAGTGATGAGAGCACGCTTCGTGCCTACACACTACAACCGAGACTTGTTCAAGAAGCTACAACTCCTCAAGCAAGGTACCAAGTCCGTTGAAGAGTACTACAAGGAGATGGAGATTGCCATGATACGAGCGAACATCACGGAAGATGATGAGCAAACTATGGCGCGATTCTTGAATGGACTCAACTATCCCATCAAGAAGATTGCGGACTTCCAACCATACAACAATCTCCTCGAGCTAGTACATCAAGCAACCAAAGCGGAGCGACAAGTTCAAGAAGACTACAAGTACTCAAAGTTCACCTCCAAGAACTTCGGCTCCTACAACCAAGCTTCAACGACTTCGGCTACTCCTCCTCCCTCTTCCAAGCCTCCTACAAACTTCGGAGACAAGCAAAGCTACAAGAATGCGACTACATCGAGTCGTCCACCTTCTACCAACAACTTCAAGCCAAGAGCTTCCTCAACTACAACTCCTACCGAAGACAATAACAAGACGAGCTCCATCAAATGCTTCAAGTGCCAAGGACGAGGCCACAAGTCATTTGAGTGCAAGACCGTTCGCACCATGATCATCAACGACGACGGATCTTATGACTCCATGAGCGATGATGAGATGGAAGCACTTGAGCATGTCGCTATGCATCGCCAAGTCAATGAAGAAGAAGACAATCAAGTGTTTTGCGACAATGACTCAAGCCCCAACCTTGTTGTCTCCAAAGTCTTGACACTCCAACATCAACAAGATGACGACCAACGATGTCATATTTTTCATACGAAGGCCGGCATCAATGGACGCTCCGTCAAGGTTATCATCGATGGCGGAAGTTGCCACAACTTGGCAAGCGAAGAGCTATGCGACAAGCTTCATTTGGTCAAGACGAAGCATCCGCATCCCTACAAGGTCCAATGGCTCAACGACGCCGGAATTCTTCGAGTCGAGCACACCGTGCAAGTCTCTTTCAAGATTGGCGCCTACGAGGATACTCTTGAGTGTGATGTGATACCCATGTCCGTGTGCCACCTTATTCTTGGACGCCCATGGCAATATGATCGTGGAGTCACACACAATGGACGGACGAATCACTATCACTTCAAGATGAAGGGCAAGGAATTCGTGCTACGACCAATGACGCCAAGTCAAGTAGCCGCCGACAAGATTTTACCTACCACCCATCGTGGAGAGAATGGTGAGAGAGCGAGCCACCAAAAAGAGAGCGAGAGCCACAAGCCAAATATGAGCGACTCCACGATGAGCGACAAGAAGCAACTAGTGCTATTTGCTACCAAACGTGAGATGAGAGAAGTGTGTGAGAACCCATCGAGTGTCTTCCACCTTGTGCTTCTATGCAAAGGGGAAGCCAAACCTACTAACACTTCACCACCTCCACCTTTTGTGTTGACTAAACTGTTGCAGGAATTCTCGGACGTCTTTCCGGATGAGCTACCACCGGGTCTACCTCCACTTCGAGGGATAGAACACCGCATCGACCTCGTACCCGGTGCTCCACTTCCAAACAAAGCTCCGTACCGCGTCAACCCCGAGGAAACGAAGGAGATACAACGGCAAGTGCAAAATCTCATCAACAAGGGTCATGTACGTGGAAGTCTAAGCCCTTGTGCCGTTCCCGTTATTCTCGTGCCTAAGAAAGACGGAACTTTTCGCATGTGTTCTGATTGCCGCCCGATAAATGCTATCACCGTTAGATATCGTCACCCTATTCCTCGCTTAGATGACATGCTTGATGAACTTTGTGGTGCCACCATCTTTTCAAAAATTGATCTTAAAAGTGGTTACTACCAAATTCGCATTCAAGAGGGTGATGAGTGGAAAACTGCTTTTAAAACCAAGTTCGGGTTATACGAGTGGCTTGTTATGCCAATGGGCTTATCTGAAGCACCCGGCACTTTTGTGCGTCTTATGCATTTTGTTCTTAGACCCTACATAGGTGTCTTTGTCGTGGTTTACTTTGATGACATTCTTGTGTTTAGCAAGTCGCTTGAAGAACATGTTGACCATGTACAACTAGTTTTGCAAGCACTTCGCAAACAACAATTGTATGCTAATATGGAAAAATGCACTTTTGGAGTTGACAAGGTTGTCTTTCTAGGATTTGTCGTGTCTTCTCAAGGTGTTCACGTTGATGAAACTAAAATTGAAGCAATTAAAACTTGGCCTCAACCAAAGAATCTTATGCAAGTGCGTAGTTTCCTTGGTCTAGCCGGTTTCTATCGACGTTTTGTGAAGGATTTTAGCACCATTGCTATGCCTCTACACGCTTTGAGCAAGAAGAACGCACCCTTCATTTGGGGTCCTTCGCAAGACACCGCGTTCAATGAGCTTAAGAGCTTGCTCACGCACGCACCACTTCTAGCACTACCACACTTTGACAAACCGTTTGAGATTCATTGTGATGCTAGTGGTACCGGCATCGGTGGCGTGCTAATGCAAGAAAAGCGCCCAATTGCGTACTTTAGCGAGAAGCTATCGGGAGCGCAACTTAACTATCCTATCTATGATAAAGAGCTTTATGCCTTGGTGAGAGTTCTACGTGTTTGGGAACACTATCTTAGACCTCATGAATTCATTCTTCATACGGACCATGAGACACTCAAGTATCTCAAAGGTCAAACCAAGTTGAACAAGCGTCATGCTAAATGGAGTGAGTTCATTGAGTCTTTTCCCTATGTCATCAAATACATCAAGGGCAAAGAAAATGTTGTGGCGGACGCGCTTTCCCGCAAATGCATGCTTGTAACACAACTTGAGTTGAATGTGATTGGTTTTGAGCATATTAAAGATTTATATGCGCATGATCCTTTCTTTGCAAATGCATATGCTAAATGCTTGACTCACACTTATTGGGAGCATTACTACATTAAAGATGGATATCTTATGAGAGCTAACAAACTTTGCATTCCCGAGTCTTCGCTTCGTTTGCTCCTTTTGCAGGAATCGCATGGCGGAGGACTCATGGGACACTTTGGACGAGACAAAACGTTTGCTACACTCTCTAAGAACTATTTTTGGCCCAAGATGCTTCGTGACGTCTCACGCTTCACCAACCGCTGTTCTACATGCCGCAAAGCTAAGTCCAAAGCTCAATCTTATGGTCTTTATATGCCTCTTCCTATTCCATATCACCCATGGGAAGACATAAGCATGGATTTCATACTTGGCTTGCCTAGGACTCAAAATGGCAAAGATTCAGTGCTTGTCGTGGTAGATAGGTTCTCCAAAATGGCTCATTTCATTCCTTGTAACAAGATCGACGATGCTTCACATGTTGCAACTCTCTTTTGCAGGGAGATACTTCGTCTACACGGCATGCCCAAAACGATCGTCTCCGACCGGGACGTCAAGTTCCTGAGTTACTTTTGGAAAACACTATGTGCCAAGCTCGGAATCAAGCTTCTATTTTCTTCGGCGTACCATCCACAAACGGACGGCCAGACGGAGGTGACGAACCGCACGCTATCCACTCTTCTTCGTGTGTTGATCAAGAGGAACATCCGGGAATGGGAGCATTGCTTACCAATCGCCGAGTTCGCCTACAACCGCGCAAGACACTCCACAACCGGCAAGTCCCCCTTCGAAATCGTCTACGGCTTCAATCCGTTGTCGCCTTTGGACATCCTACCTCTTCCTCTCCAAGAGCGCACGAACATGGACGCAAGTGCAAGGGCAACTTATCTCAAGAAGGTGCACGAAGACACAAGGGCGTTGATCGAGCGACAAGTCCACCGTCGCGCCACCAAGTTCAACGTCAACAAGGCACCGATGGTGTTCCAACCGGGAGATCTTGTTTGGCTTCACCTTTGCAAGGACCGCTTCCCACTCGAGCGCAAGTCCAAGCTTCTACCTCGCGCCGACGGACCCTTCAAGGTGCTAGCACGCTACAACGACAACGCCTACAAGATCGACATCCCACGAGACAAGTACTCCGTGAGCGATACTTTCAACATCAAGGACCTCTCTCCTTTCCATGGTGATGAAGATTTCGATCCGAGGTCGGATCTTTCCCAAGGGAGGGGAGATGATACGGTGTATCCTAGGGCCATCACCATGGACCCTTCATCGCCTCGTCAAGTGCCCAAAGGACCCATGACTCGAGCCCGGGCAAGAGCTCTTGAGACCGAGGTGACGTCACTCCTAGCCCTACTTCCATATAATGCTTGCGAGACATGGTCGCTACCTCAGACGGACGTGTTGTGTGTGCTCAGGTGTGAGGAAGGCCGCTTCGGAGAAGAGCTTGAAGATGGACAAGTCCCCAAGACCACGGACGAGCTGATGCATCGAGAAGGGCAGAAGGAAGCTCCAGGCCCCGGACATCCGACCCCATGGCCCGGACATCCGGCACCTGGGCCATCAACTACAGAAGACTTGCAACGGCCGAAGCTACAGGGCCCGGACATCCGGCCAAGCATGGCCCGGACATCCGGCCCCGGGCCCGGAAATCCGGCGCCTCTGTCCAGAGAGCACCCGAGACCAGGCCGCTCCAGCCCGGACATCCGGCTCCTCGCCCCGGACGTCCGGCACCCCTCGAAGACCCGGACATCCGGGCCGCCGCCCGGACATCCGGCCCCTGATCTGCCTGCGTGCAGCCCCTGGGCCGAGGCCCATGTACCCGTTCGCCCCGTAGACTATATATACTCCTCTCCTCATTCCGTTTAGGGTTAGCTGTGGTTTAGCTCATTTGACACTTGTGTGGATTTCTCCCACGAGACCGTGCGCCTCTACGGAGAAGATCCACTTCGGATTCAGGACCTCCTTCATCGGAGAAGATCCCCCGGGATATCAAGACCTCCTCCGGGAGAAGACTATCTGTATCACCGTTGTTGACCTTGGATCATGGATCTCAACCTTGTATCGCGAATCTAGCATTTGTGTGATTGCTTTCGTGTTGATTGAGTGTTTTCCTCTTGTGTTTTCCCCATCTTTCCCTTGTGATTCCCCGTGTTCATCGTGTGCCAACCTCCAAACGTGAAAGATCCGCTGATTAGGGTTCCACCCTGTATCATAATTCCCGGTGCATCGCTACCCAACCGCGCACCATACTGTACCAATCCAGAGGAGACGAAGGAGATTATGCGTCAAGTACAGGAGCTACTTGACAAAGGTTATATACGCGAATCCCTTAGTCCTTGTGTTGTTCCTATTATTCTAGTGCCGAAAAAGGATGGTACATCACGTATGTGTGTTGATTGTAGAGGCATTAATAATATTACTATTCGTTATCGTCATCCTATTATTAGGCTAGATGATATGCTTCATTAATTGAGTGGCTCTACAATATTCTCCAAAGTAGATTTGCATAGTGGATACCATCAAATTCGTATGAAATTGGGAGATGAATGGAAAACAACATTTAAAACTAAGTTTGGATTATATGAGTGGTTAGTCATGCCTTTTTGGTTAACTAATGCACCTAGTACTTTCATGAGATTAATGAATGAAGTTTTACATGCTTTCATTGGACGATTTATGGTAGTTTACTTTGATGATATATTGATTTATAGCAGATCTTTGGAGGAACATTTGGAACATTTACGTGTTGTTTTTATTGCTCTATGTGATGCAAGTTTGTTTGGTAACCTTGGGAAGTGCACCTTTTGCACCGACCGAGTATCTTTTCTTGGCTATGTTGTTAATCCACCGGTAATTGAGGTTGATAAAGCCAAGATTGAAGCTATTGAGAGTTGGCCGCAACCCAAAACGGTCACACATGTGAGGAGTTTCCTTGGCCTCGCTGGATTCTATAGGCATTTTATGAGAGATTTCAGCACCATTGCTGCACCTCTCAATGAGCTTAAAAAGAAGGATGTGCCTTTTTTTGGGGTACTGCACATAAAGAAGCAATCACGATATTGAAAGATAAGTCGACACATGCTCCTTTACCCCAACTTCCTGATTTTAATAAGACTTTTGTGCTTGAATGAGATGCTAGTGGAATTGGGTTAGGAGGTGCGTTATTACAAGATGGTAAACCTGTTGCATACTTTTCTAAAAAATTGAGTGGGCCTAGTCTGAATTATTCTACTTATGATAAGGAATTATATGCTCTTGTTCGGACTTCGGAAACATGGCAACATTATTTATGGCCCAAAGAATTTGTTATACATTCTGATCATGAATCTTTGAAGCACACCAAAAGTCAAGCAAAACGGAACTGTAGACATGCTAAATGGGTTGAATTCGGAGATTTCCTTATGTTATTAAACACAAGAAGGGAAAAGAAAATGTTATTGCTGATGCATTGTCTCGTCGTTATACTTTGGTTTCACAACTTAACTTTAAAATATTTGGTTTGGAGACCATCAAAGATCAATATGTGCATGATGCTGAATTTAAAGATGTATTGCAGAATTGTAAAGAAGGGAGAACATGGAACAAGTTCGTGATAAATGATGGATTTGTGTTTCATGCTAACAAGCTATGCATTCCAGCTAGCTCTATTCATCTTTTGTTGTTGCAGGAGGCGCATGGAGGAGGATTAATGGGACACCTTGGCGTGAAGAAGATGGAGGATGTACTTGCTAAACATTTCTTTTGGCCAAAGATGAGACGGGATGTTGAGCGTTTTGTTGCTCCCTGCACTACATGTCAAAAAGCTCAGTCACGACTCAATCCTCATGGTTTATATATGCCTTTGCCTGTCCCTAGTGTTCCTTGGGAAGATATATCTATGGACTTTGTTTTGGGTTTACCTCCAACAAAGAAGGGGAGGGATAGCATATTTGTTGTCGTGGATAGATTCTCAAAGATGTCACACTTTATACCATGTCATAAAAGCGATGATGCTGCTAATGTTGCTGATTTGTTCTTTCGTGAAATTATTCGCTTGCATGGTGTGCCAAATACTATTGTTTCAGATCGTGATACTAAACTTCTTAGCCACTTTTGGAGATGTTTATGGGCTAAGTTGGGGACTAAACTGCATTGTAGTACTACTTGTCACCCCCAAACTGATGGAGAAACTGAAGTAGTCAATAGAACTTTGTCTACTATGCTTAGGGCTGTTTTGAAGAATAACAAGAAAATGTGGGAAGAATGCTTGCCTAATATTGAATTTGCTTGTAATCGTTCGTTGCATTCTACTACTAAGATGTGCCCTTTCGAAATTGTCTATGGTTTCCTACCTCGTGCACCTATTGATTCGTTGCCTCTTCCATCTTCGGAGAAGGTTAATTATGATGCTAAACAACGTGCTGAATTGATCTTAAAAATGCATGAGTAAACTAAGGAATATATTGAGCGCATGAGTGCTGAATATAAACTTGTTGGAGATAAGGGTAGAAAACGTGTTGTCTTTGCACATGGAGATCTTGTTTGGTTACATTTGCGTAAGGATAGGTTTCCTAATTTGCGAAAGACAAAGCTAATGCCACGTGCTGATGGTCCTTTTAAGGTGTTAGAGAAAATAAATGATAATGCATATAAACTTGAGTTGCCTGTAGATTTTGGGTTTTAGTCCCACATTTAACATTGCAGATTTGAAGCCTTACTTGGGTGAGGAAGATGAGCTTACGTCGAGGACGACTTCAATTCAAGAAGGGGAGGATGATGAGGACATCACTAACAAGGTTACACCCACAGCCCCAACTGATACATATAGAGGACCAATTACTAGAGCTCGCACACGCCAATTAAATTACCAGGTACTTTCGTTTCTTGGTAATGATTCTAATGTTCATGAGAATATGATGGAGCAAGATCAAGCATGGAGATGATGGCATGCGCAAGGGGAATAAGAACGGAGTTACATGAGATGATTTCAGGACTTTGAAGCCACCATAATGAGTGTGTGAAGCCTTCGACGAAATATACACGATGCCACTCCATAAATTTCGTCCAGAGGCTATTATAAGTGCCGCGTCACCTTATTATTGGGCCAGGCCCATGTAACTTTGAAATACTAGAGTATAGGCTGTTTTTAGGGTCCGTATGTGTGGGGAAACAAGAGTTAGGGTTGGTTTCAGATCCCTCCTCCAAGGGCCACAAAATCCCCCCCCTCTTCCTCCATATATACAGCCCTTAGGGCATCGTTTAGACTTTGGGTTTTTTTTTAGATTAAAGTTTGCCATACCTAGAACTTTACGTACTTTTTTGTGTTCAATGACCATACAAAGACGCCATAGAACCCCACTTGATCAATAAAGCTTTCCTCTTGAATTCACAATATCCAGATTGCAATCTCAATTTCTTGCTTGTTCTTCATTTGCCTGTAGGAAACAAACCTTCCTGGTCAGGTTGATCGTGCTCCGGCTTGGTCAATAACCTCTCGGAGTTGGTTTAGCGATTGCTAAGGCGCGACGTCCTCGCACATTCGTAGTCGGATCGTCAAAGTTGACTTCCTCAAAAACGATAGCCACCATCTGATCGAAAGACGGGACACCTTTGTCTCTATCACTTCCCATGAGTCCGTGATCTTGGTCGTACATATTTTCGTGCATGATTAGTGTATGGTCAAATCGGCAGTGTCACTAGTTGGTATCAGAGCCGACTGCCTGTAGGAACCCCCTTTCCAACTCATTGGCCGAAGTTGAGTCTACTCTTTGGAAAACTTTTACTAACATTGTTGTGTGGCTTATGGGCCCACATGACAAATTTGTGCTATTAGTATCCTTTACTCCTCGATCTTTACTCTGGGACTATGATCTCTCTTCTACTCAGGTTAAATGATTTTGGTAACTTTAACATTAGGATCTCGTGAGCACTTCCACCCGGAGTTTTGCCTTACCCCTTTCTAGAATTGGGGGCCCATATCTGGTTCATCGTGTTCACGGACCCACAGGATCCTTTTATCGAGGCGCCCTACGTCGTCCCTTGCAGATTGCTCCCTCCAGTGGTTTTCTACGACGTATGTGTAGCCTTTGCTAAGTCTCGTTGTTGTATCCCTCCATCGCGTGCCAGCGTGCCGCCTAGTTGTCTAGCTGCATGTGTTTCTAAACTCATGCTGCCGATTTTATCAAACTCTGTGCGTGGATCTGTATGTCATGTTTGACTACTATGATGTATCTATTGCACTTCTTTCCATTGTTCATGTTACACCATGGATGACTCATTTTATCTACAACTACTCAATGCTAAACTATCATTGCTGCAATTTTAGCAGGATGGTTACACCAGGTGGTCGTGGCCGTGGTGGCTATGCTCTACCGCCTCGTGAATTCATGGTCGGAATGATGCAGCAGTTTGAGCTGAATCGCCAGTTCATGGAAGGAATGATGGCTCAGTTTCCTTGCCCAAATATGAACTAGCAGCCAGCCCCAGTAACTCTGCAAGACTTTGTGCGTCTCCACCCTGTCATCTACCGTAGCTCAACTCAGCCAGTTGATGCTGATGACTGGCTTCATGACATCGCTTTCGAGCTAGAGCTGCCGAAGTAGCCCCTGCTAACTATGTCACCTTTGCGGCATACTATCTGATGGGTCCCACTGCTCAATGGTGGGACAACCACAGGCGTTCACTACCTGCTGGAACAATCATCACTTGGACTTATTTCCAAGATGCCTGCTGTGCCCGCTTCATTCCTTAGGGAATCATGGACATGAAGAAGCGAGAGTTCCGTAACCTCACCCAAGGCAACAAGGCAGTTGATGCTTATCAGCAGGAGTTTCTTGACTTGTCCTTCTATGCCGAAGAAGACATTGCAACGGATGCTCGCAGGCAGAAAAATCTCCGTGACGGGCTTCAAGCTGATATCAAACTAGCACTCCTCGTTCATGACTTTGCTGACTTCGCCACCTTGGTGAACAAGGCCATTCAGGTTGAGACTAGTCTTCAGGAACATCAGGGATCCCTCAGGCGCAATCATGATGCTGGCTCATCTTTCGGCCCGTCAGCGGAGAAGCGTCGGATATGGATCCCCCACAGCATGTACCGCCGAACTGCTCCTACTCCAAGACAGTCCGATGCTGCTCCGTGTTTGCCTCCTCCACCAATGAGGTAGCCTCTTCGCACTATGCCACCTCGAGCTCCTGCTCCCATTCCCAATGATAGTTTGTGCTTCAAATGTGGCTATCCAGGTCACCTTGCGAAAGAGCGCAATTAGAAACAGAACCAGCTGGCTTTGTCTTCAACTGGCCGTAGCAATAAGCCCCGCAACAACAATGCAAGACCTTATGGTCGTGGTCTGGCTAACCATGTTGATCTGAATGAAGCTCAAGACCATCCTGCTACTGTGATGGGTACTCTTCTCGTTAATTTAGTGTCGGCTTCTGTTTTATTTGATTCAGGAGCATCACATTCATTCACGTTAGAAATTTTTGCATACGCACATGACATTCGATGCGAGCCCATGAACACTTTGATAGTGGTACGCACCCCTGCTGGGCCAATGACAAACTTCCATGATTGGTTGTGACCTCCCAGTTGAAATTGAAGGGTTGGAATTCCATGTTTCTCCCATTATTTTGGAGTCTTCCAATATTGACCTCATTCTGGGAATAGAATGGTTGAAAGCACATACCACATCTATCATTTGTGCCACCAAAGTCGTTCATCTCCTACATCCATTGAATGAGATAGTAAGCTACTATGCTCAGATTGTTCAGAATGCCGAGGCATGACTTTATGCCTTGAATGCGTTAACCGCAGCACCTCTTAAGGCCATTGAAAAGATTCCAGACGTTCACAATTTCCAAGATGTCTTTCCAGAAGAACTCCCAGGCATACCTCCTACACGGGCTATCGAATTCGTCATCGATTTGAAACGAGACACCCTTCGTATCGCTAAACGACCCTACAAGATGCCACCTCATGAGCTCCTTGAACTTAAGGAAGAAATAGACAAATCTCTTCGCAAGGGTTTCATTCGTCCAAGTTCCTCTACTTGGGGAGCACCTTCTCTCTTCATCAAGAATAAGGACAGAACTAACCGTTTGGTTCAAGACTACCGTCCTATCATCCAAGCTACAATTGAATACATATATCTGCTTCCTCGCATCAATGATCTGTAAGATCAACTGGCCAGTCCACCAATTTTCTCTAAGCTCGACTTGAGGTTGGGTTACTACCAGATCCGTGTTCGTGTAGAGGATATTCCCAAGACCGCCTTTGTCACTCGATATGGTTCATACGAGTAGACCGTCATGTCATTCGGTTTGACCAATGCTCCAGCAACATTCTCTCATCTCATGAACTATATTGTCGGGGTATACATACAAGGGTATGTATTTTCCCCTGACTAGTGCCCGGACGTCAAGTGCACAGGCTGGAGGGCAAGTTTGCAGCACCAAGTGCCAGACCAAGACACGAAGAGGTCAACTCCATGATGAATCAGCAGGCTGGTCGAGGAGATCAAGACAACCAAGGTGCAAAACATCACTAGAGGGAAACCATCCTTGCCGGGCAGGCGAGCCTGGCGGGGAGCCGGATTCGCCTGGCAGCAAGTCACCAGGACCACCCCAACAGGCTTGCCGGGGCATGCTGAGGTAAAACCCCACCTCACAGCAACATCCATCGCCAATGAATGCGGTGTCAAGCTTTAAGGTGGCTTAGTGGAGACCCTTGGATACGTGGGAGCCATCTTCTACCACAAGAACCACCAAATGACACCTATCCAGAGACATGCCAAGCAAACAAGAGCGCAACTGGCAAGACGAGTCCGGCAAGGCTTATCGAACGAGCTGTGACGTGACACTAAGCAGTGCAGTTAATGCACTTTGTCAGCTGCAGAGTTAGGTATGATAGCACTATTTGCTATCTAATCATCCAGAAAGACTGATTTACCATTTTGGCGACCCCTTAACCTATAAAAGGAGGCCCATGGCAACCGTATAAAGGATTTGACCATTCGAACCCGCACACACTCATATGCGCGACCACTCTCACCCCGAGCCAACCTTCCCGGGCAAGAGTGGCGTGTCCGTTTTCCACAATTCCACAATAAATCCACCAAAGCAGGAGTAGGGTTTTATGCCTCGCAACAGCCCAAACTAGGGTAAAACTGCTCGTGTGCTCCTTGACGCGCTGCTCGGCGCTACTCTGCACTTTGTGCAACATGCCAGTCCCCTTACCAAACCAAAAGGGACTTATGTCCCATAGGTGGCCATGGTTATACCCCGACATCTTTGGCGCACCAGGTAGGGGGATGCGCGCTTGCGCGAATTCAAGGGTGCGAACGGTGCGTCACGCTCACCTAAGGGGTCGCGCCCCGCGATGACCAGGAGAGTGGTTGAAGCAGGATGGAAGAGCAATCCAGTGCTCACACAGGCCCTGCTCATTCTCCATCACCTTCCAGTGTCACGGTCGTAATGATGACGGATGCTGGCAACGAGAACTACAAGTCCACCCCGAGCGGGCCGGGCAGCTAAGGCGCCCTAGTGATCCCACTCGGAAGGAAGGAGCAATATGTTACGGTACGAGGTTTACTCTCCCTTTCATTCTCACTCTTCAATGATCTTGCTACTCTGGGTTTCCGCGTCATCAACGTCGATGAGCCTACGCGATGCTCAGTTCAATATTTACCCTGGTTAGGGAAATCCTAACTAAATCGCCAGCACGAGTTCGTTGATCGACGACCCGACAAGCATGTACCGGCAAGGCTGCCCACTTTACGTGGTGTTTCGTGCCCTCTATCGTTGGATCAGTCAAGATGTGAAGAAAGGAAGAGAGGAGCACCAACATCACCAAACATCATTTCTTATCACCCCAAGATATACTTATGTTTCTAGCTGACCCGTGTCGGGGCTAGGGACCGATATGCACCGGCCATGCTATCCTTTTGGAAGCATGAGATCCATGCGAGCGATCGTTGCCAAGGGAAGAATAGACGAAGATACAAAAGAGCTAAGTTCATACTACTCTTACATCATTATGAACCTTTTTATCTTACATATTTTTTTATCCCCCGAGTATCTCAATGTTCATTTGAAGGAATCTTGTGCATAATGGTACCTCTGCTAGATTCTTGTCTACACCCCCGTTTCGGTAAGAGCCTGCTCGCAGATCGGGTGGCTGCATTGGAAACTACTGAGGAAAAACTTGCTGGGACGCATCCACGCCAAAATAACTGTTAAGGGCCAGCCCCTTACGACCATTGCGGCAATATGATACCGGCAAGCAACCTAGATACACATAGTGACCGATCATATGAACACTACATAGATAAAACTCAGAGGGATAAACATGCAGTTTAAGATCAGATAGAAATTTTCATGCTCCGTTCAGAGTGCAGATAGTACAATAACTAAACACAAAAACACACATCATTGTTTTGATTACAGGGTGGTACAACAGCTGAATTGGTTCCGTGGCGGGCTTAATGGCTTCGCGGGGCAGTTGGGACCTTGAGGACCCTGGCGGCAAGAGGAGTAGCTTTCTCCTCGGCACCAGCAACGTCAACACCCGGTGATGGCTTCCTGAAGTTGTCGTTAAGATCAAGATCTGGGTGGCGGCAGGATAGATTGCTCAGCACCATGAGAAGGGTGCTGTGGGCAAGCTTCCGGGATTCAATTACGAAGCGAGTGGCACTCCCCTCTTCGTGCGTCTTCAACTTGCCAACCAGCTCGTCGAAGAAGATTTCCAACTTGATACTGGGAGGCTCCTGTTCACTAGATGACAAGACCAACCCCTCCATGCCCATGTTTGCAGCCAGGGCACTTAGACGCTTAGCAACATCAATCAAGATCTTGGTCGAGAGGTCAACCAGTTTGGATTGATTCGCAAGCGTGTTTTCAACATCCTTTTGAAGGCGCCTTGCAGTGTCCAAATCCCTCGTCAGTTGTTGCAAGCGAGCTTCATGGGATCCGACAGCACCCTCCAAGGTGCCAATCCTAACCTTCGGCCTTTCAAAAGCAATAGTGGTGTCATCGAGCTCCTAGCCCTTGGAGGAGAGCTGCGATCGTAGATCTTCCACAAGGATTTCTGCTTTCCGCACCTCCTCCTTGAGGGTCTCGACCTCCTTGACGCAGTGTGCCAGATCTTCAGTTAACTTAGCCACTTGCTTATCAAGAACGGATTTGGAGGAGGACGCAGGGGCGAGATCATCAGCAAGTTACTTCAGGTGGTCGGAAGACTCGGTAGTAAGGGCATCCAAGGCGGCCTTGTGTGTGTCCCCCAACTCCTTGGTGCGTTGCTGCACAAGGGCCTCCAGCTCATCATCTTTGGCATGGAGGGCAGCCTCAAGGCTCTTCTCCCAGAGAGAAATTTCCCGCTCCTTGGAGTCGAGGAGTGCCCTGCGCTCTTCCCAGCACGCTTCCCAAGCAATGGCGTCCTCCCTCACTATCGAGACCGTCTACTGCTGCCTCATGAGGGACCGGAACTGCTTGCCATACCAGTCACGCAGCTCCGTTCCCTTGTCTTTCAGCTTCTGATCTAATTAGTTGGCGGACCCGCGCTGCTCCTTGAGATCCTGCCATTTTTGGTTGTGCTGCTCCCGCATCTCCTTGAGGCATGTTGCCACGATTTCCATGAAGGACAAATCCATGGCAACATCAGCAGAGTCATCCACCTCCACCAGTCCTTAGTGCAGTGATGAGATTATGCGTTGGAGTTCTTCGTTGAACTCCGCGCTCGTCGTCATCAACGAGTCAGGAGCTGCGGAGCCAGGCTGCATCAACACCAGGGACAAGCTGTGTGAGGTCGATGACGGGGTCATCGCTGGGGTGCCGAGTAGAGGAAAAAGGGACCATGGTTTGGAGGGGGGTCTTGTCCTCGATCGTGCCCCTGATCCAAACCTACTATCGTGGGTTTCAATGGGCTCCTTTAAGGGACCCAGAGGTCCCTCGGCAGACAGTCCCTGCCCCTCCGTGGCGGCAATCTTGGTCGCCTCATCGGCGGCGTCATTCCTGATGATGGCCACCACTTCAAGCAAGTCCGTCTCTTCACTCGAAGGAGTTATACGCAGGATCAACAGTCAGTAACAGGGATACAAAGTCAGCGACATCAGAAAAGGTAATCAGTAAAAGCTCGAAAAGGGAGATCGTTGGATTAGCCAGAGAGGTCTGCCAGACCAGAAGATTGGTTTCCCCGGCAACATCAACTGCCGGGCCAGAGTTGCCGCTCTCTTCCTGGGAAGTTTCAACACCGCCCCCAGGGGGGATCCTTCCACAGAAGCCCTCGGTGGTGATCCATCAGCTCTGGCAGGCAGCGAGGTGGGCCGCCCTTGGGAAAGCCCACTCCGAGCTATTTCCTCTCCTTCCGCGACCTCTGTGAGGGTGGGCTCTTCGCCACCACAAATAGGTGTGGTCTCCTCTGCGCTTTCGTGCCGGGGACTGAGCTGAGGGGTTAGCATTAGAGCACTCGTGTCGGCCCCTGCGGGGCATGTCTCCCCCCTGTTGCCGGCACGTCATCGCGCATGAGCCGCTTGGACCGATAGATGAGGGTCTCTGTATCCTCCTCCTCCTCCCTGGTGGAATCAGCGTATGAGATCAGATGCAAAGGAGGGAAAGTACATGAGGAATGGGAGATCTCTTACTCTTAGTTGATGAGCATGGAGTTCATCTCAAACTCCATGGGGGGCGTGTCGTCCCTACTCCTCTTCTGGGGCAAAGTATCGGAGCTCCTCGGCGGCTTTAGGCTCTGCCGGGGAACAGGGGGCTCTGATGAAGATGAGCTATGTGAAGAGCTCGACTGACTTCCCGAATCATCATCCGGGGATGGAGGACGCTTGGCGGGCCATGCCATGGCTTCGGAGAGACGATAAGAATGGCGGCGAACGGATTCAACAGAATCGGCCTTGGCAGTAGCCCCTTCCGTCCCTCAAGCCGCTCGCGCAGGGATGGGAGCTGATGTACCTCGACTGGCTGCCCGCTTGCGGACACGCATACCCTGATGTGGCTCTAGGGCTTGAGGGCCCACCACAAGCCACCCCTCTCTAGGTATCTCCACATCTTCATCCCCATCTTCCGTAAGAGACTCTGTCGCCGCGGTGTACAGAGCCCCTATGTGGAAGAAGCCATCCGCGGCAAGCTCCTCCTCGCCAACTGATACATCTCCAACGTATCTATAATTTATGAAGTATTCATGTTGTTTTGTTATCATTCTTGGATGTTTTACAATCATTTTATGGCAAATTTATATCATTTTCTAGGACTAACCTATTGACCCAGTGCCCAGTGCGATTTGCTCTTTTTTGCTTGTTTTCACATCGTAGGAAATCAATATCAAACGGAGTCCAAACACCGCGAAACTTTTTGCGGATTTTTTATGGACTAGAAGACTCCCGATGGGCTAGAGCAGCACCTGGGGTGTGCCCCGAGGGGGGCACTACCCACCAGGGCGCACCTGGGGGGCCAGGCGCGCCCAGGTGGGTTGTGCCCACTTCGATGGCCTCCCACACCCCTTCTTCGCCCTATAAATTCCCAAATATTCCGAAACCCTTCGTGGTGAACCTAGATCAGAAGTTCCGCCACTGCAAGGCTCTGTAGTCCACAAGATCCAATCTAGAGCCCATTCCGGCAATCCGTCGGAGGGGGAAATAATCACCAGTGGCCATCTTCATCATCCAAGTGGCCTTCATGGTGAGGAGGGAGTAGTCCACCCTCGAGGCTAAGGGTTTGTACCAGTAGCTACGTGTTTTATATATCTCTCTCTCGCGCGTGATCTCAAGATGTCACGATGTTGATATATGATGGGCTTTGTTAACATAGATGCATCACATGATGTTTCTCCCCTCTCTACTCTTGTTGTGATGAATTGAATCTTTACCGTTTGAAGTTTTGTCATGTCGGATTGAATGTTCAAATTTGAGAACGCTTGATGTATGTCTTGCGGTATGAATACTTTAGGTGACAATGGGGTATCATATTGATTCACTTGATCTATGTTATGTCCCTCTCTGGATTCCCGCGGTGACATTGGGGTAATCTATGCATAGGGGTTGATGCATGTTTTTTATTATCTTTTCTTCGATAGAAACTTTGGGGTCTCCTTGTAGTTCTTTGTGTGGATTGAATATTATGATCATGAAGTTGTTTGATGCATATCGTAGAATCAACTCATGGATATTTGTGGTGACATTGGAATATCTAGGTGACATTAGAGTTCGTTGATGTGTGTCATATGGTATTATTTTAGTACAAACTCTTGGTTAGATTGATCGGAAATAATAGCTTTGTGTTATTTTAGTACAAACTCTAGGATAGATTGATCGGAAAGAATAGATTTGAGGTGGTTTTATACCCTACAAATAATTTCTATCTTTTGTTCTCCGCTAATAGGAACTCAGGAGTGATTCTTTATTACACTTTGAGGGATAATCATATGATCCAACTATGTTAGCATTGTTGAGAGATTGCACTAGAGAAAGTACGGACCCTAGGCCTCATTTTCAAGCATTGCAATACCCTTTGTGCTCACTTTCGTTACTTGCTACCTTGCTGTTTTTTATTATTACTATTACAAAAATCAATATCTAATTTCCATATTACACTTGTATCACCATCTCTTCGCCGAAATAGTGCACCTATACAATTTACCATTGTATTTGGTGAGTTGGGGACACAAGAGACTTTTTATTACTTGGTTGCAGGGTTGTTTGAGAGAGGCCATCTTCATCCTACACCTCCCATGGATTGATAAACCTTAGGTCATCCACTTGAGGGAAATTTGCTACTGTCATACAAAATTCTGTGCTTGGAGGCCCAACACGAGTCTGCAAGAACAAGTTGTGTAGTAGACATCACCAACCTCTTCCGAGGCCGCCTTTCCGCCCTTTCCGCAGGAGGACATTCCTCCTCTAGTTTCCCCATGGCTCTTCGCCGCCTTCTCGGCCTTTTCTGCCGCCGCAGCTCGGGCAGCCCTATCCTCCTCCAATCGCTTCTTGATAAATGCCACCTCTACTGGGGAGGTGCGTTTGTACATCTTGATCTCCACCTAGGTAGCCTCTTCGACCAGAGTGGAGGACCATTCCAACTCTTCATCTAGAGTGGGGAACTGCTAGTCACTTGAGATGCCAGCAGCACTGCATTGGGGCATCCATTGCAAGATTCGGGTCCTGGCGGAGTTGACGTCAGCGGGACATTACCCGCCGGTAGCAAAAACAGCCCAATGGGGCCGAATAGTTGGTCGCACAGCCAAGCATGGCCATAAACCGTTAGGTTGTTAGCTACGCCGGGGGAAACCTCATCCTATCCGCCGCATGTCCATATTCCCAGTCAAACCTATCTCTTTTCTGTAGAGGAGCGATTCGGTGGAGAAGGAAATCCGCTCCCACATGCTACATAGTTAACCCGGCAGCCTTCAAGCGAGTAATTCTCTTAATTGTCGGGCAGAGCCAGTCCTTAGTAAGGCCAAACTCTTTCCAATCACTATCGCGCTCAATGCATTCTGTCTTTGCCCAGCAGAACTCGGGGGCTTTTTCATCCTGGATCTAGCACCAATCGCGTCTCCATTCCTCCCAACGGCTGCGTTGGTTGCCAGAGATATAATCCCAATGTTTCCGCATTATCACGCGCGGCATCCAGCTTATGTTGCCTGAACGATGGTTTTTATTATCTACCCGCGGGACGAAATAATGTCGAAATATATCAACATTGGGGGCTACCCCAAAAAAAATCTCGCATAGATGGGTGAATATTGCCATGCACGGCATTGCATTCGACGTGAAATCTATAAAACGCCATCATCGCCTCGAAGAAATCTGAATAAGGGGGATAGAGACCACAGATGAAGTATGCATAAAGGAAGCGATATGAATCTAGCGGGTCTTGCTTCCCCTCCGCCAAGACATTTGGAGCGCCGTGCCGCTCCGAGACGGCCCGCCCCCACAGAGATACATACCTCGCCTGCAGTATGGGAGCATCGATGTTCGAAGGGAAGAAGACGACATGCTCCCTCCGCTTCTTGTCCAGCTCCGTCCCTCTGTTGTTCCCTCGCCTGCCGATTCATGCGCAGCGGCCTCCAGTTTCTTCTTGGATGTGGTTTTCTTCACCATCTCCTTAGATCACGATGGAGGAATACAGGAAGAACGAGGGAGAATTGGTAGCAAATAGGGAAAGAAGAGAAGAGCGCGGTTGCTTGGCTTGCGGAGGAAGATGAAGAAGAGGCAAGGTGGACGATGAATGAGCAGTATTGTTCTCTGTTTCTCCCCTTTAATGGGATAAAACGTGGGAGCGGCGCGGCTATTTAGAGAAAGTTACCGTTTTACATTAACTGCTATAGTCCCACGCCCCCATGTTTCGAGATAAATGCGCAAAGTGGACGTCGGGCAGACGGGTCATCACAACAAGACGTTGTATGGCTCCTCCTCGCCACATGTCTATGCACTGTTTGGGGCCTAACCCAACGTGGCCAGCGACATGTTTGGCTCATGCCCGGGGGCTTATGTCGGGGAATACATACAGGGGTATGCATTTTCCCCTAACTAGTGCTCGGACGTCAAGTGCATAGGCTCGAGGGCAAGTTTGCAGCACCAAGTGCCAGACCAAGACACGAAGAGACCAACTCCATGATGAATCAGCAGGCTAGTCGAGGAGATCAAGACAACCAAGGTGCGAAACGCCACTAGAGGGAAACCATCCATGCCGGGCAGGCGAGCCTGGCAAGGAACCGGATTCGCACGGTAGCAAGTCACCAGGACCACCCCGACAGGCTTGCTGGGGCATGCAGAGGTAAAACCCCACTTCACAGCAACATCCATCGCCAATCAGTGCGTTGTCAAGCTTTAAGGTGGCTTAGTGGCCACCCCTGGATATGTGGCAGCCATCTTCTACCACAACAACCACGAAATAACACCCGTCTAGAGACGTGTCAAGCAAACAAGAGCGCAGCTGGCAAGATGAGTCCAACAAGGCATGCCAGACAAGCTATTATGTGACACTAAGTGGTGTATTTAATGCACTCTGTCAGCTGTAGAGTTAGGTATGATAGCACTGTTTGCCATCTAATCACCTTAGAAAGACTGATTTGCCACTATGGAAACCGTAGAAAGGATTCAGCCATTGAAACCCGCACACACTCATACGCGTTACCACTCTCACCCCGAGGCAACCTTGTCGGGAAAGAGTGGCGTGTCCATTTTCCACATTACCACAATCAATCCACCAAAGATGGAGTAGAGTTTTACGCCTCGCGGCGGCCCGAACCTGGGTAAAACTACTCATGTGCTCCTCGATGCGCTGCTCGGCACTACTCTGCTCTTTGTGCAACGTGCCCATCCCCTTGCCGAACCAAAAGGGACCTCTGTTCCATCGGTGTCCGTGGTTATACCCCAACATAAATATTCTTGGATTACCTCAACAAGTTCATCGTGGTCTATCTGGATGATATCCTGCTATATTCGAAGAATAACTAAGAACATGTTGAACATCTTCGTCTTATTCTGGAAAAGCTTTGAGAGCATCAACTATATGCCAAGTATTCTAAGTGTGAATTCTGGCTACTCGAAGTAACCTACCTTGGTCATGTGATCTCCAAGTATGGTATTGCCGTCAACCCAGAGCGAGTTCAGGCTATTCTTGACTGGACCCCTCCAAAGAATGTCAAGCAAGTCAGAAGCTTTCTCAGACTCGCCAGCTACTGCCGTCATTTCATCTAGAACTTCTCCAAGATCGCCAAGCCTCTGACCAATCTGTTACACTCAGGCATTAAGTTTGATTGGATATAAAAGTGTCAGGAAAGTTTCTAGGCACTCAAAGACAAGCTGACTTCCGCCCCAGTGCTTGCTCCTCCGGATTCCTAGAAGTATTTCATCAAATATTGTGACACCTCTCGTCAAGGATTATGTTGTGTCCTAATGTAAGAGTGTAGGGTGATTGCTTATGCCTCTCGTCAAGTGCGCCCTCACGAAGAGAACTACCGAGTTCATGACCTCGAGCTTGATGCGGTTATCAATGCACTGAAGCTGTGGCGACATTACCTTCTCGGTAATCGTTGTGAGATCTTCAGATCCTGAAGTATCTGTTTACTCGGCCTGATCTGAACCTCCGTCAGCAAAGATGGATGGAGGCTATAACAGATTACAACATGGGTATTTCCTATACCCTAGGCAAGGCTAATGTCATGGCCGATGCCCCGAGCCACAGGTCTTATTGCAATAACCACACGGTTCATAAAGTTCAACCCCGCCTTTATGAAGAGCTCTGCAAGATGAACCTTCAACTAGTTCCACAGGGTTCTCTATTTAAAGCAATTAAGTCTGCTGAAGCCAAAGATGCTCACGTTCATGAGATGAAAAGGGATCTCACCTTAGCGAAACCCGGGGATTTCTCACTTGCTGAAGATGGGACCTTGTACTTCAGAGATCGCATAGTGGTACCCCGATTCGAGCTTATGACTGAGAAGGTGACGAAAGAAGCGCATGACACCCCTCTCTCTATTCATCCAAGAAGTACTAAGATGTATCTAGACATCCGTCAGAAGTACTGGTGGTCTAAGATGAAGCAAGACATTGCTTGGAATATTGAAGAATGTGACGTTTGTCGTCGTGTCAAAGAAGAACATGAGAAACCGGCTAGATTCTACAACCGCTTCCGATTCCTAAATGGAAGTGGGATCAGATTCAGATGGACTTTGTCACTCGCCTTCCTAAGTCACAGAAAGGCACTGATGCTATCTTTGTCAACATTGACCAATTCTAGAAGGTTGCTCACTTTCTTCCAGTCAAGGAGACAATCACTGCTAGTCAATTAGCAAACTTGTATATCTCCAGAATCGTGTCACTCCATGGCATTCCGAAGGAGATCAGTTCAGACCACGATAGTATATTCACTTCAAATTTCTGGGATAGTTTCCAAGAGGCAATGGGAACTCATATTACCCGGAGCACTGCTTATCATCCCCAATCCCAAGCAGAAGTTGAGCAAATCAATCAAATCCTTGAAGACATGCTTCTGTCTTGTGTTATTTCTTTCGGCAAGAAGTGGGAAGAATCTCTCCCTTATGTGGAGTTCTCTTATAATAACAGCTATAAAGCCAGCTTGAAGATGGCATCCTTCGAAGTGCTATATGGACGTACATGTCGAACCCCTCTGAATTGGTAAGAAACTGGGGAACAGATGCTCATTAGTCAAGACATTATTCAACAACCTGAAGAGCAACTATGACCAGAAACACTAGGGTTCAACTTATCAACTTGGTGAACAAGCTTATCTGCGTGTCACTCCTTTGAGAGGCACTCATCGGTTCAGAGTCAAGGGCAAGGTAGCTCTGTGCTACATTGGTCCCTTCTACATTTTCACCCGTCGTGGATTGGTGACTTATGAACTAGAGTTCCCACCTCAGTTCTCTCACGTCAATGACGTCTTCCACATGTCACAACTTCGTCGTTGCTTCAAGGATCCGGAACATGAAGTGGATCCGGAACTGATTGAAGTACAAGATGATCTCACTTACAAAGAGCATCTAATCCGCATTCTTGAAGAAGCTGAACGCCGAACCTGCCAGAAGGTTACCAAGTTCCTCAAGGTGCAGTGGTCAAATCATTCTGAAGATGAAGCCCCTTAGAAACGCAAGGATAACCTCCATGCTGAATATCTCGATCTTTTCCCTTCTACCTCTTAATTCTCGGGACGAGAATTTTTTTTAGGGGAGGAGAGTTGTAACACCCCGAGAATCATGCTACAGTAATCTCATGCCTAATGATGCTATGACATCATGGTTAAGATACTAATCTTCACTTTGTTTAAAACCAAAGTCAAATTCAAGTTTAAATTTCAAGTCAAAATTTAGATTTAAGAAAATGCAAACAAAATAGTTCATAATTTTGCAAATAATTCCTAGGTAATTATGTTGAGGAAAACAACATACTAAAAATGTCCCTGTCCTCCACAACAGTAGGAAAACAGCCCCAGATTAAATCATTTAATTTAAAGAAAATTCAGATGAAAACATCTTGCCTCAAAACCTTTTTATGGCAGTGTTAAATATTGCAAAGTATTTATGTGACACAATAGCATATTTTACAAAAGTCTTTTTGGGGCCTAGCAATTTGCTTAACAGAAAAGAAATTACAAAAAGAGAAGAAACAGGCAAAGTTACTATGGAGTGGGCCTAAGTCCACAATGCAGGCCCAGCCCACCAGGGGGTCTTCCCCTTCCTACCATTCAACGGTGACGCGGTGGACATCCGTGCGACGTCCATGGCTCGGATCAACCATGGGGAAGCCATCGACAACATCCCTAGCAACCTACAAGATCCCCTCGACCCCCTGGCGAGCCCTAGATCGCCACTCCTCCCCTCCTCACCCAGATCCTCCACGGCTACCACCGCAGTAGCCTTGGCCTCCACCGTGTATGCGCTTACCGTTGTCCCCAACCTGCGCCACCGTGCCTAGGAGATGCGCTGTCGACCACTACGACCTCTATGAAGACTCCTTCGAGCTATGCGCCTCTCCAACGCCGGGTCCTCATCGTCTTCTACCTCCGGCCACCGGGGCTCCGCCGCATCGATCCACACCCCTGCTGCTCCAAAAAAACCCCGCCAAGCCCCTGTGTGTTCCCACGGTGAGCACCCGTGTTTACCCTCTCCCCTGAGCTCGATCTCGAGCTCCTAGCTCACCTCATCGTCGTTGCCGTATCTCGTCGCCGCCATCCATGTCAACACCGCGCGCACAGGTACCGCAACCCACGCTTGAGCAAGTTATCGTGCTCAACATCGCCATAGGACACCAGAATGACCATCCTTTGGTCCTACCATGCCCAGCATAGCCGTTCCCCATCACGTCCAACTCCAGCATCGGCCAACCTCAATGACTGCGCCGTCTCCGGCCACCCCCGGCCCGGCCACGGCCATAGTTCGATGCAGCTCCTCGCTCTCGACCGAACGCGCCCCTCTACGCGTCCTACCTTGCCCCGTGGCGCCATCCCCGACAAGGCCCGTAGCTCGCCGCCACCTTAGCACCTCGTCGGTGCCATTTCCGGCAGCTCTAGCTCCGACCGGCCTCACCACTCGGCGCGGCTTCGACTCCTTGTTCGAACACACCTAATGTCGACTCTCCTCGTTCCCTATAGCAAAACCCTAGTGTGGTCCCGAACGCGCTGCCGCGATTTAGGTCGCAGGCGGCGAATCTCTGGTGCCGCTGATGTGGCACCACCTAGGCCACCCCATTTGGTCCACTTCAACTGGGCCCCGCAAGCCCAGTTGACCGGGTCAACTGCACTAACTATGCATGGTTGACCCTGACAAGTTGGTCGCCCCTCTATTAATTAGTCTAAATACATTTTTGTAAAATAGCTT
Source organism: Secale cereale (assembly GCA_902687465.1). Taxonomy (NCBI): domain Eukaryota; kingdom Viridiplantae; phylum Streptophyta; class Magnoliopsida; order Poales; family Poaceae; genus Secale; species Secale cereale. Next base: position 290,591,167 of record LR738714.1, read on the forward strand.
AATTAGTTAGACTAAATAGTCACTGACATGTGGGGCCCATTCCATTATTAACTCTAGTTTAGTTTTATTTAGATTCTATTAACCTACTGTGAATGACAGGTGGGTCCCATTGGTCAGGTTTGACTTGGACCAGCTAGGTTTGCCTGCTGACCCCACTCTGACCTCATGCTGACATCATTATTCCTTTTCTGTCGATTTTAGTAATTAAAGTAATTCCAGAAATGTTTAAAACTTTTAAAAAAATAGTAGAAATTAAACTGTAACTATGATGAAAAAGTTTTACATATGAAAGTTGCTCAGAAAAATCCAACGAATCCAAATTCGCGGTCCGTTCATCTGTCACATGCCCCTAGCATGACGAACACAGATTCATCCCCTCTCTTTCGTTTGTCCGGAACAAACCAAACACCGGAAAAATCCCTCCGGATGTTTTCCTTCTTCGTCTGCAATGTGTAGTACCGCGTTAGTACACCCCTAGCTTTGCATATCATCATGTCATGCTTAGTGTTGCATCTGTTTGCATTGTATTTAATGTTTCTCCCCCTCTTCTCTACGGTATACCCTGAGACTGTTGCTGTTCCTGCGATTGACTACACCCCTGACGACCGGTCCCTTATAGCAGAGCTTCCAAGCAAGGAACCCCCCATTAATCATTCCGATATCACCCGCTCCCTTCTCTCTTATGCTTGCACTAGAACTACTACTACTTCTGTATGATCCTACTCTGATGCATAGCCTGTTTTTGTTACTTGCTTTCATACCTTGCCTGCTTATTCTAAAATGCTTAGTATAGGTTGGTTAGAGATCCATCAGTAACCTCCCACCTGTTCAAGTTGCCCCGCTTTATGTTCGATGACTCGATCAACGTGATCGACGTCCAGGCCCCGACCACGCACATCACCCCTCTTAGTTGTACAAATCCAAAGAGTTATTATCGAGTGTCGAGGGTGATATCTTGTCAGCACTTCTGATGTTAACCCTGTAGTGTAGCTATTCGGTCATGGTCATCGAGGGTGATTCCTCCTTCACCACTCCCGATAACGAATCTATCGTGCAACCCCACAAGTGTGGACCATCGAGGGTGATTCCTCCAAGTCCACCTTAATGGTTACATCGAGCGGGAATCCGTTGAGGGTGATTCCTCGGGTCCCCCCCTTCCTGTTTCGGACACACGGTTACTTTCACTTGCCACAAAACCATGATGAGATCGGGTCCGCCCCGAGGGGTACCCGCGAGTGATGTGAAGTTGAGATGACCTAGAGGGTACCCGAGAGATAATTATGTGGCACGGCCGACCATTCTTAGCCCTTGCTGTAATTCCACGAGAGGGGGCGATTGCTGCACTACCAAGACACTAACGGTTAGGATATTTGATCCGAGTACTTTTTGCACTGACCACCACGCGGGAATAAGTATGGGCACTTTGTGTCGTATGTATCAGCCAAAAGCTCAGCGGAAGTTGGCGATGGAGTGGCGCGCGCTGGGTTGGACTAAAATGCCTCGCCTGTATAAGGGGGCTAGGTCAGCTCACCGGCCGCGTACACAATGTGCAGGAGTGCAAAGGGTGATGGGCCCAAGACCCCTGCGCACTTAGGATGTAGACCAGCGTGCTGGCGACTCTGATGAGCCTAGGTAGGGCTACAACATATTGATTCGCCGAGGGCGGGCATGACCTAATGGTGTGTCCGTTCGAAGTTGATCGAGCATGTTGGGCAAGTCGGTGCACCCTTACAGGGAAGATTGATCTATTCGAATAGCCGTGTCCATGGTTGCGGATGCTCGGAGTTGTATCCCGATCAATAAAACTAGAACTGGATGCTGAGGTATGAAATGGATATGTGGCTCCGGGATTGCTTTCTCGGAGGTAGTCGACGAAGGATCTCTAGGCGTTAATGCTACGACATACTTGATAATTATAATATGCTATTTTGTACTCTCTTCTAGTGCTGCAAGATGGTGGTTTCCATAAGATGCTGGAAGATGCTAGTCTTTGATAGGCTAGGTCTTCCCCTCTATTCTGGAATTCTGCAGTATATTCCATAGATACTACCCTTTCATTGATACCGATGCATATGTAGTGTACATCCTTGCTTGCGAGTACTTTGGATGAGTACTCACGGTTGCTTTGCTCCCTCTTTCCCCCTTTTTCCTTTCTTCTCGGATGATGCAACCAGATGGTGGAGCCCAGGAGCCAGATGCCACCGTTGACGACTACTACTACCCCAACGGAGACTACTACTACATGGAAGCCGCCGGTGACAAAGAGTAGTTAGGAGGCTCCCAGGAAGGAGGCCTTGCCTTTTCGATCATTGCTACTTTTGTGCTAGCCTTCTTAAGGCAAACTTGTTTAACTTATGTCTGTACTCAGATATTGTTGCTTCCGCTAACTCTTGTGTATTCGAGCTTATGTATTTGAGCCCTCGAGGCCCCTGGCTTTTCATATAAAGCTTGTATGACTTTATTTTGTGTCTAGAGTTGTGTTGTGGTATCTTCCCGTGAGTCCCTGATCTTGGTCGTACAAATTTGCGTGCATGAGTAGTGTACGGTCAAATCGGGGGCATCACACCTTACACGATCAACAGTGCCAAGTTGATCTACCTGAAGCCGAGCCCTCGGTCGAGGCCACTACAATGCGAGTGTTGAGCTAATTGGCACTGATAAAATAAACTAATACCTCTTTTTAAGCAAGGCTACTATGTTGCTAACTTTACCCAATAAGATAATGCGGATGCTTCTATTTGTTAGTGTATGTTTCATCAACTACTATTAAAGTAATCTCATTTTCTCAATATATGTGCCAACAAGGATGCTCGATTTCAGTGGAATTGCACAAAAACTTTGGGTGGTTCATTGCCTCGACTGCTTTCTTCCTTTCCTGCCAGTCGCTTATCTCTGCTTCTAGTCTTTGGACAAATACTTATGCTGCTGCTTTGTTGTTGTAGGGTGGAACCCTAGGTGGAGATCTTTCACGAATTGGAGGGGAATCCCCAAGAACAAGAGGAGCACAAAGGGAAAACACAAGAGAAACACTCGAGAACAAGCCCAAATCACACATCCACTAGACTCACAAACACATGAGATCCACAAGGTACACGAACAATCAAAGGGAAATAAGATACATGATAGAGTTCATCCCAATCCTATGAGGAGAGAGGTCTTGGTAATCCACAAGGATTCTTCTCCCTTGGGAGGTCTTGCATCCACTAGGGATCTTCTCCAAGGTGGAGGTCTTGTCCTCCAATGGAGTAGTCTCACTCTCTCAAGAGGAGAAGGTAGGAGCAAAGCTCACATACAAATGAGCTATCATATTTGCTAACCCTAGAAAGGAGGTGGAGGTGGTCTATTTATAGTATAAGCCACGAAGGGGTAAGTGGCGAGGGATACAAGGCCAAAGGCCGACGGTTGCGCACACGTAGGGCGGTAGTACCGGAACCTCGGGCGGTAGTACCGCTTGGGAGCGGTAGTACCGCTTGTAAGCGGTAGTACCGCCCGTTCAGGACTGGATAGGCCATTCTTCTTCCGCCTTTGCTTCCATGCTTCCCTCGCTGATGGTGTAGGCATTCCTTGGCGCTTGCGCTCCTCCTCATCGTTCGTGAAGCTCCGACAATACCTATGCATGCACACGAGTGGAGAGTCAAGTAGTATACCATCCTCGAAGGGGTCAAGTGAACACGTGTAAAGGAGAAGATTCACCTTTATGTATGAGAAGTAGATGGCGCACGTGTCACTTGCCAAATGGGCTCTTGACATGATGATGTCCGTAGGATGCTCCGCATCATCCCCTCCCCCTTGGGAAAGATCCGACCTCGGATCGAGAACCAAATCACCTTGGGAAAGAGATGGCGTCCCCGTGTAGAAGTGGATGATCACCAAGTACTCATCATCTTGAAGCTCAAAGTTGTCACTCTCCAATGTCGCGCCGTCTAGTGATTCCTTCAAAAGGAGCAAGAAGAGCAAGCACTTGGAAAAACAAATGTGGCTAGCATTAGTGCAAAACCAAGCATTCAAGAGGTGATTCACCCAACAAGGTGTTGTCATCAAGCATAGCATAGGGTGTGACAAAGGGTGGTGACATGGCATGTAAGCATATGAATTGAGCACAATCAAGGTCATCATGGAAACAAGCATGTAAATGTGAGGTAGAGATGCACATATGTGTGACAAGGGAGTAAGCATCTACCTCAAAGTTGTAGCAAGCATGCATAAAGAGCTCAATGAAAGGTCTATGGTAGACATAGGAATCATTCACAACACCAAATAAAATGAAGTGTCTAAACACATGAGTTAAGTGCAAGACAATCCAAGCATAACGTGCATAGGGTGTAGTGAAAATGGTGTGGCACTCAACACAATAGAAAGAGCAATTGTTCAACATGTGTGAGGCCATCAAGTCAATCATGTGAAAAGCATGGCAATGGTTGACATCAACCGCATGAAAGGAGCATGTATGAATCATGGGTGATGCACTACATGAAGCACTACATGAAGCAAGCATGGTGATCAAGTTGTGCAAACTAGTGGAGCAAAGATGCAACACACTAGGAGAAGGCATGGCAATCATGTCATGTGAACAAATAGTGGGTATAGGTAATACACATGACATATCGCAAGCACGATCACAAATCAAGATCAAAGCATCATAATAGGCATGGGGTACATAGGCATCATGGCAATAACAAGCAATATCTCCACCAAGCTTGCAAATACACATACAAGTATGAGAATCAATCATAATGTGTAATGCGAAGCATGGGTCACAAATGCATGGCAAAGGCATGTAAATGAGCATATCATGCAAAGTGAACATGGCAAGATGGGCATAAGAGATATAATGGACAATAACCCATAACCATGTGAGGGCCATGTAGAAGAGATGTGCAAAGTCTTTGCGCGAAGGGAGTGGTGGTAGGGACAATCCACGGGATCCCAAATCATCGTTGCTCTCTAGAGCTTGTTTCGTCAACTCATGGGATTGTGAGGTTGACGAGTTTCAAAAGTACCTACACAAAACATAGACAAAGGAAAAATCGTGTGTGCGTGGTATATGTACACATCATCCATCATGATGCGCACGTGCATGTGTTCATTAGCACAAAATAGCCAATGCTCAAATAAATGAGATGTGTGATATAGAAACATGTCATCCATCATGAGAGGTTTGTTGTTATCTATGGCATAATGGAGACTCATATTGTGTAATACATCATGAGAAGTATGTAGAGCATTGTTATTCATGGAATGCATATGGTGCACACAATCATGGTAATCATGCAAGGAATGGAATGCATCAAGATCTCCTAGTATGTATGAGGAAACTATGGGGGTCTCCTCATGAGCATTATTGGAAAGTTCACATGGAGAATATTGACAACATCCAAAGCAAAGCATATTTGGAACAATGTGTTCATGGCATGGCATAGTTGATAAATTGCGCAAATCATGTAAAGGGAGCATGGCAATATCATCGCAAGAGAAACACAAGCCAGTGACCATCATCTTGTCATCTATGCCACAAGTGCAAATAGGATTTACTTTAATGGGGCATGCATAGCTACTATGTTGAGATTGAAATGATACAATATGTGAGATCTCACTCATAGCATATGACAAGCTCAAAGGATTATCAAACATGATGTGACCAAAAGAATTTTCACATGATATCCTATGGAGCATAGCATCACAACTAGGCAACTCAACATGCTCATCATCATATTCATCATAAATAGGTAAGTCAAGACATGATGAAGTCGCACTAGCATGAAGCATGGCAATAGGTGTGTCAACATCATGCAAGCAATCATTGTCAAGATAGTCCACTAGTGGGACAAGAGCATCACCTTCACCTATTTTACCTTTGGAGTGTCGCTCATGCGTTGTAGGTGAGGTGCTCAAGATCCAATCGTTCTCATCTTCATCATGATGGAACCATGTGGGTGGTGCATCTTCTTCCACCATAGCCATCGGTTTGTCCATTGGAGGGATGGACTCGTCGAGGGTAGGCATGTCGTCATGTAGGAGACCTAGCACCAAAGAAAACACACTCGGAATAGAGGTTAAGTCGTTAGAAATCATAGTGGCCTCAAATGCCCTCTCAACTACCTCACTCACTAAGTGGTGTGGCTCACTCACTTCCTCTTGGATGCTCTCACTCGTATGGTTGGTGGAGTCACTCAAATGGCTCTCAACCTCACATATGATGTGTGGCATGCTCTCATGTGTGGGGATAGTGGTGATCACTCTCGTCCTCTCAAAAGAAATGCTCTCAATCTCACATATGGTGGAGTCACTCATGTCACTCATATGGTGGTGTCTCTCCTCACATGGAAATTGGGGCATCTCATGATATATGTGTGTCGGAGAGATGTAGGTGCACACGTCTCCAAACTCAACTCCTTTCGCCGCCTCATCCATAACGCCTCCAAAGGTGAATGCCGTAGGGTGTGGCAAATCATCACTCTCCTCCGAGACCAAAGGAAATGTCTCATGTGCGCTCGCGTAGCTTGACTCGGAGTAGTCGTCATATTTGGGCGCCGTCTTCATGTTGTTGAAGAGGTTCATGCTCGTCGTCGTAGTCGAAGGGGATGGCCCTTGATCGACCATCTTGTCGCCGTCTTGATGTGGGGAGCTTCCGAAGATGGAAGTGTCACCCTCGCTCATAGGTGGTCTTCTTGTAGTTGGAGATGTCGATGTAGGCGAACTCATGGGAAGTAGGCAAAGATGTCGTACGTCCGAAGGCGAAGATGCCTTGCTAGCACTTGGCAAAGATGCCGAAGTGGTGGTTGTAGCCGTAGCTTCGACTTGGGTGTGCTTGTCTTGCGGTCTTCTTATGTGCTCTTGAAGTTTGTGACTTGAACGTCGCCGCCGAGAAGATGACGAAGTGAAAGAAGACTTGATGTCGGCCACCAAGTGTCGGAAGTCGATGGCGATGTTGTCGACGCGCTCTTGCATTGCTCGTTGTAGTCCGATGGTTTGCGTGTGGATGTAGTTGTTCAAGCCACTGATGTCGAAGACCGAAGATGATGTGCTTTGCCTATCCATCACAAGACTCGAGTAGAGGGTGAGTAGGAAATGAGATAAACAATACCAAGATACCGTTTCCCAAAGTTGAGGATGTATCCCGTTTCACTCAATGTGAAATGAAAGAATAGTGGAATTGGTACCGGACTTGTTCACTCACACCTATCAAGTAAAGCTTATTGAGTGGCTCGGTTAGGATAAGTGGCACAAAAATTTGATGCAAAATGTTAGAAAGAGTCAATAATGTTGAAAGAGATTCACAAATTCGAAAATGTAACAAGTAGACCAATAGCAATATGTGGCACACGGAAACACACACACGGATAGATAGATGGGGTCGTGCAACCAAGGAATGAGCACAAAATGTGGAGTCCGCGGAAAACGCTCATGTTGCACAACTCAAGAGATATGCTAGCACGATTGCTCAATAGGCGGATACGACACTTGTGCACAACCTATAAGATGCAAAATGTATGAACTTTCTATCCCAAGTATGCTATGTGTATGATGTTCCGGTGCTTTGAGCACAAGATGATCCAAGATGATCAAGTATGATATGATATTTTGTGATGCTATGGCTCTTGCTTACAAGCTTCTTTGTCTTTCTCTTTTTGCTTAAAAGCTTTTTTTTTATATGGCCACTAGGCGAGACGCACAAACCAAGATAGCAATTGTGTATATGCGGGAACAATCTTGTGACACAAGGGATGGTACTATGATAGCATCATGATTCCAATATGATATGGTATATATGCAATGGATGGTGTATATCGATGACCACTAATGTGCACAAGTAACGTTGCCGGCAATACTCAAAGGCTAGTCTCGATGGGCAAGTGACGCAAAATGAGCTAGGGGTTAACAATGTAATTGCAAGGGGAATATACAAAGATTTCGTCGAGGTTACCGTCCGTGTCGATGATGAGAGGTGGTGCTCTTGATGTAGACCAGTTCCTAATTAGCCGAAACACCTTAGGAAACGGAAAAACCACAACTCAAAATCTCAAGGACAAATGTCAAATGGTGGTAGCGGACAAGCGGTGGTGGTTGCGAAATTGTGGGTGGAAACCCGGTCAAAATGGGTTATGGTGGTGGAAGTGTATTATGGGCTATACACGGTGTCGAAGTTGAAGTCACGGTCCCTACGTAGCCGAAACACGTTAGGAGACACGAGCCACAACTCAAACAAGCTCGAGCAAAATTGGGTTAAGTTGGTTTGGTAATGTATAGTGGGCAAGGCTATGCGGAAGTGGTGGTGGTGGTTGATGAAGAAGCAATTGTCCCTAAGTAGCCTAAACACCTTAGGAGACTCAAATCACTACTCAAGCAACCACAAATGCTATGGGAAACAAAATGGTTAGGTTGCGGAAGTCGGTGGTGGTATTGCAGATGATGTGGTGGAAGCCCTAGGAAAAGATGTCAAAATTCACAAAATATGATGGAGTCAAATGATGATGGTAGTATTTTTGTGTTATGCGGGATGTCAAGAGCTTCAAAACGAGCTCAAGAATGTCAAAATCGCACTCCGGATGAATTAGTTATGGTCAAAACGGTGAAACTCGGAAAGCTGAAAATGTGCGGGGCGGTAGTACCGCTTTGGGTGAGGGGAAGTAAAAAAATTAGTACAGCTTGTAGGGCGGTAGTATCGCTTGGATGAGCGGTAGTACCGCTGGTGTCGGGAAAAATTCGCAGATCGGGATCGGGGCGAATTTGGGGCTGAAATGGATGATTTCGGGGGCGAAATGTGATATGGTGGAGGGCCTGGCTCTGATACCATGATGTTGTAGGGTGGAACCCTAGGTGGAAATCTTTCACGAATTGGAGGGGAGTCCCCAAGAACAAGAAGGACACAAGGGAAGAACACAACAAAATTAGGCTAGAAAACAAGAAGGGGCTCCAATTTCATGAGAAACCATAGCTCTGATACCATGATGTTGTAGGGTGGAACCCTAGGTGGAGATATTTCACGAATTGGAGGGGAATCCCCAAGAACAAGAGGAGCACAAAGGGAAAACACAAGAGAAACACTCAAGAACAAGCCCAAATCACACATCCACTAGACTCACAAACACATGAGATCCACAAGGTACACGAACAATCAAAGGGAAATAAGACACATGGTAGAGTTCATCCCAATCCTATGAGGAGAGAGGTCTTGATAATCCACAAGGATTCTTCTCCCTTGGGAGGTCTTGCATCCACTAGGGATCTTCTCCAAGGTGGAGGTCTTGTCCTCCAATGGAGTAGTCTCACTCTCTCAAGAGGAGAAGGTAGGAGCAAAGCTCACATACAAATGAGCTATCATATTTGCTAACCCTAGAAAGGAGGTGGAGGTGGTCTATTTATAGTCTAAGCCACAAAAGGGTAAGTGGCGAGGGATACAAGGCCAAAGGCCGACGGTTGCGCACAGGCAGGGCGGTAGTACCGGAACCTCGGGCGGAAGTACCTCTTGGGAGCGGTAGTACCGCTTGTAAGCGGTAGTACCGCCCGTTCCGGAATGGACATGCCATTCTTCTTCCATCTTCGCTTCCATGCTTCCCTCGCTGATGGTGTAGGCGTTCCTTGGCGCTTGCGCTCCTCGTCATCCGTGAAGCTCCGACAATACTTATGCATGCACACGAGTGGAGAGTCAAGTAGTATACCATCCTCGAAGGGGTCAAGTGAACACGTGTAAAGGAGAAGATTCACCTTTATGTATGAGAAGTAGATGGCGCACGTGTCACTTGCCAAATGGGCTCTTGACAAGGTGATGTCCGTAGGATGCTCCGCATCATTTGTTGTACTCCAAAGTTCACTCAGACAAGGATCAATGTTGACGAGAAGAAGTGCCAGAGTGAGCACCAACAATATTGCTTGGCGCATAGCCCAGAAAAACGCAGCCTAGTCTTTCGTCCCAACTTGCGCTTTTAAGTTATCGGCACATATGCTGGTAGCGAAATGTATTCCATGGAGTCTGAAGATTCCAGACAAGTTGATAAAAGCATATATTCATATGGCACCTAACCAGTCTGCATGCCCGGGATGCCTCCATTTCAGTTGAACTGCTCATAAACTTGTTGGATGAAAGTAGTGGCCAAGTTGCTCAAACCGCCCGCGACATTGATGCCACTATAATGAGGATAAACCTGCAAGCAAAGTTCAGATGGTCTATGCTACCTTTATGTACTCGAAAATTTGCTCAGACCAGAATTAATTTAGCTACCAGTCTATACCCTAGGTAATTAAAGTGTGTCGATGGATGATATTGGGTGTGTTGTCTCAATCATTTGAATGCGTAAACATGTTGAACTTGTGTAATCTGAATCTTTTTGTGAATGTTAGCTATGAATATTAGCTTGTGATGTTTGAATCATTTGGATGCATAGACATGATGTACTTGCCTATACATGAATCTTTTGTGTTGCTTATTGTGAATGTTGGCTATGAATATGAACATATCCTCTGAACCTGAGTTTGATCTGAATGTTTACCTTTTCTATTGTACTTGTGTGAACATGTTAGAATGTATGCTGAGGGATTGTTGGAATGTACACTATCGGATTTTGACGTACCCAAACCAGTAGCGAGGCCTGACTACTAGCTGCCGCTCAAGAGTCGGCGGGGCAGCCTCGTGTCGTGGCCCATGCCCCATGTTAAATCCAGTTCGCTCCATTCCCCAACCGCTAGCACGGGATGGAAGTATAATCTTCTTCCCCCTAGCGCTGCCAGGGGATTGAAGAAGGGAGGCATCCAATCCACCACCAGCGATAGTTGCCTGTACAAGTGATTTTGAGATAAGAAACTGCAAGTTTCAGTTTTCAGATAAGAAAGTGCATGTTTTCAGAGGCAGAGCATATAAATCAGCACGCGATTTTTAAACATGGATAACATAATGTTTGAAAATTTAGTCATGGTCGAAAATGGAACTAACAACAAGTTAACATCATGCTGATCAACATTCATGTATAGCACATCTTCATATGATGCACAGTCAAAAATTTGTACTATTTTCAAAATGCCAAGCCAATGTTGAATGTGTGAAAAACTGGGTAAACTAGGGACGGAATTTTGGCAAGTGGTGGAGGTGGTCTGTGTAGATGACTAGGAGGGACCCACATGCCAGCAATAGTTGAGGCAAAAACTTATATATTTTTCAACTGCACCATATGGAATCGAATCCGGATAATACTGCTTTTGGCTGATACGGTTGTAGCGCCCAGGCTGCTGCAGGAATGATCGAAATAATGAAGGTGCTCTTTTTCACTTCTCTATGGCATCTTCCTCGGCTCCGGTTCGTTCCCGTCCATCTCCGCAATGTCCTCCTCCCGCTTTGTGCGCTTGCCGCGGCGCCGCCATCTTCTGTTGTCATCATGCTCAACAAACGAGAGGAAACTGGAGAGCACTGTATGTTTAGAGGCTGATAGCTAGGACCCACCAGGTCCATGGCCGTACGCAAGCAAGTGACTCATTTTTAAAAAAATCCTTTTCCTAATTGTATACCATGCTTTGGGCCCACGGGTTTGTCAACCTAGTAGTCAATAAATGAAATAAATTTGCAACGAAGACTGTCATCAGTGAGTTTTTTAGGGGTACTGGGGATCTATGAGGTATATTTTTCAGAGTGGTCAGCCACGACATGCGCAACCCACGACATACTGACATAGTGGTTTCAACTTGTTTTATGAGGCTCATCATGTATGTACCGTCATATGGGCCTCATAGCTAAGGTTTTATTTTTTCTTAAACATTGGCAACCCAATTTATCTTTTTCTAATAAAACGCAGATCGCTGCTCTTTTTTCCTATATATAAGAATAAGAAAGCCGGGTCCAATTTATGTTTTCCATTCTAACCACATTATATATTATTCTTATTATTATTTTATATTTAATACAAACTTATATATATATATATATATATATATATATATATATATATATATTATAGTAACATCCCACATCTGATTAACTTATAAAAATAAATATTTAAGAGAAGTTTGCAAGGGAAATCCTGGTTGTTTTTTACTCTAAGGAAATAAAAATCCTGGTGATTACGCACAAAAGCTTGCGAAGATTCAAGGACCAATGTAATAATAAAACACTCATTTTTATTTTGAGAAATAACTCGCTAATTTGCTATTTTTCTGCATAATATAATGTCCAGCTCCGGTTTAATTTTTGATACTAATTGCTCCGTCTAATCTAATATTATCTTTACTACAAAGCCCAACAAATTCATGTATTTTAAGAAAGTGCAAATGGGATGTGATTTCTTAGAACAAGTGAAATGGGCCGAACTGACGCTACGCTATTTGTTCACCCACCCTAGAAAATTGACTGTAAATTCTCGAAAACATGTGTTAAATATGAGCCACATTTTTGCAGGGTGACATGTGGGCCAATAGGTCAAAGCCTACGGCAGGCGTTGTCAACTTAGTCAACAAATCATTCTGACATCCACAGCCATTGGATATATGTCTAACGGCCGTCATGCATCTTCAATCTCGTCTTCTTCCTCCAGCGCTGCCGACGCCGCCTGCTTCGCCCTCCGGCACCTAGGCAGCTAGTGGCTCTGCTTAGCACGCATCGCTATGAAGCGCCACCGCACCGCCGGCCAGGCTATCCCTCCACCACTCCACACCTATTATTCTCCGCCGACTGCAGCCCGACGCAGCACTAGAACTAGTTAACCCTCGTACTCCTCTCCGTTTGCGACTCCATCGCCAGGTAGGCCACCACTCCACCCCTCCTATTATTCCCCGCCGACTGCAGCCCTAGGCACACTGAACCAGTCAACCCTCGTACGTCGTACTCCTCTCGATTGCGACTCCATTGCTGCATCTCCCCAGCTATGGGTCAATCCCTTCCTATACCTTGTCGTCGTCCACCGCCTTGGTGCTCTCGACACAGCGTGGTCAACGTGGTCAAGGAACGACTTCCATCGGACGAGGACGATACGTGGAGAGTATGATAGCTGGGTTCACGGCCGCACACAAGGAAGTGCCTCCTTATTACGGGCAAAAAAACGATTCGCACCTGATAGCTGGGACCCGCCAGCTATATCTTCGCACGCAAGGAAGTGCCTCCTTGTCCTCCCTGATAGCTGGGACCCACTCGATGGAAGCGTACGTAGCATTATCTGTCTGGTCGCGAACGTGTACGTACATAGCGGTCGATTGGTCTCTCTGCAATGATGAACCGTGGCTGAGTAAGGAATGGAATGTGTTGTACATATAGTCCCGTCTAAACCGTGTATATGTGCGTACATCCACATGGCAAAAGATATGGCTACATACGTACATATGCATGGGGTCTCGAACGCGTACTCGCGCATACGTACGGCCAAGGCTAGTGTACATGGAGAGGCAGCGGACGGCAGCAACGGTGTCGTGTTCATCGATAGCCAATCGGCGGGGTTGGAACGGAGAAATAACGTCATGTTCATCGGGAGGCAACGGAACACTTCGTGTTCATCGGGAGCCAGCCGGCTTGGATGGAACAACCGAAACCTAGTTGGGCGTATTGCAAAATGGAGGGAAACGGCCTTCTGCTAGAGCATGTACGGTGGGGTCCTGTTCATTGGGAAGGGTCTGGTGTACCGCAAAACGGAGGAAACAGCCTTATGCTTGACCGACTACGATCGAAACGGGATCCTGTTCATCGGGAGGGGTTTGGTGTACCGTAAAACGAAGGAAACAAACTTGTGTTGGAGCACTACGGTCGAAACGAGGGTCCTGTTCATCGGGAGGGGTGTGGTGTACCGCAAAACGGGACTCCACGAGCTACTGTTCACCCACCGTCGACTTCCTCCAGCCTCCACCTGCACGGTTCGTCCATCGCGTCTTCTTCTGCCCCCACCAACTACTATTCAACCAACCCTCCACCAGCTAGTGTTCAACGAGCCCTCCATGGGGTCTTGTTCATCCACCCCCAACCGGCTCAGCTGTGGCGGCCTCCTCTTGGGGTCCTGTTCATCCAGTGGCAACCGCGAACTACCACGGGGGCCTGTTCATCCAACCCCCACCGAGAACTGTTCATCCAACCCCAACCACGTACGTCTCGACTCGTTCAACCAACCCCACGTTCACTGTTCATCAAGTGGCATCAGGTTCGATCAGCTTCAGTAAGCACCAGCAGCGATCAGTTGAGTTCAGTTAGCAGTGAAGGAGTCGGTCGGGTTCAGTTAGTAGTGAAGGGATCGATCGCTCGGGTTCAGTAACGTAGCTAGTGCAATTGCTCGAGTTCAGTAAGCGAACGCCTCGCTCGGGTTCAATTAGACCCCAACGCATCGCACATAGACGCAACGTTTACGAGAGAAATGCGCAAACCTTCATGCATCGCTCCACCCCGGCCACCCACCATAACCGGGAACTCCCCGAATTTTTCCTCGCCCTTGCTTCCACCATGATTTTTTTTGCGTGATGGACGGCCCAAAGAATGTCATGCAGGTGCGTCCCCAGCCCTCCCAGGACAAAAAGTCTATTTTCTATCATGACTTTTTGTCATAGAAGTAGGAGCCCACCACATCTATGATGATACGTGTTTTTGTCAAAATTGTCGTCATAGAAGTGTCATAAGCATGACATAGTTTTTTTCATTCGGGCCAAAATGACACGGATGTGTCTTTTTTTGTAGTGCTCAGTGGAAGCACAAAGAGGCATTTCCCTGTAAGGGAAGCTACCAAAGGCATACAAATAGTTGTCGAACCCCACACATAGCAATACATATCACACGTATGCAAAACATGTAAATATGTGTTGGTAGAAGATGCCATCACAGGATAATATGAGTCAAGTAGTAGATATGGCTCGAGAGAGCCATACATAACATGGTTATTACAAGAAGGGGTCACATGACCCAACACACAAAGCGTAAAGCAATGGAAGCATAACATGTATGAGTACAGACAACCAGAAATAAAAAAGGTTGAGGAAGTCTATCTATCTGCAAGACCCTCCATAGGAGACAGAACTCCGCCTAGGATTCCCAAGCTACTCATCGATGTCCACGTCAAGGTAGAAACCCAAAGTAATCATCGTTCTCCTTTGAAGTAGTTTATTGAGCAAACATGAGTACATAGGTAGTCAGCAAGACTTACAATTTACATAGGAACTATCTATGTATGCATCTGTATCAAGGAAGGGGCATGTGGAGTTTAAAGAATCAAGCCAACTTTAACTCTTGGCTAACATGTACTATGACTACAAGTAGTTTAATAATGTGAGAAAGAACACATGAGTCCATCTAGTCACCACAATAATACACTACTATGGATCCCCTCTTGTCTCCCTATGAGAAAGCCATCCATAACACTCACACTTATATTGCGTATATTAGAGTATCCATTTGTTGTTGTCTATGAACAACTACCATATTGTCGCGGGAAACCACGACCACCTATGGGACCAGGAGGCCCCTTACTGGTTCGGCAGGGGGACGTCGTGTTGCACAAAGAGCAGACGAGCATGGGACAACACGACAGAGATCACGCGGGCAGTTTTACCCAGGTTCGGGCCGCCATTATCGCGTAAGACCCTACTCCTGCTTTGGTGGATTGATGGTGGAAATGAGGTGGTGGAGCGTAGTACGCTTTCCCGGCAAGGGTTGCCTCAGGGCAGCAGCGACTACGCGCATATGGGGGTGTGAGTTATCCAATCTCCTAACCCTCTCTACGGTTGCCATGGGCCTCCTTTTATAGATCAAGGGGTTACCACAATGGCAAAGTAGTCATTATGCATTGATAAGATAGCAACAGTGCTATCATACCTATATCTATGGGCTGACAGGGCGCATTAAATGCACCGCTCAATGTCACATCACTGGTTGCCCGGCAAGGCTTGCCGGGCTATCTTGCCAGCTCCGTGCCTGCTCGCTTGACATGTCACAGGATGGGTGTCATCTATAGGTTTTTTTGTATGGAGAGGTTGCCATGTGGCTAATGGCTGCCACCTAGTCACTCAGCGGCTTGACACCGCACTGATCGATGATGTGAGTCTTGGAGGAGTGGCTGGAGAGGTGGTTTAGCCTTCGCGAGTCCCGTCAGGCTCTGTCGGGACGCTTTAGCTGTCTTCTTTTGGGGGTGGCTTCGCCCCTTGCCAGGCTCACCTGCCCAGCAAGGGAGGCCTTTATCCCGGCAACATCTTGCCGCTCTAGCTTGGTCTTGGTCTGCCTGATCTGCTTGTTGGTCCCTTGAACCTCTTGGTTTCTTGTACTCTAACTTGGGCTCGTGCTTCAATCTTGTTCCTGCGCCTACGCACAGTCAGGGCAATAGACCCAGGGTTTGTTGCACCGACAGAAGCCCCCGGGCCTGCCCCGAACGCGCTGCCGAGCAACGTCGGGGTAGGGTATAATTAGTGCACAGACGGGGTTGCTGAAGAGGCTAGTCTCTTGATGTCTTCTTTTTGCTTCTTCATTAGTCTTGAGTCCGGGACAGTTTCCTGTTTCTCCGCGTGTCGTGTAAAGCCAATAGTGGTGGGGCCGCTCCGTGGTGGTTGTAGTGTGTTGGCACAAAGCGTGCTCTCATGACTTCCTTCATTTGAGCCCAAGTGGTGATAGGAGGTTCTCCTTTTTCTTCTCTTCTCTCTATTATTTGCTCCCATCATATGAGAACATAGTCTTGGAACTCAAGGGAGGCCATTGCAATCTTCTTCTCTTCATCGAAGTTGTGAAGGCGAAAGATATTGTCAACCTTCAATGCCCATGAGAGGTAGTCTTTGGGATCAATGCTTTCGGAAAACTTTGGCATGGTGAACTTAAGCTTTCCATAGCGATGCTCTTCATTGTTTCCTTGCCTATTGGGAGGGAGGTCTTGATTGGGACGATTGGCAATATCATGTTGCTCTTGTCGAAGTAGATCTCCATTATCACGGTGTACTTGTCGAGCTTGTTGTTCTTGTTGAGGTTGTTGTTCTTGTCGCGCTTGAGGAGGAACTTCGTCTTGCATTCGTGCTTGATGGCGCCTCTCTTGCATCTCATCGCGAAGGAAATCCTCTTCTTGACGAGTGTGTCGAGTGCGAGCTGCCACATTGCGATGTGAATCACGTAATGCTTGTTGCGCCTCAAGAGCTTGAGCTTCTCGGCGTAGTTGTGCTTGACGATTAGCCTCGGCATCTTGTGTTGGAAATATGCCCTAGAGGCAATAATAAAAGGATTATTATTACATTTCCTTGTTCATGATAATTGTCTGGTATTCATGCTTGAATTGTATTGTACGGAAACAACGATACATGTGTGAATACATAGACCACAATGTGTCCCTGGTAAGCCTCTAGTTACTAGCTCGTTGATCAACATATGGTCACGGTTTCCTGACCATGGACATTGGATGTCATTTATAACGGGATCACATCATTAGGAGAATGATGTGATGGACAAGACCCAATCCTAAGCCTAGCACGAGATCGTATAGTTCGTAATGCTTAAGCTTTTCCAGTGTCAAGTATTTATTCCTTAGACCATGAGGTTGTGCAACTCCCGGATACCGTAGGAATAACTTGGGTGTGCCAAACTTCACAACGTAACTGGGTGTCTATAAAGGTACGCAATGGGTATCTCCGAAAGTGTCTGTTGAGTTGGTACGAACCGAGATTGGGATATTGTCACTCCGTATGACGGAGAGGTACCTCTGGGCCCTCTCGGTAAGACATCATCATTATGAGCTCAAAGTGACTAAGGAGTTAGTCACGGGATGATGGATTACAGATCGAGTAAAGAGACTTGCCATGACGAGATTGAACAAGGTATCGGGCATACCGACGATCGAATCTCGGGCAAGTACCGTACCGATAGACAAAGGGAATAACATACGGGATTGAGTGAATCCTTGACACAGTGGTTCATCCGAGGAGATCATCGAGGAACATGTGGGAACCAACATGGGTATCCAGATCCCGCTGTTGGTTATTGACCGGAGAGTCGTCTCGGTCATGTCTGCGTGTCTCCCGAACCCGTAGGGTCTACACACTTAAGGTTCAGTGACGCTAGGGTTGTAGAGATACATGCACGTGGAAACCCGAATGTTGTTCCGAGTCCCGGATGAGATCCCGGACGTCACGAGGAGTTCCGGAATGGTCCGGAGGTAAAGAATGATATATAGGAAGTCTAGTTTCGGCCATCGGGTGAATTCCGGGGGTCACCGGGAGTGTCCCGGTACCACCGGAAGGGTCCCAAGGGTCCACCGGGTGGGGCCACCCATCCGGGAGGGCCCCGTAGGCCGCAAGGGGAAGGGGGACAGCCCCTGGTGGGCTTGCGCACCCACATGGGCCCCCCTCCATGCGCCTAGGGTTGAAACCCTAGGGTGTGGGGGCGCCCCCTATGCCTTGGGGGGCAAGTTTCCCCCCTCTGGCCGCGGTCCCCTAGGAGATTGGATCTCCTAGGGCCGGCGCCCCCCTGGCCCCCTATATATAGTGGGGGGAGAGAGGGCAGCCGAACCCAAGACTCTGGCGCCTCC
>LR738714.1:290609800-290634971 GCA_902687465.1 Secale cereale
ACACCTCCAACTCCTCACGCAGGGCATAGACGAAGCCCTGCAGCTTTTCCCGTTGCATCCTCCACCACCACGCCGTCGTGCTGCTAGATCTCCATCAACCTCTCCTCCCCCCTTGCTAGATCAAGAAGGAGGAGACGTCGCTGTACCGTACGTGTGTTGAACGCGGAGGTGCCGTCCGTTCGGCGCTGGGATCATCAGTGACTAGGATCACGAAGAGTACGACTCCATCATCCACGTTCCTTCGAACGCTTCCGCACGCGATCTAAAAAGGGTATGTAGATGCACTCTTTTATGCTCGTTGCTAGATGACTCCTTAGATTGATCTTGGTGAAGCGTAGGAATTTTTTTGAATTATGCCCCATAACCCAACAGTGGCATCTGAGCTAGGCCTTTGCGTAGCATCTTGCACAAGTAAAACACAAACAAGTTGTGGGCGTTGAGTTTGCTCAATTTTCTTGCCGTTACTAGTCCAATCTTGATTCGGCGGCATCGTGGGATGAAGCGGCCCAGACCGACCTTACACGTATGCTTACGTGAGACTGGTTCCACCGACTGACATGCACTAGTTGCATAAGGTGGCTGGCGGGTGTCTGTCTCTCCCACTTTAGTCAGATCC
This sequence comes from Secale cereale, assembly GCA_902687465.1. Lineage (NCBI taxonomy): Eukaryota > Viridiplantae > Streptophyta > Magnoliopsida > Poales > Poaceae > Secale > Secale cereale. Next base: position 290,610,417 of record LR738714.1, read on the forward strand.
GATTCGATGAAAAGGGTCCTTATGAAGGGTAAATAGAAATTGACAAATCACGTTGTGGTTTTGGCATAGGTAAGAAACGTTCTTGCTAGAAAACCTATAGAAGCCACATAAAACTTGCAACAACAATTAGAGGTCTTCTAACTTGTTCTTGCAGCATGTGCTATGTGATGTGGTATGGCCAAGAAGATGTGATGAATGATATATGTGATGTATGAGATTGATCATGTTCTTGTAATAGGGAATCACGACTTGCATGTCGATGAAAATGACAACCGGCAGGAGCCATATGAGTTGTCTTAATTATTGTATGACCTGCGTGTCACTGAATAAACGCCATGTAATTACTTTACTTCATTGCTAAACGTTAGCCATAGTAGTAGAAGTAATAGTTGGCGTGACGACTTCATGAAGACACGATGATGGAGATCATGATGATGGAGATCATGGTGTCATGCCGGTGACAAAGATGATCATGGTGCCCCAAAGATGGAGATCGAAGGAGCAAGATGATATTGGACATATCATGTCACTTTATTTGATTGCATGTGATGTTTATCATGTTTATGCATCTTGTTTACTTAGAACGACGGTAGTAAATAAGATGATCTCTCACTAAAAATTTCAAGAATTGTGTTCCCCCTAACTGTGCACCGTTGCTAAGGATCGTTGTTCCGAAGCACCATGTGATGATCAGGTGTGATAGGCTCTAACGTTCGCATACGACGGGTGTAAGCCAGATTTACACACGCAATACACTTAGGGTTCACTTGACGAGCCTAGCATGTATAGACATGGCCTCGGAACACGAAAGACCGAAAGGTCGTACATGAGTCGTATAGAAGATACGATCAACATAAAGATGTTCACCGTTGATGACTAGTCCGTCTCACGTGATGATCGGACACGGGCTAGTCGATTCGGATCATGTATCACTTAGAAGACTGGAGAGATGTCAATCTGAGTGGGAGTTCATTAAAATTTGATTAGATGAACTTAATTATCATGAACTTATTCTAAATTCTTTACAATATGTCTTGTAGATCAAATGACCCACGCTCATGTCACCCTCAACTTCAACGCGTTCCTAGAGAAATCCAAGCTAAAAGACGATGGTAGCAACTATACGGATTGGGTCCGTAACCTGAGGATCATCCTCATAGCTGCCAAGAAAACTTATGTCCTAGAAGCACCACTAGGTGACGCTCCCGCCCCGGCAAACCAAGATGTTATGAACGCTTGGCAGTCGCGTTGTGATGATTACTCCCTGGTTCAGTGCGGCATGCTCTACAGCTTAGAATCGGGGCTCCAAAAGCGTTTTGAGCACCACGGAGCATATGAGATGTTCCAATAGCTGAAAATGGTTTTCCAGGATCATGCCCGAGTTGAGAGATATGATGTCTCCAACGCATTTTACAGCTGTAAGATGGAGGAAAACAGTTCTGTCAGTGAGCACATACTCAAGATTTCTGGGTTGCACAACCGCTTGTCTCAGTTGGGAATGCAACTCCCGGACGAAGCGGTCGTTGACAGAATCCTCCACTCGCTCCCACCTAGCTACAAGAGCTTCGTGTTGAACTTCAATATGCAAGGGATGGAGAAGTCCATTCCCGAGGTGTATTCAATGTTGAAATCAGTGGAGGTGGAGATCAAGAAAGAGCATCAAGTGTTGATGGTCAATAAAACCACTAAGTTCAAGAAGGGCAAGGGTAAGAAGAACTTCAAGAAGGACGGCAAGGGAGTTGCCGCGCCCGGTAAGCCAGTTGCCGAGAAGAAGCCAAAGTATGGACCCAAGCCTGAGACTGAGTGCTTTTATTGTAAGGGAACGGGTCACTGGAAGCGGAACTGTCCCAAATACTTAGCAGACAAGAAGGCCGGCAACCTCAAAGGTATATGTGATATACATGTTATTGATGTGTACCTTACCAGTGCTCGTAGTAGCTCCTGGGTATTTGATACCGGTGCAGTTGCTCATATTTGTAACTCAAAGCAGGAGTTGCGGAATAAGCGGAGACTGGCGAAGGACGAGGTGACGATGCGCGTCGGGAATGGTTCCAAGGTCGATGTGATCGCCGTCGGCACGCTGCCTCTACATCTACCCTCGGGATTAGTTTTAAACCTTAATAATTGTTATTTTGTACCAGCTTTGAGCATGAACATTGTATCTGGATCTCATTTGATGCGAGATGGCCACTCATTTAAATCCGAGAATAATCGTTGTTCTATTTATTTGAGAGATATGTTTTATGGTCATGCCCCGCTGGTCAATGGTTTATTTTTGATGAATCTCGATCGTGATGATACACATATTCATAGTGTGAATGCCAAAAGATGTAAGGTTGACAATAGTCCCACATACTTGTGGCATTGCCGCCTTGGTCATATTGGTGTCAAACGTATGAAGAAGCTTCATGCAGATGGACTTCTGGAGTCTCATGATTATGAATCATTTGACACGTGCGAACCATGCCTCTTGGGCAAGATGACCAAGACTCCATTCTCCGGGACAATGGAGCGAGCAACCAACTTATTGGAAATCATACATACCGATGTGTGCGGTCCAATCAGTGTTGAGGCTCGCGGAGGCTATCGTTATGTTCTCATCCTCACAGATGACTTGAGTAGATATGGGTATATCTATTTGATGAAGCACAAGTCTGAGACCTTTGCAAAGTTCAAGGAATTTCAGAATGAGGTTGAGAATCAACGTGACAGAAAAATAAAGTTCTTGCGATCGGATTATGGGGGTGAATATTTAAGTCATGAATTTGGAACGCACCTTAGGAACTGTGGAATTGTTTCACAATTGACACCGCCCGGAACACCTCACCGTAATGGTGTGTCTGAACGTCGAAATTGTACCCTGTTGGACATGGTGCGATCTATGATGTCTCTCACCGACTTACCGCTATATTTTTGGGGTTATGCTTTAGAGACTGCCGCATTCACTTTAAATAGGGCTCTGTCGAAATCCGTTGAGACGACACCGTATGAACTTTGGTTTGGCAAGAAACCTAAGCTGTCGTTTCTAAAAGTTTGGGGTTGCGATGCTTATGTCAAGAAACTTCAACCTGAAAAGCTCGAACCCAAATCGGAAAAATGCGTCTTCATAGGATACCCAAAAGAAACGATTGGGTACACCTTCTACCACAGATCCGAAGGCAAGGTCTTTGTTGCCAAGAATGGATCCTTTCTGGAGAAAGAGTTTCTCTCGAAAGAAGTGAGTGGGAGGAAAGTAGAACTTGATGAGGTGACAGTCACCCCTCCCGAACCAGAAAGTAGCACAGCGCAGGAAATTTTTCCTAAGGTGCCTACACCGACAAGGGAGGAAGTTAATGATGATGATCATGAAGATACAGATCAAGTTACTACTAAACTTTGAAGGTCCACAAGGACACGTTCCGCACCAGAGTGGTACGGCAACCCTGTCATGGAAATCATGTTGTTGGACAACGGTGAACCTTCAAACTATGAAGAAGCGATGGCGGGCCCGGATTCCAATAAATGGCTTGGAGCCATGAAATCCGAGATAGAATCCATGTATGAAAACAAAGTATGGACTTTGGTGGACTTGCCCGATGATAGGCACGCCATAGAAAATAAATGGATATTTAAGAAGAAGACAGACGCGGATGGTAATGTGACCATCTATAAGGCTCGGCTTGTCGCTAAGGGTTATCGACAAGTTCAAGGGATTGACAACGACGAGACTTTCTCTCCCGTAGCGATGCTGAAGTCCGTCCGAATCATGTTAGCAATTGCCGCATTCTATGATTATGAGATATGGCAAATGGACGTCAAAACGGCATTCCTTAATGGTTTCCTCAAGGAAGAGATGTATATGATGCAGCCGGAAGGTTTTGTCGATCCAGAGAATGCTAACAAGGTATGCAAGCTCCAGCGCTCGATCTACGGGCTGGTGCAAGCATCTCGGAGTTGGAATATTCGCTTTAATGATGTGATCAAAGCGTTTGGCTTTATACAGACTTGGGGAGAAGCCTGTATCTACAAGAAAGTGAGTGGGAGCTCTGTAGCATTTCTCATATTATATGTGGATGACATATTGCTGATGGGAAATGATATAGAATTCTTGGAGAGCATAAAGGCCTACTTGAATAAGAGTTTTTCAATGAAGGACCTTGGAGAAGCTGCTTACATATTAGGCATCAAAATCTATAGAGATAGATCAAGACGCCTCATTGGTCTTTCACAAAGCACATACCTTGACAAGATATTGAAGAAGTTCAATATGGATCAGTCCAAGAAGGGGTTCTTGCCTGTTTTGCAAGGTATGAGATTGAGCAAGGCTCAGTCCCCGACCACGACAGAAGATAGAGAAAAGATGAGTGTCATTCCCTATGCCTCGGCAATAGGTTCTATCATTTATGCCATGCTGTGTACCACACCTGATGTGAACCTTGCCATAAGTTTGGTAGGGAGGTACCAAAGTGATCTCGGTATGGAACACTGGACAGCGGTCAAGAACATCCTAAAGTACCTGAAGAGGACTAAGGATATGTTTCTCGTTTATGGAGGTGACGAAGAGCTCGTCATAAAGGGTTACGTCGATGCTAGCTTCGACACATATATGGATGACTCTAAGTCACAAACCGGATATGTGTATATTTTGAATGGTGGAGCAGTCAGCTGGTGCAGTTGCAAGCAGAGCGTCGTGGCGCATTCTACATGTGAAGCGGAGTACATAGCTGCTTGCGAAGCAGCGCAAGATGGAGTCTGGATGAAGGAGTTCATCACCGACCTAGGAGTCATTCCAAACGCGTCAAGCCCAATGACTCTCTTCTGTGACAACACTGGAGCTATTGCCATTACCAAGGAGCCCAGGTTTCACAAGAAGACCAAGCACATCAAGCGCCGTTTCAACTCCATCCGGAATTATGTTCAAGATGGAGACATAGATATTTGTAAAGTGCATACGGATCTGAATGTCGCAGACCCGTTGACTAAACCTCTTCCACGGGCAAAACCTGATCAACACCAGAACTCTATGGGTGTTCGATTCATCACAATGTAACTAGATTATTGACTCTAGTGCAAGTGGGAGACTGTTGGAAATATGCCCTAGAGGCAATAATAAAAGGATTATTATTACATTTCCTTGTTCATGATAATTGTCTGTTATTCATGCTTGAATTGTATTGTACGGAAACAGCGATACATGTGTGAATACATAGACCACAACGTGTCCCTGGTAAGCCTCTAGTTACTAGCTCGTTGATCAACAGATTGTCACGGTTTCCTGACCATGGAAATTGGATGTCATTGATAACGGGATCACATCATTAGGAGAATGATGTGATGGACAAGACCCAATCCTAAGCCTAGCACGAGATCGTATAGTTCGTAATGCTTAAGCTTTTCCAGTGTCAAGTATTTATTCCTTAGACCATGAGGTTGTGCAACTCCCGGATACCGTAGGAATACTTTGGGTGTGCCAAACGTCACAACGTAACTGGGTGGCTATAAAGGTACGCAACGGGTATCTCCGAAAGTGTCTGTTGAGTTGGTACGAACCGAGACTGGGATATTGTCACTCCGTATGACGGAGAGGTACCTCTGGGCCCTCTCGGTAAGACATCATCATTATGAGCTCAAAGTGACTAAGGAGTTAGTCACGGGATGATGGATTACGGATCGAGTAAAGAGACTTGCCATGACGAGATTGAACAAGGTATCGGGCATACCGACGATCGAATCTCGGGCAAGTACCGTACCGATAGACAAAGGGAATAACATACGGGATTGAGTGAATCCTTGACACAGTGGTTCATCCGATGAGATCATCGAGGAACATGTGGGAACCAACATGGGTATCCAGATCCCGCTGTTGGTTATTGACGGGAGAGTCATCTCGGTCATGTCTGCGTGTCTCCCGAACCCGTAGGGTCTACACACTTAAGGTTCAGTGACGCTAGGGTTGTAGAGATACATGCACGTGGAAACCCGAATGTTGTTTGGAGTCCCGGATGAGATCCCGAACGTCACGAGGAGTTCCGGAATGGTCCGGAGGTAAAGAATGATATATAGGAAGTCCAGTTTCGGCCATCGGGTGAATTCCAGGGGTCACCGGGAGTGTCCCGGGACCACCGGAAGGGTCCCGGGGGTCCACCGGGTGGGGCCACCCATCCCGGAGGGCCCCGTAGGCCGCAAGGGGAAGGGGGCCAGCCCTTGGTGGGCTGGCGCACCCACATGGGCCCCCTCCATGCGCCTAGGGTTGAAACCCTAGGGGGTGGGGGCGCCCCCTATGCCTTGGGGGGCAAGTTTCCCCCTCTGGCCGCCACCCCCTAGGAGATTGGATCTCCTAGGGCCGGCGCCCCCTGGCCCCCTATATATAGTGGGGGGAGAGAGGGCAGCAGCACCCAAGCCTCTGGCGCCTCTCCCCCACCCCCCCGTCACACCTCCAACTCCTCACGCAGGGCATAGGCGATGCCCTGCAGCTTTTCCCGTTGCATCCACCACCACGCCGTCATGCTGCTGGATCTCCATCAACCTCTCCTCCCCCCTTGATGGATCAAGAAGGAGGAGACGTCATTGTACCGTACGTGTGTTGAATGCGGAGGTGCCGTCCGTTCGGCGCTGGGATCATCGGTGACGAGGATCACGAAGAGTACGACTCCATCATCCGCGTTCCTTCGAACGCTTCCGCACGCGATCTACAAAGGGTATGTAGATGCACTCTTTTATGCTCGTTGCTAGATGACTCCTTAGATTGATCTTGGTGAAGCGTAGGAAATTTTTTGAATTATGCTACGTTCCCCAACATCTTGTTCTTCTTGATGTTGACGCGCTCGCTCTTGTTGCTGTTGGCGTAGTCTTTGCCGTTCTTGTGCTTGCTCAAGTGTAGCTTGGTTTTGACAATGTCGACTTTCTTGCTCCAGCAACGTGATCTTTCCCTTAGTATGACCCCTGCCGGGATTAACTCCTTGGAATGTGCCGGTATCCTCTAGCTCTTTCTCTACTACCTGAAGCTTGCTGATAACTGCTGGGGAAATCAGATTCAACCCAGCTCCGCCGTCCACCAACATCTTTGTGACCTAGAGGTTGCGAATTGTTGGGGAGACCAATAACGAAAAGCATCCTAACCGCAGTGGTATGGCTAGGATGATCCTGCTCGTCAAATATGATGGGTGTACATGACCATTTGAGCGGCTTCCGGGCCTCTGGCGCTGGCTCCGCGACATTGACTTCTCGCGCCCATCGCTTGGGTTGACGGTGAGAGGCGTGTAGAGATGCACCTCCGTTAATGCACAGGGTGTCAGTGGCCTTCTGAAACTGATACGGTGTATCCTATGGACATCACCATGTCAAGAGTCGGCTTGGCAAGTGACACGTGTGACCTCTACTTCTCATACATAAAGGTGAATCATCTCCTTTACACGTGTTCACTTGACCCCTTCGAGGATGGTATACTACTTGACACTCCTCTCGTGTGCATGCATAGGTATTGTCGGAGCTTCACGGATGACGAGGAGGAGTGCAAGCGGCAAGGATCACCTACACCATCTGCGAGGGAAGCGTGGAAGAGAAGACGGAAGAAACGGAGCTGCTGCAAGCTTCAGGCTCCGGACGACCGGCGTTTACCGGACGTCCGACGCGCCCCAGGCGACCGGACGACCGGCGGCCACCGGACGTCCGCGACATCGGCAACAGAACCAAAATAGCGGAAGTCCGAGAGCTACCGGACGTCCGGTCCCTCCCGAGCCACCGGACGTCCGGTGCCCAGCGGACGTCCGCTCCCTGCCTGTGCGCAGCCGCGGGCCTTTTGGCCATGTACCCCTTTCGCCCCTCACTTACCCCTTCGTGGCCCTAGACTATATATACTCCTCCACCTCCACCATTTTAGGGTTAGCAATGGTTTAGCTCACACATGAGATAGAGCTTTGCTCATCCATCCCGGATCTACTCCACGAGAGAGACCGCGGCCCCTCTACGGAGAAGATCCATCTTGGATTCAGGACCTCCACATCGGAGAAGATCCCAAGGGATTCAAGACCTCCTCTTGGAGATGAACTTTACCTTGTATCTTTCCCTTTGTTGTTCATGTACCGTGTGATCTTGTGTGTTTGATTGTCTAGTGGATGTGTGATTGGACTTGTTCTTGTGTGTTTCCTCTCGTGTTTTCCCCCGTTTCCGCCTCGTGTTCTTCGTGTTCGTCGTGGGATACTCTCCAAACGTGAAAGATCTGCTGATTAGGGTTCCACCCTGTATCATATGGTATCAAGAGCCACGGTTTCTCACGAATTTGGAGCCCCCTCCACCGTTTTCTAGCTTGTTTTTGTTGTGTTCTTCCCCAATTTCGAAAATCCCTACCAAAAATAGCCCCAAAAATTTTTGTGATCTGTTGGTTTGATGACGTTTTGTTGATTTTGATCCATGGATTTGCTTGGTTTCAAGTGGATCTAGCATTTCCCCAAGTTTCCCCATCTTTCATCCACGAAATCTCATCAATTTTGACCCCAAAATCTCCATTTTCCGCCCAAAATCGCGTCCCGGATCTCAAATCTCGAGTTGACCCAGACCCACCGGACGACCGGCCTTTTACCGGACGTCCGGACCCTCTCGAAGCACCGGACGTCCGGAATTCACCGGACGACCGGAACCACCTATACAGCAAAAATTACCGGATTTCCGGTCTTTTCCGGACGTCCGGTATCCCCAGATTTTGACTTCGGCTGATTTTTGTTTTGTCCATAACTAATTCATACGAACTCCGATTTGGACGTTCTTTAGCTCGTTTCGAAGCTCTTGACATTCCCCATACCAGAAAAATACAACCATATTCATTTGACTCCATCATATTTTGTGGATTTTGGCATCTTTGCCTAGGGCCTCCACCACATCATCCGCATAACCACCACCGACTTCCGCAACCTAACCTTTTTGTCCCCCATAGCATTTGTGGTTGCTTGAGTAGTGATTTGAGTCTCCTAAGGTGTTTAGGCTACTTAGGGACCGTTGCTTCTTCATCAACCACCTCCACCACTTCCGCATACCCATTGCCCACTATACATTTCCACACAACTTAACCAAATTTTGTTCGAGCTTGTTTGAGTTGTGGCTTGTGTCTCCTAAGGTGTTTCGGCTACTTAGGGACCGTGACTTCAACTCCGACATCGTGTATAGCCCATCATTCCACTTCCGCAACCACCACGGCTTTGCCGCTACCACCATTTGACATTTGTCCTTGAGATTTTGAGTTGTGGTTTTTCCGTTTCCTAAGGTGTTTCGGCTAATTAGGAACGGGTCTACATCAAGAGCACCACCTCTCATCATCGACACGGACGGTAACTTCGACGACATCATTGTATATTCCCCTTGCAATTGCATTGTTAACCCTAGCCCATTTTTGCGTCACTTACCCATCGAGACTAGCCTTCGAGTATTGCCGGCAACGTCACTTGTGCACATTAGTGATCATACTTCCCATAGCATACATACCATATCACCGTGGTGCATATCTTGGTATCATCTCTTGTGACACAAGGTTGTCATCGCATATACTCAATTGCTATCTTGGTTCGTGAAGTTTTGCATGAGAAAAGAGCTCAAAAGAGAAAGAGCCAAACAAGCTTTTAAGCACAAAGGAAAAGATAAGCAAAGAGCTTTTAAGCAAGAACCATAGCATCATACTACATTAAGATTGTCATACTCGATCATTTTGGATCATACCACCGGAATACCATACATATAGCATACTTGGGATAGAAGTCGTTGCATTTTGCATAGTAGGTTGTGCACAAGTTCGTATCCGCCTATTGTGCAATCGTGCTAGCGTCTCTCTAGTGTTGTGCAACACGAGCATTTTCGTGGATTCCACATTTTGGCTCATTCCTTGGTTGCACGACCCCATCTATCTATCCGTGTGTGTGTTTCCGTGTGCCACATATTGCTATTGGTCTACTTGTTACATTTGCGAATTTGTGAATCTCTTTCAACATTATTGACTCTTTCTAACATTTTGCATCACTTTTTTGTGCAACTATCCTCACCGAGCTCCACCATAAGCTTTACTTGATAGGTGTGAGTGAACAAGTCCGGTACCAATTCCACTATTCTTTCATTTCACATTGAGTGAAACGGGATACATCCTCAACGTTGGGAAAAGGTAACTTGGTATTGTTTATCTCATCTCCTACTCACCTTTGCTCGAGTCTTGTGATGGATAGGAAAAGCATTTCATCTACTTCGGTCTACAACAACAACGACGAGTTCGATGCCATGACGAACAACTTGTGCGCCAACATGAATGCTCAAATGGAGGAGCTCAAAGCCCTCATCAAGAACCGCAAGAGGTCTCCCTCATCTTCGAGAAGACGCTCAAGTGCACATCCTTCCGAGCTACCATCTCCGGCAAGATCTCATCGGCATCGACACCATCAACGACAAGAACGTGAAGGTCATGAGCTCAACACCAACAACCGCTCAACGACTTCACCGTACACCTTGGCATCTTCGCCAAGCGACTTCAAGGCATCTTCGCCTTTGGACATACGGCATCTTCGCCAACAAGCACCCCAAGCTTATGCTCAAGAGAAGCTCCCCAAGCTCAAGTCCGCGACTTCCACGAGCTACAACGACCTCGACAACGACCATGAGATTCCTTTCTATGGGACTCAAGACCCCGAGGAGTATCTCGAGTGGGAGCGCAAGATGGACGACTACCTCAAGCTACACCAAGTTCCCTATGAAGATCAAGTGAAGTGCGCCACAAGAAACTTCCACGACAACGCGTCAACATGGTGGCTTCACACACCTTCGACAAGCTTCAACGTGAATTGGCCCAAGACGAAGAAAGCTATGCGACGAGAGTTCGTGCCTTCCACCTACACGGAACAACTTCTGCGCCAATTGGAGAACACAATTCAAGGATCCAAGTCCATCGACAAGTACTTCAAGGAGATGAAGATGGCCTTGAAACGAGCCGGCGTGGACGACCCCATTTCAATGAAGCTCCACTTCATGATTGGATTGCACAATGACGTCTACAAGACTATCTTCTTCGAGAACTACAAGTCCCTCGACGACAACTACATTGGTGCTCTCAAGGCGGAACAAGAACTTATGAAGGCCAAGGCTTCTCCACCGCAAGCACACTTCTCAAATACCAAGCTCCAAGAAGGCGAGCATGAGGCTAGTACCACCATGATGTCCAAGCCCAACGAGCTCCAAGACGATGCTCCCAAGTTCGACTCCACCGCCATCCATCTTTGTGGCATTGATGATGCCGAGTCTACTTCGACTCTTTTTCAAGACGGTGCGGCGACGACTACGACTACGGAGCCATTCGAGGACCAAGCTTTGAAGGCGAACGACATGGTGACGAGCAAGGATGATGCTTCCATCTTAGGAGGCAAGAGTGATGATGTGCCATCTTCGGCCTTCATCCACGACGACGATGAGGAGATGGTTGAGCATGGGATTTTCCCTTCGACCATGGCGACGTATGATGACTTGAGTGACTTGTGCCACCATATTGAGAGTGAGAGCGAGTTCACCACTAGCCCCATATATGATGAGCTGCCCCAATTCCCATGTGAGGAGAGCCACAACCCCCACCACTTGAGTGAGATGAGTGACTCCACCATATGCGAGTTTGAGTGCACCTACCTTGAGGGAGTGAGTGAGCCACCACATAGAGAGAGTGAGATAGTTGATACGGCATGTGAGGCCAATTTCAACACTAACGACTTAACCTCTACCTCTATTGTGCCTTCTCATTTGGTGCTAGGTCCCACATATGATGACGCGCCGATTCTCGACGACTTCGTCCTTCCATTGGACAAGACGATGGACATGGTGGAATATTATGCACCCCCCACATGGTTCCATCAAGATGAAGATGATGACCACCATTTGGTCTTTCCCACCTCACCTACACCACATGAGTGGAATGAGACAGGTAACAAAGGTGAAGGTGATGACCTCGTCCCACTAGTGGACTATGTTAACATTGATTGCTTGCATGATGTTGATCCACCTATTGCCATGCTTCATTCTAGTATGATTTCCCCATGCGATGATTTACCCATTTATGATGAGTTTGATGATTGCCATGTGGAGTCTATTAGTTGTGATGCCATGTTGCATAGGATTTCTTGTGATAATTCTCTCGGTCACATCATGTTTGACAATCCGCTTGACTTGTCATATGCTATGCATGAGATCAACAATATGTCATATTTGCAATCTCTTCATAGTAACTATGCATATGCCATTAAGATTAACCCAATTTGCACTTATGGCATAGATGACAAGCCCATGGTTATTGGCATTTGTTTTTCTTGTGATGATATTGACATGCTTCCTTTGCATCATATCCATCATATGCCATGCCATGAACACCTAGCTTCGGATATGCATTGTTTTGGATGTTGTCCATTTTCTCCATATGATGTTTCCGATATTGCTCATGAGGAGACACCCATAGTTTCCTCATACAATTTAGGAGATTTTGGTCCATCCCATCCATTGCATGATCCCCATACTTGCACTAATTTGTGTCCCCATCGTACTATACATGACAATTATTCTTTCATGATGGATGACATATTTCTCTATCGTGCCTCAAATTTATTTGAGCGATGCCTATCTTGTGCTAACTTTAACGTGCACATACACATCATGATGGATGATGTGTACATTTACCACGCGCACAATTTCTTTGGTTTGTGTGTCTTTTGTGTAGGTCCCCATACTTACTCGTCAACTTCACAAACGCACGAGTTGACGAAACGAGCTCTAGAGAGCAACGACGACTTGGGAGTCCATGGATTATCCTTCCAACCACTCCCTTCGCGCAAAGACTTCGCGCATCTCTTCTACATGGCACTCACATGGTTATGGGTTATTGTCCATTATATCTCTTATGCCCCTCTTGCCATGTTCACTTTGCATGATATGCTCATTTATATGCCTTTGCCATGCATTTGTGACCCATGCTTTGCATTACACATAATGATTGATTCTCATACTTGTATGTGTATTTGCAAGCTTGGTGGAGATATCACTTGTTATTGCCATGGTTCCTTTGCACACCATGCCTATTATGATGCTTTGACCTTGATTTGTGATCGTGCTTGCGATATGTCATGTGCATTGCCTATATCCACTATTTGCTCACATGACATTATTGCCATGCCTCTTCCTAGTGTGTTGCATCTTCGCTCCACTAGTTTGCACAACTTGATCACCATGCTTGCTTATGTTGCATCACCGATGATTCATACTTGCTCCTTTTATGCGGTTGATGACAACCATTGCCATGCTTTGCACATGATTGATATTGCTTGTTGTCATATGTCTCCACATGTTGCCTCTCTCATGCTATATGATTGTCCATGCATTGAGCGCAACCATGATCTTAGTCTTGCCCATGAGATTGCCCCCATAGCATTCTTGCATTTATTTGGAGATTATGACATCATTCTTGTGCAGCATGCTTGTTTTACCTCTTTGCACCATATGCCTAGTGCCATGAATATAGCCATTGTTGCATCATATTATTCATGCACTTTTGCTCCTAATGGTTATGTGCAAGAGAAGAGAACCATCATGATGGATGATGTGTTTATCTACCATGCGCATACGTTCTTCCTTTTATTGTGTGCATGTGTAGGATACTTGGACTATGTGTCGACTTCGACTTCACGTGAGTTGACCATTCGAGCTCTTGAGAGCGAGCCACTTTCTACCACGACGCTTCTACATCGCACTTGCTTGTGCTTCGGCATTGTGAAGGATGCACAAGGACACACTTTCAAGGTGATATCCTTCTCTTTCGAGACACTCAAAACCATGAGCATGGATGTTAGAGATCTTGATTCGACTTGCCATTTACACATCTCCATGCATCATGATATACATGCCTTGTGTGTTGCATCCGACTTGTGGATTACTTGTCCCTATCATATGCTTGGTTGCAACAATGTCATCTCTTCACATATGCCATGTCCCATTGCTTTTCACATGATTGACTTGATGGCCTCACACATGTTGAACAATTGTTCTTTCAATTGTGTTGCGTGCCATACTATCTTCACTACACCCTATGCACATTATGCTTGGATTGTCTTGCACGTGACCCATGTGTTTAGACACTTCATTTTACATGGTGTTGTGAATGATTCTTATGCCTACCATAGACCTTTCATTGAGCGCTTTATGCATGCTTGCTATGACCATGAGGTAGATGCTTATTCTCTTGTCACACATACTTGCATCACTACCTCCCAATTGCATACTTGGCCCCATGATATCTTTTCTTGTGCTCAATTGATGTGCTTAAATGCCATGCTACAACCCTTTGTCACACCCTATGCTATGCTTGATGACAACACTTGTTGGTTGAATCACCTCTTGAATGCTTGGTTTTGCACTAATGCTAACCACATTTGTTTTTCCAAGTATTTGTTGTCCTTGCTCCTCTTGAAGGAATCACTAGACGGTGCGACACTGGAGAGTGCCCATGTAGAGCTTCAAGATGATGAGCACTTCGTGATGGTCCACATCTACATGACAACGCCATCTCTTTCCCATGGTGATTTGGTTTTCGATCCGAGGTCGGATCTTTCCCAAGGGGGAGGGGATGATACGGTGTATCCTATGGACATCACCATGTCAAGAGTCGGCTTGGCAAGTGACACGTGTGACCTCTACTTCTCATACATAAAGGTGAATCATCTCCTTTACACGTGTTCACTTGACCCCTTCGAGGATGGTATACTACTTGACACTCCTCTCGTGTGCATGCATAGGTATTGTCGGAGCTTCACGGATGACGAGGAGGAGTGCAAGCGGCAAGGATCACCTACACCATCTGCGAGGGAAGCGTGGAAGAGAAGACGGAAGAAACGGAGCTGCTGCAAGCTTCAGGCTCCGGACGACCGGCGTTTACCGGACGTCCGACGCGCCCCAGGCGACCGGACGACCGGCGGCCACCGGACGTCCGCGACATCGGCAACAGAACCAAAATAGCGGAAGTCCGAGAGCTACCGGACGTCCGGTCCCTCCCGAGCCACCGGACGTCCGGTGCCCAGCGGACGTCCGCTCCCTGCCTGTGCGCAGCCGCGGGCCTTTTGGCCATGTACCCCTTTCGCCCCTCACTTACCCCTTCGTGGCCCTAGACTATATATACTCCTCCACCTCCACCATTTTAGGGTTAGCAATGGTTTAGCTCACACATGAGATAGAGCTTTGCTCATCCATCCCGGATCTACTCCACGAGAGAGACCGCGGCCCCTCTACGGAGAAGATCCATCTTGGATTCAGGACCTCCACATCGGAGAAGATCCCAAGGGATTCAAGACCTCCTCTTGGAGATGAACTTTACCTTGTATCTTTCCCTTTGTTGTTCATGTACCGTGTGATCTTGTGTGTTTGATTGTCTAGTGGATGTGTGATTGGACTTGTTCTTGTGTGTTTCCTCTCGTGTTTTCCCCCGTTTCCGCCTCGTGTTCTTCGTGTTCGTCGTGGGATACTCTCCAAACGTGAAAGATCTGCTGATTAGGGTTCCACCCTGTATCAGAAACTCTTGCTCACTGGTTTCGTCTTCATCCCCTCCATCACTCTCATCATCACATGCTCCCTTTTCTCTACCTCTGGCCGGCTTTCCTTAGTTCCGAAGGGGTTTGCCGAGGCGATTTACTTCACCACCTAGGCCCTTACCACCAGTAACATCCTGACGCTTTTCCTTATCACATTTCCCATACTCTTCTCTCTGTCTCTTGACAAGCTGCTCAACCCGATGACATTCTTGAAGGTCGTGGCCCTTGGTCCGATGAATCTTGCAATACGGCCCATCACCTTTCCCGGCTTTCTCGGCAGCAGCGACTTATCGGCAGTCAGTGCACACTACAACTTCCTTGTCAGGGCCCTCATCTTTGGCCTTCTTGCCGGTACTAGGCATACCCGATCCTTCGATAGTCATCACTATCTTATCTCTCTGCTTCTTATTACGCTTCTTCCTCTTCTTCTAATTGGTTGATTGATCATCATCCTCTGAATCAACATTGATGCAATCTTCCTCTCCGGGCAACTTCCCTCCCTCCTCCATCCGAGCACACTTATCCACTAGCGTGTAGAGCTCCTTCACAGTCTTGGGCAACTGCACGTTCATCTTAGAACAAATACGGCGGTTGCACACATTGGACTAGAAGGCAGCTATTACGGCTGCTGGATGGATATTTGGGATATTTCTATGAAAATTGCTGAATCTTTGTAAATACTTACGGAGGATTTCTCCTTCCTTTTGTTGGAGAAGCTGCAAGTCGTTGGGCCTGCCGAGTTCTCGGTGGCCACCCTTGAAGGCGCCAATGAATTCGTGGCACAGATCCGCCCACGATGAGATGGAGTTCTCTGACAGGTGCATCAGCCAAGACCTCACATTAGACTTGAGGGCCACACGGAGGTAGTTCGCAGACACTTTCTCATCTCCTCCCGCCGCAACCTGAACATCAATGGTGTAGATGCTCAGGAACTCTGTCGGGTTCTGCCTCCCGTCGTACTTCTCACGTATCTCTGGCTTGAACGTGCGAACGGACGGCCAACGGACTTGCCACAGCTCACGAGTAAAGGTGGTACAGCCAAACTCGAAAGGTTGGTACCCACCAATACCGAGCGTGGGCTCGTTGACGTCGGGGCCGTCGCACCCATCAGTCCGGCAAAAGTCGTCGTGGCGTTGCTCAACAACGACGCACACGTCTCCACTTTGCCTATCTTCCGGGATCGTCGTTGTCCTGGATGCACTCGAGGGTCAGAAGAGGCCATCGATACATCGTTGGGGTCTTGATTCTGTTGTGCTCGCACTTGCTGTCGTGGCGGAGATTGCACTATGGGCATGGCTCCCTCCGTTGGTGTGGCCTTAGCAGCAGTTGAGCCCGCGCCATGGCCTCCGAGGCTGTACTTGGCATGGGTGATGATGAAGTCGATAGCACCATCCCTCGGCTCCTGACGGTGCCAGCAGCAGCAGCACTATGCCCCCGCTACTGCGTGGCACGAGGGCCAGCGGCTCTGTCAAGCGCAGCGGCTTGGTCGACCCGTCCCGAGGGAGGCGCACGCGCTACGACCGCGCCTGTGGATGGAACGGTCGGAGGGAGGCGATTCGCCCCGGTCCGAGCGCCATTGTTGCGGCTGTGCTCGTCGGCGGGCGAACGGGGCGCAGATGGAGTAACCCCATGGCATTAAGATATATTGGCCCCCCTTCAATCCCGTATGCATCAATTTCTATGCTAGGCTGAAGCTGCTGTCATCCTTGCCCTCCAATACATAGACCTATAAATATACAACTAACCCTATGGTGTGATCCACGCGCGTGCTCATATGATGGGCACCAAAGGACAACAACATAAGCACAAGCAAAATAAATCAATCACAGCAATTCACCAATCATCGATAGGACAACAAAAATCTACTCAAATATCATAGGGTGGCAACATATCATTGGATAATAATATGAAGCATAAATCACCGTGTTCAAGAAGAGGGTACAACGTGTTTGCGGGAGAGTGGACCGCTGAATATAGATGAGGGGACGTGATGAAGATGTTGGTGAAGACGACAGAGGTGCTGGTGTAGATCCCCGTCACACGATGATAACCACGGCGGTGTTCCGGCTCCACCAGGAGAGAGGGGCAGAGAGCCTCCCTCCTTCTTCCTTGACCTCCACCTAGATGGGAGGAGGGTTTCCACTCTAGTCCATGGCCTCCATGGAGGCGGGGCGAGAGCCCCTCCAAGATCGGATATGTCTCTCTGTCTCTCTTCTATTTTGCGACCCCTATTTCCGGCCTTTCACCATTTCTTAAATTCCCGGAGATCTGTAACTCCGATTGGGCTGAAATTTTGACATGATTTTTATCCAGATATAAGATTTCTTGCGGTCGAAGAAGGGCACCGACCACCTTACGGGGTGGCCACAAGCCTCCCATGTGCTCCCTGGGTAGGGGGGCATGCCCCTATGGCTTGTGGGCCCCTCGGCCATCGTCTCGCCATGATTTTTTTCCCAAAAATCACAAATATTCCAAAATAAATCTTTGTAAGTTTTTATCGCATTTGGACTTCGTTTGGTTGGAATATTCTACTAAACAAAAAACATGCAACAAATAGGAACTGTCACTGGGCACTGGATCAATATGTTAGTCCGAAAAATAATATAAAAAGTTGCCAAAAGTATATGAAAGTTGTAGAATATTGGCATGAAAAAATAAAAAATTATAGATACAACGGAGACGTATCAGCATCCCCAAGCTTAATTCTTGCTCGTCCTCGAGTAGGTAAAAGATAATTTTTGATGTGGAATGCTACCTAGCATAATCTTGATCATGAAATCTAATCATGGTATGAATATTAAGACATGAGTGACTCAAGGCAATATTATATCATTTGACGTCGAAACAATAATACAAGACATGCATGTAATTCATAATTGCCTTTCATAATAATGGAGCTAAAGGAAACAACCTCTATACACTTAATTGTGGTAAGCATGGCACACTCAGTATTCCCTGCATAAAGTATAAATCATAAGCACCTTGGTGTCAAACCAGGCAATTGGATCATCCTTCTAACGCACTTCAACATTTTCAACTTCACTTAATACATGAGCGTGAGCCATGGATATAGCACTATGGGTGGATTAGAATGCGGTGGTAGGGATCAATAGGAGAAGGAAGAGAATCCCGCATCAACTAGCCGGATCAATGTGCTATGGAGATGCCCATCAATTGATATCAATGCGAGGAGTAGGGATTGCCATGCAACAAATGCTTTAGAGCTATAAGTGTATGAAAGCTCACAAATGAAACTAAGTGGGTGTGCACCCAACTTGGTTGCTCATGAAGACCTCAGGCATTTTTTGGAAGGTCATCATCGGAATATACAAGCCAAGTTCTATAATGAAAAATTCCCACTAGTATATGAAAGTGATAACTCAAGAGACTCTCTATATGAAGAATAAGGTGCTACTTTGAAGCACAAGTGTGGTAACAAGGATAGTAACATTGATCCTTCTCTCTTTTTCTCTCAATTTTTTCTTTTCTTTTTTTATTTCGGGCTCCTTGGCCTCTTTTTATTTTTGTAAGTCCGTAGTCTCATCCCGATGTGAGGGAATCATTGCCTCCATCATCCTTTCCTCACTAGGGAAATGCTCCAATAATGTTGATCATCAGACTTTTATTTACATACATCTCGATATTACTACTCAATAAAACTAATACATGATGACTACATGAATGCCTCTGGCAGTGTACCAGGATGTGCAATGATCTAGCATATCAAAGATATCAATAAACGGACAAGCCAAGTAAATATCATGCTAGCTATCTTACGATCATGCAAAGCAATATGACAATGAACGCTCAAGTCATGTATATGATGATGATGGAAGTTGCATGGCAATATATATCGGAATGGATATGGAAATGTCATGATAGGTAGGTATGGTGGCTGTTTTGAGGAAGGTATAAGGAGGGTTTATGGTGGCTATGGAAATTCCATAGAAGTTGCACGGTACCAGAGAGGATAGCAATGGTGGAAGGTGGAGAGTGCGTATAATACATGGACTCAACATTAATCATAAAGAACACATATACTTATTGTGAAAGTTTTGTTAGCCCTCGAAGAAAAGTACTACTCGCATGACCCTAGGGGGAGGTTGGTAGGAGTTAACCATCGCGCACCCCCAATTCAAGCAGCACAAAGGATTTCAATCCAGGATAAATTATGCTCTGACCTCACTGCTAATGTCAGCTGCCACCACTTTACATGTGTGAGGATTTACTTGTGTAAAGACTTACTTCCCTTAACAGTATTATTAATACTCGACTTTAATTCTTTTACTAGCATGCCCCCATATTACCACGTCAATATCACAAAACTAGTGCAAGGAATCAAACATATCATACTCATTGATCTACAAGTTTATGTAGGATTTTATGAATAACCTTGTGAATGACCAATTCATGTTAACTCTCTAAATAGATATAAGTGAAGCTTGAGAGTTTAATTCTTTCTACAAAAGATATGCCCATGCTCTAACAAATATAAGTGAAGCAAAAGAGCAGTATACAAATGGTGGTTTTTCTACGTAGAGAAACACACATCCAAACTTCAAACGATATAAGTGAAGCACATGAAGCATTCTAGGAAGCCATACTCAAAAGATATAAGTGAAGTGCAAAGAGCATTCTATATATCAACAAAGGACTATCTCATACCAAAAAATTGCATTATTAAAAAAAGAAAAAGAAAAAGCACACGACGCTCCAAGATTTACGCATATCATGTGATGAATAAAAATATAGCTCCAAGTAAAATTACCGATGGTCGCTAGAAGAAAGTGGGGATGCCTTCTGGGGCATCCCCAAGCTTAGTTTCTTGGGAGTCCTTAAATATTACCTTCGGGTGCCTTGGGCATCCCCAAGCTTAGGCTCTTGTCACTCCTTATTCCTTCATCCATCATGATCTCACCCAAAACTTTATAACTTCAGTCACACAAAACTTAACAAAACCCTCGTGAGATCCGTTAGTATAATAAAGCAAATCACCACTTTAGGTACTGTTGGAAACCCATTCATATTTTATTTTTCATTATCCCTACTAGACACCGGATCAATATGTTAGTCCCAGAAATTAAAAAAAAAGTAGCCAAAAGTATATGAAAGTTGTAGAATATTGGCATGAAACAATCAAAAATTATAGATACGATGGAGACGTATCAGCTGGCAGTCAACTTGAACCTTTAGAGTCTTTTGCATCACCTGGTTCATGATTAGTGCGACCGGTGGCCATATTCGAGCCAACTGCTGGAAACTGGGTCAATTCTTGTGGCTGTTGCCGTGGGAACGAATCTGACAATAGAGGTAGGGGTATGTAAGAGAGGGCAGAGCCTAGCTACTGCGAAGTTGAACACTCGGATTTATGAGTTCAGGCCCCTCTCGAAAGAGGTAACGACCCTATGTCTCGGTGCCGCAGGAGCTTTGTTGAATGGAGTGTTGAGTTACAGGGGGTGCGAACTCTTGCGCAGGAGGAGAGGGGCGGCTTATAAAGTTTCCACTGACCCCTCACCAACCTCAGTTACGCAAGGGTTAAATGAGATAGTAAATGGTCCGAACGTTACTGGTAACGCCCATGTTTAATGATCTTTACAACGACGAGCTGATCGCCTGACTGGTGCCATCCCGGAGTGTCCATGGGTCTTCTGTCTTCGAGTGAAACCAGATACTCCGAGTGAATAAGGACAGTCGAGTGGTGGTTGGATAACCGAGTGGATGTTTCTTCGAGTGACTTGCACGATGCAGTCATTCCAGTCGGCACCACCTCTCTAACCCCTGAATGAATCAAGGTCCGAGTAAGAAAGGATTGGAACCGATTCGGACCAGACTCAATGCCTCGGGGAACTTCTTTAGAAGTGTGAAGGTATGAGAGCTGCTAAACCCTTTGTCAATCGCCTTGATCGAGTCTGGCTTCTTAAGTGTCCGAGTGAGATAAACTGCGAGTCGTCGAGCACTGGGTCCGACCCGAATGAATGTGGAGGGTTGTAATAGTGCTCTCTTCTTTTCCCCTTTTGTAATGCCCCGGACACACCCGCCGGTGGTCGTTACTCCTAGTGGGATCTTGATTGGCCTCACATATCAATACTACTCTTTTATGTGCACTTTGTCCACACTTGTGTGCACCCGAGAGCAACTTCCCGGTCGGTCACCCGTTCGGGAACTACTCCAAGCTGAGCACGCTTAACTTTGGAGTTCTTTTCGAATGGGCTCCTGGAAAAGAAGGAATTCCTTATTGATATGAGTAGTCTATCATCCCTAATAAGCCAGGCTATCACATGCACCTCGACTCAGAGGAACCGATGTCCTCGCCGGGCCACAGGAACGTTCCCTCTTGGCACAAACGTCTCTGCATCCAGTCCGATACATGTGCCATGCCGTGTGCCATGATGGGTCACAAATGTCATGAATAACATGACCGAGCACCTGTCCGCAAACATCCGTGTAACCGCAAGGGTCGACTCTGATACCAACTTGTAACGCCCCGGACACACCCCCCAGTGGTCGTTACTCCTGGTGGGATCTAGACTGGCCTCACATATCAATACTAGTCTTTTCTGCGCACTTTGTCCTCACTCGTGCGCACCCGGGAGCAACTTCTCAGTCGGTCACCCATCCTGAAACTACTCCAAGCTGAGCACGCTTAACTTTGGAGTTCTTTCTGAATGGGCTCCCGAAAAAGAAGGAATTCCTTATTGATACGAGTAGTCTATCATTCCTAATAAGCCAGGCTATCACACCTTTCTTCCTTACCTCTCCGCCCCGTCCACTCCTGCACTGCGCTGCCCTGCTCAGCTCCGACAACCACCGCAGCGATGGTAAAGGGCAAGCCAGCGAAGCTGGAGCATGCCAAGAAGGCGGCCAAGGGGAAGAAGGTATCGAGCTCTCGAGCTGTGGTACTACCCGGCTGGATCCAGGGTGACTGGTTGCCTCCAATGGTCACGACAAAAGATCTCGAGGGGCTCGCCGCCGACGGCCTGCTGGTCCCTAGATCTTGGAGGCTGCCGGAGGGTGAGGTCGAACCTGCGCCGCGCTCCGAAGAGCGGTTCCTCCTCCTCACTCACATGGAGAGATGTTTTTCCTTGACCTCACACCTGTTCTTCCGTGGTTTCCTTAATTTCTTTGGTGTGCAAATCCACCACTTCCCTTCGAATGCTATATCATATCTTGCTCCCTTTGTATCAATGTGTGAAAATTTCTTGGGCCGCCACTCCCATTGGGGGTTGTTCAAACACATCTTCACATGTCGCTCCCGGTCGGTTAAGAAAGTGAATCCGAGTGATGAGAGGACCCACGTGATCCAGCTGTGTGGGGGTTTAGGTGTCCATATGAGAGGCCGGAGTGCATTTCACGCGATGACTTTTCCAGAGTTTGTTCGGGGTAGGTAGTAGACTTGGTTTTATTGAACTGATGTTCTGACTCCTAGTTCATCGACTTTCACTGACTGTGGGCAAGGAGGAGAAAGCTGAGGTGTGGATCTTGGTTGAAGCTGTAGTCGAGTTGATTCGAGGCGGGGTGACAGGTCTGGATCTGTTGGAGTTGTTCCTCAGTCAACGGATCCAGCGCCTGCAAGCACGCGACCACCCCATGTGGCTGTATTCGGGTGCAGATGACACTGCTCGGACCCATCCAGAGGAAGTAAAGGAAGAGACCGTGATGCAATGGCTTAGGAGAATCAATGGAGCTCGTGACAATCCACGTGGATCCAAGCGGATTCTGCCTTTCGATGCCGAACACCCTCCAGGGGAGGTAAACATAACTTGTCGAGTGTTTTACTTGTTGCTTCGACTACGCCACTGTATTGAGGACCGATTAACTTTGATGTCTTTCGCCTTGCAGGTATTCACGAGGATGTTTTCGCCCGGGCAGAATGGGGAACAGCCAGCTAAAGGTGAACCAAGACCTGATTGCTAGCCAGAGAAAGGCCCCGGTGTCGAATGCCAGGAAACCCAAGCGCATTCAGACGACAACCCCTGACCCTATTGAGAAGACTGCAAGGCAACCTAAGACCATTCCACTGAAGCCTCGGAAGGCCTTACCCAGGATTAAGGTTGTCGTGCCCATTACTTCAACGTGAGTATCTTTTGCATCTTTCCTTTCATTATTGTTGTAGACCTTCGTTGCTTTACTGATCGAGTGAAATTTGAATGCTAGAGCAGCCACTTCTGCGACATCTCCCATGCGGATCGATGAAGATCATGCGGAAATGGATACTGCGGATGCACCCACTTCTCAGCCAAGTATGATCAACTTATATTCCGCTCTGTCTCACTAATTGACCCAATGGTCAACTGAGTTTTCACTGTCGAGTGACTGCAGCACCAACAAACGTCATCCACCTCGCAGATGATGATGAAGACGATCTTCAGAAGAGCACAAGAGGAGGAGGTAGAACCTCGACCACCTCCTGAAGCTTCACTAGGAGAGTGCCGTTGGGCCAAACGTCTCGTGAGCCACCTGAAGTTGTTCTTCAAGAGCAAGGTGGTTCGCCTCGAGCAAGTGCTATCTTCGCTGCTCCTTTGTCTACTGCTTCACCTTTAGTGTCGATTGCTACTGCTTCGGGTCTGGCTAGACAACCTCAAGTGCTGATCCATCTAGCTGCGTCGCCGACTCCTGCGTCCAACATGTTCACTCTACATCATGTACCTGAGGACTAGATTGGGACTTGATGATGCAGCGACTGAAGTGGGTGTACAAAGCCAGCAAGACGGCTTATGATGGCAGTGCGGCTCTTCAGGCAAATGTCCGAGTAAGTGAAATTGTAAGTTGATTTCCGATTGGGTTTTTTCCATCCTATCTTCACTTTGTACACCTAGTGGGTGTTTCCTTTGACTCATTACGTCGGAATTGCTTTGCTCATTGTTTTTCCGTCTGTATACCTCCACTCGGGTCGGTTAGGCCGTGCCAATTGGGAATTGATCCAGTGGGGGTACACTGAGTGCACCCACTGGGTGTAGTCCCCGAGACAACTGTCGAATGTTTGATTCGGCGGGGGGGG
>LR738714.1:290635048-290677756 GCA_902687465.1 Secale cereale
GCCTATAGCTCTCAACTCAGGTCGGTCAGGCCGTGCCGAATGGGAAATGAGTCTAGTGGGGGCACGCTGAGTGCACCTACTGGGTGTAGTCCCCGAGACCGCCGTCGAAAGTTAGATTCCGTGGGGGCCTTAATGAACGTGTTTTTTTCTCTCACTCCACTAGGGCTAGTTGGGCTGAAGCCAAGTGGGAAATGAATCCAGGGGGGCATGCTAAGTGCACCTACTGGGTGTAGTCCCCGAGACCGCTGTCGAATGTCTGATTCGGTGGGGGGTCTTAGAATGCTTTTGTTTGTAGCAATTGGATTTGCTCTTCTCCACTCGGAAGTAGGGGAACATCCGAAACTCTCTATCATCATTGACTGAATCATTTCTTCGTTGTTGTCAGAAAACTTGTGAGCTCGGGACTCAGTACGCTGCCCTAGAGAAGGAGAAGACCCAACTCCAATTGGACTTTTAAATAACCCAAAGGAAGTTGGAGCATGCTCGGACGAAGGTGAAGACCATGGGAGGTAAATCCTATCGATTGAGCACATTGTTGTTCTTTTCTCCCATCTTTTGATCTGGGAAGCTTCACTCGAATAGATGTGCGTAATGAAAACAGTCGACTTCAAGCGCGACTCAGGAATGTTATTTCTTTAGACACCATGAAGCAGGCCATGGAAAAGAAGGACAAAGATCTCGCAGGAGCTCAGAAGGTGGCTAAGGAGAAGATTAAAGCTGGTGATCCAAGTTGGCTTCAGTCGGAAAGCTACAAGAAGAAAATATATCTCTAAAGACTGTTGTTGAAGAGCTTAAGAAGGAACATGCCAAGTGG
Organism: Secale cereale; assembly: GCA_902687465.1. Lineage (NCBI taxonomy): Eukaryota > Viridiplantae > Streptophyta > Magnoliopsida > Poales > Poaceae > Secale > Secale cereale. Next base: position 290,635,863 of record LR738714.1, read on the forward strand.
GCCAAGAAGATGGAAGATCAAGCGAATGCTTTTGAGTCGGAAATGATGGCTCTGAACGACAAGGTGGACCAGCTTACCCAGAAGAGGGATGCACTGGAGGAATATCTGGGGGGTTTCGCAAAGAAGATGTATGGCATGCTTGAAGGTACCTTTCTTTGGTTGCATGAATATCTGCGGACTTTGAAAACAATGGCATAACTAATCATTTCTTTCACCATTTTGTAGAATTCTGTCAGAACTTCGAGGAGGAGAGCGACCAGATCGAAAGGAGCCTAGATCCCACCAAGTCACTTGTCAAGGAGATGGTGGCTCTGAACATGCTATGACTGGAAGCCCTCCTCAGCGACATCGAGGGATACATCACTCGTCTGAGGGTTGCGCTAGCGCAGATAGACAAGGAGTTGTGGCCGCAGGATACGTTCGAGAATGACCTTGAATCCATGATGGCTCGGCTCAACGAAATCCCTGGTCGAGTGCAAGCATCGAAGAAGTAGGCCACCCGTTGCGGAGATGACGTGGTGCTTTCACTTGTCCGAGTACATTGCCGAGACGTCAAGGAAGAATAGCTAAAGGCTCTCTAGGTTGCGAATACGAAGAAACTCCAGTTCAAGACATACATGGAAACTTTCATTTTGATGTTACTAATCGGATTGCGGATGGCATTAACCTTGACACTTTTGTCCAGCCGGTGAGTCCTCCAGGCGCGTAAGAAACTTGAAGTCTCGATTATCTTTCAGCTGGAACTTCTATTTGCCTCAATATGCTGAGTGATTTTGTAATCGTTAAAACTCCTTTGGGACTTTAGCTAGAGTACTTTCATCTTTGCTTGCACAGTTAAGTCTTCTTCGTAACTTAGGCGAATGTTGGTTCGCAGCTAAGCCCCCGAGTGGGAGGGATGCTCGTCACTCGGTGTAGCTGAGTAGGTCTTTAACTTAGGAGAAGCTAATTCGCAGCTAAGCCCTCGATTAGGAGGGATGCTCGCGACTGAGAGTAGTTTTTGTTAACTTAGGCGAAGCCGGTTAGCGGCTAAACCCCTGAGTGGGAGGGATGCTCGCCACTCGGAGTAGTTTTTTAACTTAGGCGAAGCTGGTTCGTGGCTAAGCACCCGAGTGGGAGGGATGCTCGCCACTCAGAGTAGTTTTTTAACTTAGGTGTAGTTGTTCTCGGCTAAGCCCCCGAGTGTGATGAGGACATCAATACCATTGTTATATCCACAACCCCTGCTGCTATACATACTGGATCAATTATTAGAGCACGCGCACGCCAATTAAACTACCACGTAATTTTGTTTCTTGGTAATGATTCTAATGTACATGAGAAAATGATGCTGCCTAAATTGGATACATTTGTCTTGCTTACAAATGAAGGGCCTAACTTGGACAAGAAGGATGAACATTGGAGCAAGATCAAGCATGGAGATTATGGCATGCGCAAGGGGAATAAGAACGGAGTTACAAGTGATGATTTCAGGACTTTGAAGTCACCATAATGAGTGCGTAAAGCCTTGGACAAAATATACAAGATGCCACTACATAAATTTCGTCCAAAGGCTATTATAGGTGCTGCATCACCTTATTATTTAGCCATACCCATGTAATTTCGAAATACTTAAGTATCGGCTATTTTTAGAGTCCGTATGTGTGGGGAAACAAGACTTAGGGTTGGTTCCGGACCCCTCCCCTAAGGTCCATGAATCCCCCCTCTTCCTCCATATAGACTGCTCCTAGGGCGTCGTTTAGACTTTGGGTTTGTTTAGATTAAAGTTCGCCATAGCTGCTACTTCGCGTACTTCATTTGTGTTCAACAACCAGACAAAGGCGTCACAGAACCCCACCTTGATCAATAAAGCGTTCCTCTTATATTCGCAATATCTAGATTGCAATCTTAGTTTCTTGCTTGTTCTTCGTTTGCTTGCAGGAATAGACCCTCATGGTTAGGTTGATCATGTGCGATCCCTAAGGCGCATTCCTAAGGCGCGATTCCTAAGGCGCGACGTCCTAAGCCCCCGAGTAGGAGGGATGCTCGCCACTCGGAGTAGTTTATTTTAACTTAGGCGAAGTTGGTTCACGGCTAAGCCGCCGAGTGGGAGGGATGCTCGCTACTCAGAGTAGTTTTTTAACTTAGGCGAAGCAGGTTCATGGCTAAGCCCCGAGTTGGAGGGATGCTCGCCACTCGGAGTAGTTTTTTAACTTATGTGAAGCTGGTTCGCGGCTAAGACCCCGAGTGGGAGGGATGCTCTCCACTCGGAATAGTTTTTTAACTTAGGCGAAGCTGGTTCACGGCTAAGCCCCCAAGTGGGAGGAATGCTCGCCACTTGGAGTAGTTTTTTAACTTAGGAGAAGCTGGTTCGTGGCTAAGCCCCTGAGTGGGAAGGATGCTTGCCACTCGGAGTAGTTTTTTTAACTTAAGCGAAGCTGGTTCGCGGCTAAGCCCCTGCTTGGGAGGGTTTCTTGCCACTTGGAGTGATTTTTTAACATAGGCGAAGCTGGTTCGCGGCTAAGACCCTGAGTGGGAGGGATGCTCACCACTCAGAGTAGTTTTTTTACTTGGGCAAAGCTAGTTTGCAGCTAGGCGAAGCTGGTTCACGGCTAAGCCCCCAAGTGAGAAGGATGTTCGCCACTCCGAGTAGTTTTTTAACTTCGGTGAAGCTTGTTCGCGGCTAAGCTACCCAATGGGGTTTGGAACATGCATCAGTGCGAGCAAAATTATCGAAAGACCGCAGAGGTCATGTCTTTAACTGAGAAAACATCTCATATAGTACTTTTTATTACATCTTGGCAACTTGGGCATCAAGTATTGAATCAATGAAGGAGATCAGCATTCCAAGAATGCGTCTTGTTGATCTTCTTCGCAAGATTGTATAGGTGGTAGGCCCCATTGTGAATCACCTTAGTGACAATGAAAGGGCATTCCCATGCGGGGCGGGCTTATGTGGCCGTTGTCGATCCACTCGGAGCACGAGGTCTCCTTCTTGAAATGTCCGCCCTCTGACGTGACTAGCGTGGATACACCAAAGATCTTGTTGATAAAAAGTAGACAGTATCAAGGCCATCTCTCGGTCTTCCTCCAGGAGGTCAACAGCGTCTTGACGTGCCTGCTCGGCTTCGGCTTCGGCTTCTGAATATAGCTCCACTCGACGTGAATTGTGGAGGAGGTCACGTGGCAGCACGACCTCGGCTCCATATACCATGAAGAAAGGGTTGCAATCCGTGGACCGATTGGGAATTATCCTTAAACCCCAAAGGATCGACGGTAGTTCGGTCACCCAAGCTCAGGCTGCATGTTCGAGGTCCCGCATGAGCTGTGGCTTCCACCCTTGAAGGATAAGACCATTGGCCCTCTCGGCCTAGCCATTCAACTACGGATGGGCAATCGACAAGTAATCCACCCGAGTGCCTTGGGACGCGCAGAAATTTCTGAATTCTTCCGAGTCAAAATTGGAGCTGTTGTCTGTGATGATGTTGTGTGGGACTCCATATCTAAAGATCACCTCTCTCATGAACCTGATGGCTCTGCGTGAGTCTAGCTTCTTGATAGACTTGGCTTCAATCCACTTAGTAAACTTGTCTACTACCACGAGCAAATGAGTGAAACCACTTTTGCCTGTTCTAAGCGCCCCGACCATGTCCAATCCCCACACGACAAACGGCCAGGCGAGTGGAATGGTCTTCAAGGTGGACACAGGCTTATGGGACATGTTTCCATAGAACTGACACCCATTGCAAGGCTTAACAATCTCTTTGGCGGCTTCGTTGGCACGCGGCCAGTAAAAACCAGCTCGATACGCTTTGGCTATAATGTTTCAGGAGGACGCGTGATGGCCACAAGTTCCCGAGTGAATCTCCTCTAGTATCAGCCGACCTTCTTTCGAAGAAATACACCATTGGGCCATGCTAGTGACACTTTCTCTGTATAGCTATCCATTTATCACCATGAAAGCTTAGGATCTGTGGACGATCTGATGGTCCTCAAGCTCATCCTCTAGGAGTTCTTACCTGAGAAAATATGTGATGTATGGCAATGTCCAGCCGGGGGTAATTACTAGGATCTCCATAACCAAGTCAATGACTGCGAGGACCTTGATTCCAGTGGGGTCAGATGGACTTATCGCCTGAGGGGGCTCTTTAGTGAAAGGATCTTTGTTGTATTGACGGGGAATGGAGGGGCTCAAGAAACACGTTGCAGGGAATAGGCTCCCGAGTGGAACCAATTTTCACCAAATCATCAGCTGCTTGATTTTTGATTTGGGGAATGTGATGAAGCTCCAGGCCCTCAAATTTCTTCTCTAACTTCCTTACTAAATTGCAATATCCTGTCATAGCAGGGTTTCTGACGTCCCATTCCTTCATCACTTGACCAACTACCAGATATGAGTCGCTGTACACCATCAGGCGACGGACGCTGAGTGAAATGGCCATACGCAACCCGTAGAGGAGTGCTTCATACTTAGCCTCATTATTATCAAAGTTAATTTGGAGGACATAACTCAACCGAGCACCTTTTTGGGATACTAGGACCACTCCGGCGCCCGAACCGTTCAACATCTTGGAACCATCGAAGAACATGGTCCAATGCTCTGAGTGAACCCGAGTCGGCTATTGCTGTTCTATCCATTCGGCCAAGAAATCCGCGAGTGCTGGGACTTGATAGCCTTCTTTGCTTCAAACTTGATATCAAAAGGGAGGAGTTCAATTGCCCACTTAGCCACTCGGCCACTTGCACCCCGATTGTCAATGATTTCAGACAGCGGGGCGTCACTGATGACTGAGACCGAGTGTTCTTAAAAATAATGTTCGACTTTCTTCACTGTTAAGTAAATACCATAGACAAGCTTCTGGTAATGAGGGTACCTCTTCTTGGGTGGAGTCAAAACCTCAGGGATATAATACAATGGTCATTGAACTTAGTAGGCCTTGCCTTCTTCTTCTTGCTCCACTGTGAGAACTGTGCTGACAACTTGGCCAGTGGCCGCAATGTACAAAAGTAGAGGCTCTTTGCTGTTCGGAGCAGCGAGCACCGGCTGGGTGGAGACCAGGGCTTTGAGCTCAACAAACACTACTTCTGCGTCGGGGGTCCACTCGAACTTATCGGACTTCTTCATCACTCGGTAAAGTGGCAGTGCCTTTTCACCGAGACCAGAAATGAACCGACTCAGTGCTGCAAGACAGCCCATGAGCTTCTGTACGTGGTGAACACGCTCAGGGCGGTTCATTTGGAAAATTGCATTGATCTTCTTGGGATTGGCATCTATCCCTCGTTCATAAATAAGAAAACCGAGTAACTTGCCTCTAGGCACTCCCAAGGTGCACTTGGACGGGTTCAGCTTAATGTCGTACCTTCTCAGATAGTTAAAGGTTTCAACAAGCTCAGTCAACAGATCGGAACCTTTGTGTGACTTGACCATGATATCATACATGTAAGCCTCGACATTTCGACTGATTTGGGTAAGCAAGCACTTTTGAATCATGCGCATGAATGTAGCACCAACGTTTTTGAGACCGAACGACATGGTGACATAGCAAAAACGTCCAAAAGGTGTGATGAAGGCAATTTTTATTTCATCTGGCCCATACAGTCGAATTTGATGGTATCCAGAATACGCATCAAGAAAAGACAAACGCTCACATCCTGCAGTGGAATCCACAATTTAGTGGATGTGGGGGTTGCGGAAAATGATCTTTGAGACAGGCCCGACTGCTATGTTCGAAATCGATGCACATACGGAGTGACTTGTCTTTCTTGGGGACCATGGCAACGTTGGCGGGCCACTCGGAGTGGTATATCTCGCATATGAACTCAGCCGCCAGGAGCTGAGCCACTTCTTCACCAAGCGCCTTCCTCTTCTCCGCAACGGAGCGGCGGGGATGCTCTTTGATAGGTTAGGTGATGTGGGGTTGACCCGATCTAGGCCGATCTTTCATGATTGGAGAGGAATCCCACAATGAACACGAAGAACACGAGGGGAAATCACGAGGCGAACAAGAGAAAAACACTCAAATCAACAAGAAATAGTCACACATATGCTAGATTCGGGGACACAGAGAGATACACGATCCAAGGTCAACAATGGACGATACAAGTTGCGGTAGTCTTCTCCATGTGGAGGTCTTGATGATCTTCTCTTGGAGGAGGTCTTGAATCCGGTGTCAATCTTCTCTGTAGAGGCTGCAGTCTCTCGGTGGTGTAGAACCACTAGTGATGAGCAATGCTCTAGTATAAAATGAGCTAACACAATTCTAACCCTAACTAGGAGGAGGGGGTAGAGTATATATAGTCTAGGGACATGAAGGGGTAAGTGAGGGGTACATGGGCCTCAGCCCGATTCACTGTGCATAGACAGGCGTCGAATGTTCGACGGTTACCGAACGTCCAGTGGCTCGCGAGAGTCCGGACGTCTGAGACGCGTCGGGTGTTCGATGTTTCGGCTGGGTGTTGAAGTGTCAGACGTCCGGTCGGGGTCGGTCATTCGGAGGATCACGTTCTTTCGATGTTTTGGTTCTATCGTGGATGCGTCAGTCCGGGCGTCGGACGTCCGGGCGCTGTAGACTTCGCGGGCACGTGCTTTGGCTGGCTGGAACCTCCAGGCATCGTGCGTTGGTCCTCGTCGATCGTCCGAGGGCTGTGATCTTTAGGAAGCTCCTTCTCTTGGTCCTTGTACTTGTCGTCCTCGCCGTCTTGTCCCTTGGATGAAGTTGATCCATGGCTATCCTCTAGGTACCTGATGATGCATAGGGTTTCTGCCTTAGGTACTAGCCATGTCTTGTATGGAGAAAGTGTTAGTTCGGAGAAGAACGAGTTCACCTTAACTTCGATAGCCTTGGCTCAGGCTCTTATCATAGGACCAAGTTGTGTCATGGGAGATGTAGATACGTCCATGGAGATGCTCGTGGGATGCTCCACATCATCTCCCCTGCCCTTGGGAAAGATCCGACCTCGGATCAAAAGCTTCATCACCATGGTAGGGAGAGAGGTCTTTGACATTGAAGGTGTCGCTCAGGGAGTACTTGTCGCGTGGGATGCCGATCTTGTATGCATTGTTGTTGTAGCATGCAAGCACCTTGAATGGTCCATCGGCTCGAGGTAGTAACTTGGACTTGCGCTCATTGGGAAATCATTCCTTGTGAAGGTGTAGCCACACAAGATCAGGAATGTCGAATATCAGGGGTGGCTTGTTGACTTTGATCTCGGACACGAGTCGTTGAACTTGGCACTCGATGGTGTACCTTGTATCTTCGTGCATCTTCTTGAGATAACTTTCTCGTGCACTTGCGTCCATATTGATGCGCTCTTGTAGAGGTAGAGGAAGGATGTCCGATCGGGACAATGGGTTGAAGCCATATATGACCTCGAAGGGGGATTTGTCGTTTGTTGAGTGTCTTGCGTGGTTGTAGGTGTACTCGGCGATGGGAAGACATTGCTCCCATTCCTTGAGGTTCTTCTTGATCGACACATGAAGAAGCATTGAAAGTGTGCGGTTCGTCACCTTCGTTTGGCCGTCGGTTTGTGGGTAGTATGCCGAAGAGAATAGTAGCTTGATTCTGAGCTTGGCTCAAAGCATCTTCCGAAAGAAGCTTAGGAACTTGACGTCGCGGTCCGAGACAATCGTCTTGGGCACTTCATGTAAGCGCAAGATTTCCCTACAAAAGAGATTTGCAACATGTGAAGCATTGTCTATCTTGTTACATGGAATGAGATGAGCCATCATGGAAAAATGATCGATAACAACAAAGACAAAATCCTTTCCATTTTGAGTTCTAGGCAAACCAAAGACAAAGTCCATGCTAATGTCTTCCCAAGGTTGATATGGAATATGAAGTGGCATGTAAAGACCGTGGGATTGAGCTTGTGACTTAGCTTTGCGACATGTTGAGCACTAGTTGGTGAAGCGTGGGACGTCACAGAACATCTTGGGCCAATAGTAGTTCTTGGAGAGCATCACAAATGTCATTTTGCATCTAAAGTGTCCCATAAGTCCTCCTCCATGAGATTTTGGAAGAAGTAGCAAACAAAGAGAAGACTCGGGAATGCAAAGTTTCTTAGCTCTCATAAGATAACCATCATTTATGTAATATCGTTCCCAAGATGTATGCGTCAAACACTTAGCATAAGTATTTTCAAAGAAAACATCATGCTCATACAAGTCTTTTATGTGCTCAAAGCCAATAACATTCAATTCAAGTTGAGTAACAAGCATGCATTTGCGGGATAAAGCAACGGCAACTACATTCTCCTTGCCTTTAATATACTTGATCACGTAAGGAAAGGACTAAATGAATTCACTCCACTTAGCATGACGCTTGTTCAACTTAGTTTGACCCTTAAGATACTTAAGTGTTTCATAGTCCGTGTGAAGAAAAAACTCATGAGGGCGGAGGTAGTTCTCCCAAACATGCAAGACTCTCATTCGAGCGTATAGCTCTTTATCATAGATGGGGTAGTTTAGTTGCGCTCCGGATAGTTTTTCACTAAAGTAGGCAATCGAGCGCTTCTCTTGCATTGACACGCCTCCTATGCCAGTACCACTAGCATCGCAATGTACCTCGAAAGGTCTGTCAAAGTTTGGTAAAGCAAGGAAAGGTGCATGTGTAAGTATGTTTTTAAGCTCATTGAACGAGGTATCTTGAGATGGACCCCAAACAAAGGGTGTGTTCTTCTTGCTCAAAGCAGGTAAAGGTATAGCAATAGTGCTAAAATCCTTGACAAATCATCGATAGAATCTGGCTAGGCCTAGGAAGCTATGCACTTATTGTAAGTTCGTTGGTTTGGGCCAAGTTTTAATAGCTTCGATCTTAGTTTCGTCTACATGCACACCTTTGGATGAGATAACGAATCCTAGGAATAGAATTTTCTCTACACCGAATTTGCCCTTCTCCATGTTCGCATAGAGTTTCTCCTTGCAAAGGGTTTGCAAAACGGTGCTAAGATGAGTGACATGATCTTCTAGTGATGATAGAGGCAAAGGTGTCCCGTCTTTCGATGAGATGGTGGCCATCGTTTTGGAGGAAGTCGACTTGGACGATCCGACTACGAACGTGCGTGGACGTCGCGCCTTAGCAATCGCTAAACCAACTCCGAGAGGTTATTGACCACGCCAAAGCACGATCAACCTGACCATGAAGGTCTGTTTCCTACAGGCAACGAAGAACAAGCAAGAAACTAAGATTGCAATCTGGATACTGCGAATTCAAGAGGACAGCTTTATTGATCAAGTGGGGTTCTGTGACGTCTTTGTCTGGTCGTTGAACACAAATGAAGTACGCGAAGTTACAGCTATGGCGAACATTAATCTAAACAAAACCCAAAGTCGAAACGACGCCCTAAGGGCTGTATATAAGGGGGAAAGAGGGGGGAATTTCGTGGCCCTTGGTGGAGGGGTCCGAAACGAACCCTAACTCTTGTTTCCCCACACATACGGACTCTAAAAACAGCCTATACTCAAGTATTTCGAAATTACATGGGCCTGGCCCAATAATAAGGTGACGCAACACCTATAATAGCCTCTGGACAAAATTTATGAAGTGGCATCTTGTATATTTCGTCCAAGGATTCACGCACCCATTATGGTGGCTTCAAAGTCCTGAAATCATCACTTGTAACTCCATTCTTGTTCCCCTTGCGCATGCCATCATCTCCATGCTTGATCTTGCTCCAATTCTCATCCTTCTTGTCCAAGCTAGGCCCTTCATTTGTAAGCAAGACAAATGTATCCAATTTAGGCAGCATCATATTCTCATGAACATTAGATTCATTACCAAGAAACGAAAGTACCTGGTAATTTAATTGGCATGCGCGAGCTCTAGTAATTGGTCCTGTATATGTGTCAGTTGGAGCTGTGGGTGTAACCTTGTTAGTGATGTCCTCATCATCCTCCCCTTCTTGAATTGAAGTCGTCCTCGATGGAAGCTCATCTTCCTCACCCAAGTAAGGCTTCAAATCTGCAATGTTAAATGTGGGACTAACCCCAAAATCTGCAAGAAAATCAAGTTTATATGCATTATCATTTATTTTCTCTAACACCTTGAAAGGACCATCAGCACGTGGCATTAGCTTTGACTTGCGCAAATTAGGAAACCTATCCTTACGCAAATGTAACCAAACAAGATCTCCAGGTGCAAAGACAACACGTTTTCTACCCTTATCTCCAACAAGTTTATATTTATCATTCACGCGCTCAATATTTTCCTTAGTTAACTCATGCGTTTTTAAGATCAATTCAGCACGTTGTTTAGCATCAAAATTAACCTTCTCCGAAGATGGAAGAGGCATCAAATCACTAGGTGCACGAGGTAGGAAACCATAGACAATTTCAAAAGGGCACATCTTAGTAGTAGAATGCAACGAACGATTATAAGAAAATTTAATATGAGGCAAGCATTCTTCCCACATTTTCTTATTATTCTTCAAAACAACCCTAAGCATAGTAGACAAAGTTCTATTGACTACTTCAGTTTGACGATCAGTTTGGGGGTGACAAGTACTACTAAAAAGCAGTTTAGTCCCCAACTTAGCCCATAAACATCTACAAAAGTGTCTAAGAAATTTAGTATCACGATCTGAAACAATAGTATTTGTCACACCATGCAAGCGAATAATTTCACAAAAGATCAAGTCAGCAACATTAGCAGCATCATCGCTTTTATGATATGGTATAAAGTGTGCCATCTTCGAGAACCTACCCGCGACAACAAATATGCTATCCCTCCCCTTCTTTGTTTGAGGTAAACCCAAAACAAAGTCCATAGATATATCTTCCCAAGGAACACTAGGAACAGGCAAAGGCATATATAAACCATGAGGATTGAGTCGTGACTTAGCTTTTTGACATGTAGTGCAGCGACCAACAAAACGCTCAACATCTCGTCGCATCTTTGGCCAAAAGAAATGTGTAGCAAGTATGTCCTCCGTCGTCTTCACGCCAAAGTGTCCCATTAATCCTCCTCCATGCGCCTCCTACAACAACAAAAGACGAACAGAGCTAGCTGGAATGCATAGCTTGTTAGCACGAAACACAAATCCATCATTTACGACGAACTAAAAGACGAACAGAGCTAGCTGGAATGCATAGCTTGTTAGCACGAAACACAAATCCATCATTTACGACGAACTTGTTCCATGTTCTCCCTTCTTTGCAATTCTGCAATACATCTTTAAATTCAGCATCATGCACATATTGATCATTGATGGTCTCCAAACCAAAAAATTTAAAGTCAAGTTGTGAAAGCATAGTATAACGACGAGACAATGCATCAACAATAACATTTTCTTTTCCCTTCTTGTGTTTAATAACATAAGGGAAAGTCTCTATGAATTCAACCCATTTAGCATGTCTATGGTTCAGTTTTGCTTGACTTTTAATGTGCTTCAAAGATTCATGATCAGAATGTATAACAAATTCTTTGGGCCATAAATAATGTTGCCATGTTTCCAAAGTCCGAACAAGAGCATATAATTCCTTATCATAAGTAGAATAATTCAGACTAGGCCCGCTCAATTTTTCAGAAAAGTATGGAACAGGTTTACCATCTTGTAATAACACACCTCCTAACCCAATTCCACTAGCATCACATTCAGGCTCAAAAGTCTTATTAAAATTAGGAAGTTGGAGTAAAGGAGCATGTGTCAACTTATCTTTCAATACCGTGAATGCTTCTTCCTGTGCAGTACCCCAAACAAAAGGCACATCCTTCTTTGTAATCTCTTTGAGAGGTGCAGCAATGGTGCTGAAATCTCTCACAAAATGCCGATAGAATCCAGCGAGGCCAAGGAAACTCCTCCCGTGTGTGACCGTTTTGGGCTGCGGCCAACTCTCAATAGCTTCAATCTTGGCTTTATCAACCTCAATTCCCTGTGGAGTAACAATATAGCCAAGAAAAGAGACTCGGTCGGTGCAAAAGGTGCACTTTCCAAGGTTACCAAACAAACGTGCATTACGTAGAGCAATAAAAACAGCACGTAAATGTTCCAAATGTTCCTCCAAAGATTTGCTATAAATCGTCCAAAGAAAGCACGTAAAACTTCATTCATTAATCTCATGAAAGTACTAGGTGTATTAGTTAACCCAAAAGGCATGACTAACCACTCATATAATCCAAACTTAGTTTTAAATGTTGTTTTCCATTCATCTCCCAATTTCATACGAATTTGATGGTATCCACTGCGCAAATCAACTTTGGAGAATATTGTAGAGCCACTCAATTCATCAAGCATATCATCTAGCCTAGGAATAGGATGACGATAACGAATAGTAATATTATTAATGCCTCTACAATCAACACACATACGCGATGTACCATCCTTTTTCGGCACTAGAATAATAGGAACAGCACAAGGACTAAGGGATTCACGTATATAACCTTTGTCGAGTAGCTCCTGTACTTGACGCATAATCTCCTTTGTCTCTTCTGGATTGGTATGGTGTGGTGCGCGGTTGGGTAGCGATGCATCGGGAATTAAGTCAATCTGATGCTCAATCCCTCGAATAGGTGGTAATCCTGGTGGCACGTCTTGTGGAAAAACGTCGGCGAACTCCTGCAAAATGTTAGTAACAACAGGAGGCAAAGAGGAAGGCACGTCCTCGAATGAAAATAATGCCTCTTTGCACACAAAAGCATAGCAAACAGATTTGCTAAAATCTAGCTCATCAATATCAAATTTGGTGGCAAGTAAACATGCACTTTTCAATTTAATTTCAGAAACAACAGTAGATGGTTTATTATTAGGCTTTATTTGTTGCTCAAATTCTTTTGCCACAATCTGATTTTCACTCTTATTTTTCTCCTGTTTTGCTTTATTAGCTCTATTAATATCATCTTTCAAAATGGAATCAGGAGTCATAGGAAGCAAAGTAATATTTTTATCCTTATGAACAAGAGTATACTGATTGTTTCTACCATGGTGTATAGAATTTTTATCAAATTGCCATGGTCTACCAAGTAATAAGGAACATGCTTGCATAGGTACCACATCACAATCAACATAATCAGCATATGTAGAGATACTAAAATGCACACGAACAATACGTGTTACCTTATTCATGTCGCTGTTGTTGAACCATTGGATGTAGTAAGGATGTGGATGAGGTCTGGTGGTGAGAGATAGCTTCTCCACCATCTCCATGCTAGCCAAGTTGTTGCAACTCCCTCCATCTATGATCACGCGAACAAAACGTTCCTTCACAACTCCCTTTGTATGGAACAAATTATGCCTCTGATTTTTCTCAGCTTGTGTAACCTGCACACTCAAAACACGTTGAGCAACTAAACATTCATACCTGTCAGCATCTTCAGGAGCCATGTATTGCGTCTCATGATCAGAATCGTCTCCACCGTGTTCTTCACGTGTAATAAGAGCCAAAGTCTCCTCATCATAGTCACTAGCAGACTCATATCCACCATCCTCAGTAGCAATCATCGCACACTGAGATTTGCATTCTCTCGCAAAATGTCCTCTTCCCTTACAACGATGACAAATAATATCACTGGTGTGCCCTGTTAATGCCATGGAAGAAGAAGAACTCTGTGCAGGCCCAATAGGTGTGCTCTTGGCAGATAATGGTGGTTGTGCCTGCTTCCTTGTATCACGGCTGGAGGTAACAACTGATGGAGGTGTCGGTGCAGTAGAATGTGTGGAAGTAGAGGATGCATGCGGTGTCCATGATGAAGGTCGACCTGCAGAAAAGTTAGTCCGCGCCAATGCCTATCGATCCTGCACTTCACGTTCAGCTTTACAAGCAAGATGGAATAAACGAGTGATATTATTATAATCCTTATACTCTAGAATGGTCTGTATCTCTTTATTTAATCCACCCATAAAACGTGCAAGCATAGCTTCATTCTCCTCAACAATACCACATCTAATCAGGCCAGTTTGTAATTGCTGATAATATTCTTCTACAGAATTTTTTTCCTTGTCTTAAGCGCTGCAATTTTTGAAGTAATTCACGTTGATAATATGGTGGAACCCAACGAGTACGCATAACAGTTTTCAAAGCAGCCCAAGTAGCTGGAATAGGATATAATCTACAATGTTCAGACCACCAAACACATGCAAAACTAGTGAAAGCACAAACAGCAGCAGGAACACGTCTCTCCTCGGGATAGTGTAAACATGTAAAACGTTGTTCAGTTTCTAACTCCCAAGTAAGATATATATCAGGAACATATCTACCCTCAAATGGTGGAATATTCAATTTCAGTTTAGGAAGATGGTCATGTACCTCAGGTGGTGGTGCAGCCGTACCGTTGCGATGATATGCATGAGGACGACCTGGTGGTGGTGGTGGTGGTGGTTGCATGTAGTTCTGATTTTGGTCAACCTCATCCTCGTAATGGTCCTCCACCTCTGCAGTAGCAGCAGGAGCTACAGATACATCAACAGCGGCACCAGAAGTTTGACCAGGCTCAAGGGGAACGCGTTGTGCTCGACCCACTTGATTTGGAAGGCGATGTTGTTGGTGTTCTTGTTGTAGAGGTGCGAAAGCTGCAGCAGCCGGTGGTGGTAGAAAACACGAAAGCAATTCAGCAAACTTGTTATCAAGCTTTGTTTCAAACGTCGTCTAAATGCCATCTATCTTCTCCATGGCCTCTTCAAATCTGTTTAGCACATCTTGCACTTGTCCACTCATCATTTGCTGAAACTTATCATGAAGCTCCTTGTTCGTCAAGTTCTCCCAGTCAGTCTCGTCGGCTTGTGATCCTGGCATGGTTAGCAGCAATAGAAACACACAAGAATATGATCCTACAGACTACTAACAGGTGGTGGTGGTGGGTGTCACAAATCCGTCAAGAAAATCTCATAGTCTTACCAGTTCTTACCCAGCAGTAGGCGGTGATCGGCAACCAATGTAGTCTAAACTCTCAAAGCTTGGATAGAGCCATTACCAGGGAGAGTCAAACGCACGATGTAGATGTATGTGGAGCTGGGAAGGCTTATAATATGGTAGCAAAAAGGGTCAGCAATAATCGATTCAGAGATGCAAAGGTGAATAAATGCTCAACGACGGTACTGTGCTGGTCCTAGGCTAGACCGTACTAGAGACGCGAGCCTAGAACACTAACAAAATCACGGCACTGCACGTAATCAAGGGGAAAGCACACTCTGAATTTTTTTCGCCTCCTTTTATTGCGCTCCCTTTTTTTTGCCGAAAATCACTGTAATGGCGAGTGTCTCAAAACACTTCCCAAGTCAAACTAAGATGATAGGCACGGAATTTTTTTGACGATTTTTTTTTCGGAATCAGGGCAGCGACGACGAAAAAGTGCGGTAAAAAAAACAGTATGGTGGCACATGTCTCAAAAGACTCAGAAAAGCCCAAAAATAGGATAGGGAAAAAATATTTTCACCTGTCGAAATTTTGGCCTAAAAACTGCCCGGGGGTCTCCAGACTCTTCGAGACCTACTCAGGCAAGGAAACACGAAACCGAAACTAGATGGATCTTGAAAGCCAATCTAAAACGAAAAGAACTCGGATTGGTGGTGGATATGTGGTGGTAGAATATGGCAGCGGTGGTGGTATATGGCAGCGGTGGTAGTATATGGATACGGATTGGTGGTGGTATATGGATACGGATCGGTGGTGGTATATGGCAGTAGCGATGAAGATGTTGCGGCGGCGGCGTGACAACTTATGACCAGAACTCGAAACTCTAGAAGCCTAGATGCTAAGACCAGCAACTTGACACGACGATGCAACCGCAAATCAACTAAGCAAACACAGAAAAGATTATGCAATGGCTCGGACTGGTTCGGATATGATGAACTAACCCTAATTTTTTTTTGGCTTTTTCGTGGACTGTAGGTATGAAGAACAAACTCGATCTAATCTACGAAAAACTGTAAAATCTCACTGAGCAACCTGGAAATCTGATACCACTTGATAGAGGCAAAGGTGTCCCGTCTTTCGATGAGATGGTGGCTATCGTTTTTGAGGAAGTCGACTTTGACGATCCGACTACGAACGTGCGAGGACGTCGCGCCTTAGCAATCGCTAAACCAACTCCGAGAGGTTATTGACCACACCGAAGCACAATCAACCTGACCACGAAGGTCTGTTTCCTGCAGGCAAACGAAGAACAAGCAAGAAACTAAGATTGCAATCTGGATATTGCGAATATAATAGGAAAGCTTTATTGATCAAGGTGGGGTTCTGTGACGCCTTTGTCTAGTCGTTGAACACAAACGAAGTACGCGAAGTTGCAGCTATGGCGAACTTTTAATCTAAACAAAAGCCAAAGTCTAAACAACACCCTAAGGGCTGTATATATGGGGGAAAGAGGGGGGAATTTCGTGGCCCTTGGTGGAGGGGTCCGAAACCAACCCTAACTCTTGTTTCCCCACACATACGGACTCTAAAAACAGCCTATACTCAAGTATTTCGAAATTACATGGGCCTGGCCAAATAATAAGGTGACGCATCACCTATAATAGCCTCTGGACGAAATTTATGAAGTGGCATCTTGTATATTTCGTCCAAGGCTTCTCGCACTCATTATGGTGGCTTCAAAGTCCTGAAATCATCACTTGTAACTCCATTATTGTTCCCCTTGCGCATGCCATCATCTCCATGCTTGCTCTTGCTCCAATCTTCATCCTTCTTGTCCAAGCTAGGCCCTTCATTTGTAAGCAAGACAAACGTATCCAATTTAGGCAGCATCATATTCTCATGAACATTAGAATCATTACCAAGAAACGAAAGTACCTGGTAATTTAATTGGCGTGCGCGAGCTCTATTAATTGGTCTTGTATATGTGTCAGTTGGAGCTGTGGGTGTAACCTTGTTAGTGATGTCCTCATCACCATCGCACACAAGGTGAACATGTTCCTTGATGCTTCCCCTTTCCATTCACGCGAGACATGGTTGCTACCTAATGCAAAGACACTACGTGTGCTAAGGAACTAAGGAGACGACCATGAAGATCCCAAGGACCAAGGCCAAGTGCGCGCGGGAGAGAAGGAAGACGTGCCAGCACCTACAGGCCCCGGACATCCGGCCCAGCGCCCGGAAATCCGGCGCCCCATCACAGAAGCGAGCCCCGCCAGCGTGGACATCCGGCCCCATGCCCCGGACATCCGGCTCCTCCCGAAGCCCCGGACATCCGACCCCTTCGCCGGAAATCCGGCCCTCATCATAAAAGGCAATCGAAGCCGGCCAGGCCCAGCCCGGATATCCGGCCAAGGCCCGGACATCTGGCTCCTCGTGAGCCGCCGGACATCCGACCCCCAGCCCGGACTCCGACGCCTGTCTGCGCACAGTGAACGGGCCAGAGGCCCATGTACCTCTTCGTCCCCCTAGACTATATATACTCCTCCGCCTCCCTCTTTCTAGGGTTAGCTTTGTGTTAGCTCATTTGATACCTAGAGCTTTGCTCATCTAGTGGTTCTACTCCTAGGAGTGACTGCGGCCCCTCTTCGGAGAAGATCCACACCGGATTTGAGACCTCCTCGCGGAGAAGATCCTACGGGATTCAAGGCCCCTCACGGGAAGATCCTATGGGGTACCATCAAGACCTCCTCACGGAGATGAACTAGCTACCTTTGTATCTTTCCTTTGTTGGATTTGGACCGTGTATCACGTTGTGTTGAGGATCTAGCACATGTGTGATTGTTTCTTGTTGATTTGAGTGTTTTCCCTTATTTCCCCTCGTGATTTCCCCTCATGTTCTTTGTGTTCATCCCCGGGGATCCCTCCAATCATGAAAGATCGTCCTAGATAGGGTTAGCCCCGCATCAAGAAGCCACCAACAGTACAACTGAGTATGAAGGGCTCCTTGCCGGCTCAGGATTGAAGTGGAATTGGGAATTAAGAAGATGATCGTTCGAGGAGATTCACAGCTTGTGGTGAGACAAGTCAACAAGGATTATCAAATCCCATTGATGGAAGCATACGTCAAGGAAGTGAGGAGATTGCACGAGCACTTTGATGGGTTGCAAACAAAGCACGTACCCCATGCGGAAAACATCATAGCTGATCACCTGTCAAAGTGTGCTGCGCAGAAGCTTCTTGTGGAACCAGGGACTTTTTTTCTCCATCTCTCTCGACCCTCCGTATCACCAGCCACAATGGCCCGAAAAAGGAGAAAGTTGGACTACGGTAAGCCTCCCCCGGTAAAGCTATCTACTCATGACAGAGACCCTGCCAGAAACAACTCGTCACAGCCTGCTGGACCACCCTATCTAGCCGGGCCTATGGACCCTGCGAACGAGGCTAGTGCTCCCGCAGTAGAGGAGGTGCCGCTAGTCCTCGTTGCCGAGCCTCAGGTCCAACTTGGGCAAGGCACATTGTCCACTTCCTCCAAACCGGAGAACTCCCTGGCAATCAAGATGAAGCTGAAAGAGTAGCCCGGAGGGACAATATGTATCAGTTTGTCTCTGACACTCTGTACAGAAGGAGGCCCAATGGTGTGAAATTGAAGTGTGTTTGTCGGGAGGATGGAAAGGAACTGCTGGCTGAGATTCACAAAGGAATGTGCGGCTCCCACATTGGATCAAGGGCATTAGTTGGGAAAGCATTCTGGCAAGTATTCCATTGGCCCATGACCCTCCAAGATGCGGTTGAGTTAGTCACGAAATGTGAAGCCTGCTAGTTCCATTCCAAGAAAATACACCTTCCTGACAAAGCTCTTCAGACAATCCCTCTCTCATGGCCATTTTCGGTCTAGGGGCTCGATATGCTCGGCCCCTTCCCCCGAGCAATTGGGGGCTTTGAATTCTTGTTCGTTGCCATCGACAAGTTTACAAAGTGGTCGGAAGTGACTGCCATGAGAAATGTGACTGCTCTGTCAGCTATCAAGTTCTTGAAAGAATTGGTGTGTCGTTTTGGAGTTCCGACAAGGATCATCACTGTCAATGGCACCGAGTTCACGGGTCACGCCTTCATGCAATATGTTCATACCCTCGGATGCAAAATCTCATTCGCTTCTGTGGCACAACCCCGGAGCAATGGATAAGCTGAGAGGGCGAACGCTAAGTGGTTCATGGACTCAAGACATGAACTTTCGATACGCTACAGAAGCATGGGAGGCGGTGGATCATGGAACTGCCATTAGTTCTCTGGTTCCTCAGAACGACACCTAACAGAGCTACCGAGCAGACTCCCTTCTCCCTGGTCTATGGGGTAGAAGCTGTTATCCCCACATAACTCATTTACGGTTCCCCTCGAGTGCTTGCCTATGATGAAGTAGCGCAAGATCAGCATTGGCATGACGATGCTGTGCTACTCGAGGAAAACTGTCTCCGAGCTGCTACACGTGTTGTAGGATACCAGCAAGCCCTGCATCGCTATCATAGATGCATGGTTCATGCACGGTGTTTTGAGGAAGGTGACCTTGTCCTTAGGTGCGTTCAGTCCGCCAAGGGTACAAACAAGATGTCACCAAAGTGGGAAGGCCCTTACCGGGTGGTACGAGTCACCAGACCTGGCCCAGTCCGTTTGGAGACTGGGGATGGCACTCAGCCCGACAGCCACCCTTTTGTACAGGCCTTGCCTCAGCTACATGTAACCCCTTGCACAAAGCATGGGCGATGACCCCGTGCAAGAGAAAATAAAGAAGTGTTGAGAAGGGGCCCCCAACCAAGATCACTGCATAAGCATTTCATGAGCATTTGCATATGCATATAGATAGATTCACATCCTGCATTCATTCTCATCTACATGGAGTTATAGGTTCCTACCGTGGACTTGGCTTCAACAAGGAGTTCAGAAAATTGCCCGGCACTGCAGTCCCCGGCAAGCCAAACAGATAAGTTTAACCTCCTGTCCTTTAGTATTCTGTAAGCTATAACTTGTGCATACGAAAACCTCGCCACACTCTCTTGAGGCTTAGGTGCTCCCATCCCAGACTCGAAAGTTGCTTCGAGCGAGATGGTTGTAGTGGCATTTGGTGAAAGGGAGTTGGCGGGGGGACTGGCTCCTCTGTCTGTTTCACGGCAGACGTAGTTCTCCGGCAAACAAAGAGGATGCCGGCAAGATAGCTTACCGAGAAAACTCGTTTTATTACAAAAAAGAGGCATTCCACCTCTGCATGGATATACACATGCACGGGTTCCCGACAAGGTCTATCTTTTTCATTCATATGCTGATACAAGTAAAACCATTACAGAACACAAAGATGGACTCGAGGGATTACATTATTAGAAATAAGATTTGACAATTGCCTACAAGTTTAAGATTGAAAAAAGAAAAGTGCCCCATGATGCCTTTGCCCCTGTCCATCTCCTACAGGAAGAGGTCGAAGAGGCTGGAGAGGAAGGCACTGCTTGGACCCGACGCCTCCCCAGGATCAGGATGGCGCCGTCTCCTAGCCAACAAGAAGGAACCAGAGGACACGGACGGATGGTGCCCCTGCCGAAGCCCCAAGCGGGAGCTGCAGAGTCATCGGCAAACACGACTCGTTGGAACGGTCGCCCCTGTTCTTGATGCGTTGTCAGTTGACGCCGCCCCCAGCGCCACCACCATCCGAAGACCCTTTTTGCGGCAAGGGGCTCGGATACCATGCTCTCCGAGCAATTCTCCAGAGAGCATGGTCGTCCCTAGAAGCCCTAGCGTTAGAAGACACTGCACGTCCCAGTGACGCATGCGAAACGGAAGCCTCCCCCACACAGAAAGAGGGCGACGCACGGGAAGAATTGGGTTCGCCTCTACTGGTGGCGAGACCCCATATAGCTCCTCTCCAGCACGGTGAAGGGAAGGAAAATAGGAGAAACCAACTACCACACACATGGCTCACCCTGAGCCTCAGTGTGGTGTCGTCTGCTTCCCGCCCACTAGAGCCAAAATTCTGGGTGACCCGGCGAAAGGCACTCCAGAGTCGCCATCCCCCGCGTTGTCGCTGCGCCGCCCGAGTCTCTCTTTTAAATCTAGGAGAAACTTCGAGTTGGAGCCCCGGGGACTGGCCCCAGGCTCTCTTCTTCGACATGACCAGCAGAAACAAAATGTGAGAAGAGGAGGACTGCAAAGATGGATGGCCTTCCCCTCCTCCACACCTCCCTTTTATTGGCAGGGCAAGGAGGAGAGCTGCTCCATCGATAGGCGGCCACCATCCTCCTCCGCCAATTCAAGACGACCGGGCCCTCACCATGATGCTCACCCATGCCATGCGCCTCTATTACCTACCCCGCGCGATGCATGTTGCATACGTGGCTAAGGATAAGGGCGCGATGGGAAGAGCAAATTGGTAGTTTCCACCCCGTGCGTTAAAGTCATTCACAGGCCATTACTGAAGCGGCCCCACCACTATTGGCTTTATGGAGCGCACGGGGAAACTGGAAACTGGCCAGGATTCAAGACTTATGAAGAAGCAGAAAGAGGACCTCAAGAGAACGGCCTCTTCAGCAACCCTGCCTATGCACTTATTTGGCCCTACCCGACGATGCTCAGCAGCGCGATCGGGACAGGCTCGGGGGCTTATGTCGGTGCAACAAACCCTGTGTGATAGCCTGGCTTATTAGGGATGATAGACTACTCATATCAATAAGGAATTCCTTCTTTTCTGGGAGCCCATTCGGATAGAACTCCAAAGTTAAGCGTGCTCAGCTTGGAGTAGTTTCAGGATGGGTGACCGACCGGGAAGTTGCTCCCGGGTGCGCATGAGTGAGGACAAAGTGCGCAGAAAAGACTAGTATTGATATGTGAGGCCAGTCTAGATCCCACCAGGAGTAACGACCACCGGCGGGTGTGTCCGGGGCGTTACAAGTTGGTATCAGAGCCGACCCTCGCGGTTATACGGATGTTTGCGGACAGTTTGCAGTCATGTTGTGCATGACGTTTGTGACTCGTCGTGGCACACGGCATGGCACATGTGCTGTCCTGGAAGCACAGACGGTTGTGCCAAGAGGGAACGTTCTTGTGGCCCGACGAGGACGTCGGTTCCTCTGAGTGAGGGTGTATGTGATAGCCTGGCTTATTAGGGATGATAGACTACTCATATCAATAAGGAATTCCTTCTTTTCTGGGAGCCCATTCGGATAGAACTCCAAAGTTAAGCGTGCTCAGCTTGGAGTAGTTTCAGGATGGGTGACCGACCGGGAAGTTGCTCCCGGGTGCGCATGAGTGAGGACAAAGTGCGCGGAAAAGACTAGTATTGATATGTGAGGCCAGTCTAGATCCCACCAGGAGTAACGACCACCGGCGGGTGTGTCCGGGGCGTTACACCCTGGGTCCATTGTCAAGACTGTGCACAGGCTCAAGACCAAGATTGAAGCACCAGCCCCAGCAAAAGTACAAAGAATCAAGAGGACCGAGGAACCAGCTCAGAGCAAAGAGACCAAGGACAAGCTAGAGAAGCAAGATATCACCAAGAGAAGGGCCTCCCTTGCCGGGCAGGCGAGCCCGGCAAGGGGCGAAGCCACCCCCGAAGTAGATAGCAGAAACGCCCCAGCAGGGCCTTCCGGGGGCTCGCGGAGGCCAAACCACCCCACCGAACACTCAAGCACGACCCACATCATCAATTAATGCGGTGTGATGCCACAAGATGATTAAGTGGCAGCCATTAGCCACATGGCAGCTAGTTCCCACAAGGAGAACCCGTAGATGACACTCGTCCTACGACGTGTCGAGCAGGCAGACATGGAGCTGGCGAGATAGCTCGGCAGCAGACAATGTGACGTTAAGCGGCTCATTTAATGCGCCTTGTCAGCCTGCAGAGTTAGGTACCATAGCACCATTCGCTATCATATCAGTGCATAATGACTACTTTGCCACTATGGTGACCCCTTAATCTATAAAAGGAGGCTCATGGCAACCGTAGAAAGGGTTGGAAAGTTGATGAACCCACACCACCATACGCGCGTAGTCGCTGCTGCCCTGACGCAAACCCTGCCGGGCATGTGTACCACGCACAACCTCACTCATTCCACCCTCAATCCACCAAAGTAGGAGTAGGGTCTTACGCCTCGTGGCAGGCCGAACCTGGGTAAATCACTTGTGTCCTCTCTGTCGTGCTGCCGTACGCCAATCTGCTCTTTGTGCAACGCGATGTCCCCCCGCTGAACTAGCAAGGGGTCACCCGGTCCCATAGGTGGCCGCGGATATCCCGCGACACATCTCGAAGTGCTTCTTCCTCTTGCCGAGTATGTCGGTTGCGTGCGGCGATGGTACGATGTGAGTCAAAGAGTGCACGTTGTGCCTCAAGAGCTTGTTTTTCTCGCTGTTGTTGTTCTTGACGTTGTGCCACAGCAACTTGCTCAACTGGGTGTTGGCGCGCTCGCTCTTCTTGTTGTTGGCGTAAGCGTTGCCCTTCTTATTGTTGGCGTAAGCATTGCCCTTCTTGCGCTTGCTCAAATGTGGCTTCGTTTTGACGGTCTCCATGTTCTTGCTCCTCAAGTTGCTCTTGTGAACTCTTGCTGTGAAGTGGGTTCTGGCTTGCATGTTGGTTTTGGCACGCGGCTTGCCGAAGAGTGTTCGATGTAGGTGTACTTCAGCCGAAGATGGAGTCGGAATGACGACTTGAGCGGCTCCGTCTTTGAGATGACGTAGAGGAAGAGCGCCGATTGATAAACCAAACCCATAGCTCATGAAATTGAGAAGACATGTTTGTGTTGATGTTGTCAAATTGTTCTTTTGTTCGCTCTTAGGAATGTCTCAAGTCGGTGGCGAGTAGCTCAAAGCGCTCTTGCATAGCTTCATTCTATTGGTGTAGAGCTCGTTGAACACCAAATAGATGTAGTTTGGTGATGTAGTTGTTCAATTCTTGAGGATCCTCGAATAGCGGGTTCATAGATGTACTTGGCCTATCCATCATTGCAAACAAGTATGTGAGTGGAACAAGGAAAGAACTATACCAAATGTACCTTGACCGAAGTTGAAGATGGATCAATGATCACTCAATATTGTAACCCAGAAATAGAACAATTGGTACTACTTATTGTTGATTCTCACATGATGAGGACATCACTAACAAGGTTACACCCACAGCTCCAAATGACACATATACAGGACCAATTACTAGAGCTCGCGCACGCCAATTAAATTACCAGGTACTTTCGTTTCTTGGTAATGAATCTAATGTTCATGAGAATATGATGCTGCCTAAATTGGATACATTTGTCTTGCTTACAAATGAAGGGCCTAGCTTGGACAAGAAGGATGAACATTGGAGCAAGATCAAGCATGGAGATGATGGCATGCGCAAGGGGAACAAGAATGGAGTTTCAATTGATGATTTCAGGACTTTGAAGCCACCATAATGAGTGCGAGAAGCCTTGGACGAAATATACAAGATGCCACTTCATAAATTTCGTCCAGAGGCTATTATAGGTGCTGTGTCACCTTATTATTGGGCCAGGCCCATGTAATTTCGAAATACTTGAGAATAGGCTGTTTTTAGAGTCCGTATGTGTGGGGAAACAAGAGTTAGTGTTGGTTTCAGACCCCTCCACCAAGGGCCACGAAATTCCCCCCTCTTTCCCCCATATATACAACCCTTAGGGCATCGTTTAGACTTTGGGTTTTGTTTAGATTAAAGTTCGCCATAGCTGCAACTTCGCGTACTTTGTTTGTGTTCAACGACCAGACCAAGACGCCACAGAACCCTACTTGATCAATAAAGCTTTCCTCTTGAATTCGCAATATCCAGATTGCAATCTCAGCTTCTTGCTTGTTCTTCGTTTGCCTGTAGTAAACAGACCTTCGTGGTCAGGTTGATCGTGCTCCGGCGTGGTCAATAACCTCTCGGAGTTGGTTTAGCGATTGCTAAGGCGCGACTTCCACGCACGTTCGTAGTCGGATCGTCAAAGTCGACTTCATCCAAACGATAGCCACCATCTCATCGAAAGACGGGACACCTTTGCCTCTATCATCACACCTACACAAATAAAACTTTTGGAGGAGCTTGGTGAGGATAGTGGCACAAAATTTATGAAATTTATGAGTAAGACTCAATGATATTGAAAATGATTTGCAAGTAAGCAAATGTCACAAGAAGACCAATAGCTATATAGGTACATGGAAACACACTCGCAAATAGATAAATGGGGTTGTGCAAACCAAGGGCGAGTGGAAAATGCTCTTGTTGCACAACACTAGAGAGGCGCTAGCACGATTACACAATAGAAGGATACGATACTTGTGCACGTCCTACGAGGCAAAAATGCAACGACTTCTATCCCACGTATGCTATATGTTTTTGTTTCTATGCGATGATCTAAGATGATCAAGTATGACACCATATGATATATTGTTATGCGATGCTATGGTTCTTGCTTAAAAGCTCTTTGCTTACTTTCTATTTTTCTTAGAAGCTTGGTTGGCTCTTTCTTTGAGCTCTTTTGCTAGGGCACTTATGCAAAACTTCTCAAACCAAGATAGCAATTGCGTAGATGCTATCACAACCTTGTTACACAAGAGATGATGTCAAGGTACCAAAATGATATCGCGATGTTGTATATATGCAATGTATGCTCACTAATGTGCACAAGTGACGTTGCTAGACAATACTCAATTGGCTAGTTTTGATAGCAAAGAGACGCAAAAGAAAGGCTATGGGGTTATCAATGCAATTGCGGGGTTGGATATACGAGAAAATTACATCTACAGTAACTAAACTTGTCTCTAGGGTTCAGTTTGGTCACTGTATTCATGAAAGATAATGTTACGGTCCCTGGACTCGCTGAATTGGGTCAGCGTGCGATAACTCGTACCATTTCGGCACATATTTTGGACACATGGACGTATTTGACCCAAAAAACGGTTTGACTCGCCACCTGTACAGGACACGTCGTCCATTTCATTAAGAAGCGAGCGACCACTTTCTTCAAAAAAAAAACTGAACGACCACGGTGCGGTATTGCATATTTCCCCCTGCCCATTTGGGATGGCTCGCCTTCTCCGCAAAATTCATATCGCCGTCTCCAAGGCTAAGGAAAGAAAGGGGAGCCGATCATGGAAGGTGATCGGCAAGGGTTTCATCACCACCGACGGAGCCATAGGCCGACGGAGCGACGGTGGCCCGCGGGTTCGCCGACAAAGCGAGGAGAACCATGGTGCCTCGTCGCTGCACGGAGGGAGACCCACTCCCTATCTACGGTAAGCATCTCCGAAACTCCGAAATCCTTTGTAAACCCCCCACCCTTCTCTCTGAAAGTTGTTAATCTCACGATTTAGATGGTGAGCACTTGTATTTCCTTTTAGATAGTTCATATTACTGATAGTGTTTGTTCTAGGGCTTTTGTTCTGCTATCGATTTTGGCTTGTTAACCTAGTCATTAATATCGTTCTGTTCATCTGCAGAAACAATTGACTATGCATCAAATTTCCGTCTTTGCAGAAATTTTGATGGTTATTTCCTTGGAGTTGGTAAAGATTGTTCATATGTGAAAGGAAAAAGCATATGGTATGATTATGTTGAGGGGGATGCACTGACCGTGGATAAGTTCGAAAATTTAGTAGAACAACTGGGATATGAAGTTCAGGGAAGACTACACATGTATTACGGTATGCCTAGGAAACTAATGAAGGAAGGAGGCCTTGTGAAGATAACTCGCAATGACAATTGTTTGAACATGAGGGCACATGTTACATTTCGGCACATGTAGCTGCAGATGTATCTTGATCTTGATGAGAGTTTCAGGAAATTTGACTGGGATGATGTTGTCGAGTTTCCTCTAACAGATATACCCACTGTTGTTAGTCCTATGAAACCAATTCAGACCATCAAGGAGGAACCACTAGACAAGCACAAACAGCATATGAAGAAGGAATTATTGGACAAGCAGATTAAGGAGGAAGCATTTGAAAAAAGGCAATGTCAGTTTGTAACTCATGACAACTTTGGGCATGATGCAGAGCAAGCAATGGAAAATACACTTGCACAACAATCAGTAGAAGAAAAAAATGCATATGAGCAGCAAGCTGTGGAGGATTTTGCAAAGGAGGAGCAAGAACTAGTAGTAACAAGAAGAGGAGTTTGCAGAGGAAGAGAAAGTTGAAGAGGTATCTGATTTTGTAGATGAGTTTGAAGAGGAAAATGATGGAGAACTTTCTGATGTTGAAGCTAATGGCAGTGAAGAGGGGTCTGAGTTTGTTGATGGTATTGCAGATAGTGACTAGGATGTGAGTGAGTTAGATGATGGTCTCAAAGAGGCCATAGTTGAAGAGCCTGTAGATGTAAACATTAGATCAAAGGCTTATCCTATACAATATTCGGATGAAGAGGAACTGCAGTTACCAGATTCTGATCACGACACAGGTGCAAAATATAAATTCAAAGGATTTAGAAAAGAAGATTTGCAAGATCTAGAGTTTAAGATTGGGCAAGTCTTCCAGTCTCCTGAGTTCTTTAGGGAAGCAGTAAGAGCTTACAGTTGCAAAAACAGATTTGACATTAAAATGACAGGCAAATGATTTCTACCAAGTGTTAAGCTTACTGCCCAAGGAACATTTGGTGTAGCTACGATAGCAGAACTAATTGCATGGTCATCAAGAGGTATAATAGTGAGCACAAATGTTCCAAGAAATGGAAGGTTAAGGCATTTACCTTCAGATTTCTTGCACAAGAATATTTGGAGTACTTCAGGGCAGATCAAGGCATGAATGTGAGAAATTTTGGCACGTTAGTTCAAAAGGATTGGAACATGACAACTTCTTGTAGTAAACTAAGCTGGGCTAGGAGAATGGCAATGAAAATTATCCATGGAGATGAGGAGGCATAGTACAACCTGCTCTGGGATTATGCAAATGAAGTTAGAAGATCCAATCCTGGCAGCACATTTTTTATTCAGTTGGACAGTGATTCTAGGTTTAGCAAATGCTACTTCTGTTTTGATGCTTGCAAAAGAGGATTCCTTGTAGGGTGTAGGACCATAATTTGTCTTGATGTATGCCATTTCAAAATTAAATATGGAGGTGTGCTTCTGTCCGAAGTGGGCATGGACCCTAACGATTGTATTTATCTTGTGGCATTTAGCATTGTAGATGTTGAAGACACTAACACCTGGAGCTGGTTCCTGAGAACATTGAAGCAAGATCCTGGAATTCAGAACACTGCACCATGGACTGTCATGTCAGATAAACAAAAGGCATGGCCTAATAACTAGCTTACTTGCTTGCTTCCTTACTTAACTTGCACACTAACTTGGTTTCTTGATTGACTTGCGGGGCCTAATAAATGTTGTGGAAGAGCATTTTCATGACTCAGAACACATATTCTGTGTTAGGCACCTTTGGCAGAATTTTAGAGGACAATTCAGAGGAGATGTTCTGAAAAATCAATTACGGAAGATAGCTAGGAGCACCACAACTGATCAATATGAACAATACATGGAAGAAATGAGGCTACTTGACAGTGTTGCTCATGCTTGGCTAGTAGAGAAGAGACCTAACACTTGGGTTAGAGCTTTCCAAATTGATTTTTCCAAATGTGACATTTTGTTAAACAACAACTGTGAGGTTTTCAATAAGTAAGTCCTAGTACTACCTCTTGTACATATAATTCAGTAACATGTCTGATATATGTGGTATATTCATAAACTCATGTTTATGCAGTACATGCAACTAAGGAACATGTTTATCATTGTGATGTACTTGCAGATATATCTTCTAGGCTAGGGACTTGCCAATTATTAGCATGTTTGGCAAAATCAAGTCACAACTATCAAGTAGGCATTACAGCAAACAACAAGAGGATAAGAAGTGGGATGGACCAATCTGTCCAAAGATCAAGAAAAGGCTTCTGAAGCACATAGAATGTTCTAGCAATTGTTACCCTACTAATGCTGGTGAAGGAATTTTCCTAGTTACTTCACATGGGAGAGACTACATTGTGGAGTTGCAAATGAAGGCATGCACCTGCAGAAGATGGCAATTGACTGGTATTCCCTATCCCGATTCCATATCTACTACGAAGATGAACTAATTGATCCAAAGGAAATTGTGCACAAGTTCTGTGCTCTTTGCAATTTCTCCAAGGCATATACTTGTATTATCATGCCTTGCAAAGACTAGAGAGAGTGGCAGAAAATGGGTGGCTGTCCAATTAAGCCCCCTTTATATGAGAAGAAACATGGGAGGAAAGCCAAGAATAGGAGAATGCAGCCAGAAGAGGTGATTGCAAGGCAAGGAGGGAAGAAGATCACAAGAGATGGTACTAGTATTCATTGTAGCCATTGTAACAATCCTGGACATAACAAAAAAAGGATGCTCTGCTTTCAAGCAAGGCCTACCTGCAGCAAAAACTATGCAAAAGCAAATGAGGAAGAGGTCAAGAACAACATTTGAAGAAGAAGACCCTCAACCTACAATGTCACAGGTAACCTCGATACATTCGTTTGAGCGACAAGTATTTCAATGCTTGATACATCCATTATAGCGACTACTATTTTTCAGTGCTCGATACATCCATTTGAGTGATAAATATTTTGGACTCCTATTATTTTTTAACAACAAAATGAGGCCACAACAGAACAACAAGCACGTGGACCATCAATGACCCAGGTAAGTGAGGAGCATGTTGTCACACAGGAACATGACATGCCTCTTATGGAGTTCTTCATCCACATTCAATGATGGAAATCATGAGAAATGAGGTATGTTCAATGAATTTATATCTTTATGTGCACGTTATAACTAGTTGGTGTACCTAACTTGTAAGAAAATTACTGCAGGCTCCTAAAGAAAATAAAAGGAAGATGCATGGACCATTGCCTGAAAGTTCTTTCCTCAAAGAAGCTAGAGCAGCAATGCCATCTACAGGAACCTGCACTACAACAAGACTAGGTAGTCTTATAGATAGAGTTGAAGTGATGAGGGAGGCCAAGCAGCATGCCAATGAAATTTTGCATGAACAGAGGTGTGCTAAAATCATAGAACAAAGAGAAGTAGCTGCTTTGCAAAAAGCAGGTGAAGCTCTTGCCAAGAAAGAAGCACAAAAGGCTAAAAAGCACTTGAAAAAGAAGCACTCAAGGTAGAGGCAAGGGAAAAGAGAGAGGCAGAAGCTAAAGCAAAGAGGGTTGCAACTGCAGCTAAGAAAGAGGCACTACAGGAAGCAAAGAAGAGGGCTTTAGAAGAGAAGAAAACAGCAGCTGAGGCAAATAAGAGGGATTTAGAAGAGACGAAAGCAGCAGCTGCAGCAAAAGAAGCCCAGGAAAGTAAACATGTTTGATGAATTCAGGTCTTCAATGACCATTTCATGCAATGGATTAAGTATTTTGCAATTTGTTCACTTAGGAACTTGTTTCTGGATGTTAAACTATGAACCTTACTTTCAACTTTCAGTTCAGTACTCTTTTGAACCATTTGTGTGTCATGAAGCTCTGTTCATGTTCAGTTTTTGTCAACTATATTCATTTGTGTGTTATGAAGCTCTGTTCATTTTCATGTTCAGTTTTGGTCAGTGTTCAAATGTTACACGCAAATCTGAATTTTCTGAATGTTAGAAAGTTCTAAACTTTTTTATTTAATTCACTATTCAACTTAATAAATGGTGCTCATTGTTCATTTTTGTACTAAAAATATGTGAATGCTGCTATTAAGTTCAGTTTTTGTCAGTGGTTAACTATCAAATCTAGACTGTAAATGATGTGAATTATGTGGTGCAAATGGTGATATTTAAGTTCAGTTTTGCAGCTCTATATTCTAAAAGATTTTCTCTCATCACAAAAACTGCGCTGTGGTCGCTCGCTTATGTATGAAATGGATGACGTGTCCTGTACAAGTGGCGAGTCAAACTGTTTTTGGGTCAAATACATCCACGTGTCCTGTACAGGTGGTGATTCGAAATGGTACGAGTTACCGTACGTGACCCAGTTCAGCGAGTCCAGGGACCGTAACTTTATGTTTTGTGAATACATTGACCAAACCGAACACTAGAGACAAGTTTTGTTACTATAGATGTAATTTTCTCTTGGATATACAAAGGTGTCATCGATGTTAATGTCCTTGTCGAGGTTGAGCGGTAGTTGTCGATATCGTTCCGTTCCAAGTTAGCATAAACACCTGATGAAACAGATAAACCAGAACTCAAATTATCCAAAACAAAATGTGTTAACTTTTCGAAGATGGAAATGTGTAATCGGTAGGGTTTGTGGAAAGCGTTTGTGGTGGCATAGTTGTGTGGTTATGCGTATGAGGAAGTGGGAAAGTATTGGTGGTATAAGAGTGTGTATGAGGAAGTGGAATGGAATCGGTCGTCCGGTGAGCGTCGGCCATCTGATGTTTCGGCTCGGGCGTTGAAGAGTCGGATGCCCGGTCGGGGTCGGTCGTCTGGTGCGCCAGTCGTCCGGAGGATCACGTTCTTCCGATGTTTTTGTTCTGTCGTTGATGCGTTGGTCGTCCGGTGAGCGCAGGTCGTCCGGACACCGAAGGGCGTCGGACGTCCGGTCGGCGTTGGACGGCTGGCCGCTGTAGACTTCACGGGCATGCGCTTTGGCTGGCTGGACCCTCCAGGTGTCGAACGTCCGGTCCTCATCGGCCATCCGAGGGCTGTGATCTTCAGACAGCTCCTTCTCTTGGTCCTTGTACTTGTCTTCCTCGCCGTCTTGTCCGTTGGATGTAGTTGATCCATGGCTATCCTCGATGTATCTGATCATGCATAGGATTTCCGCCTAAGGTAGTAGCCATGTCTCATATGGACAAAGTGGTAGTTCGGAGAGGAACGAGTTCACCTTATCTTCGATAGCCTTGGCTCATGCTCTTGTCATAGGACCAAGTGGTGTCGTGGGAGATATAGATACGCCCATGGGGATGCTTGTGGGATGCTCCGTATCATCTGGCCTTCAACCCTCAAGCGGTGCTCAGCTAGTCCACTAGGTACACCTGGCATGTCAGATGGTTTCCATGCAAAGATGTCACAATTCTCACTGAGGAACTAGATGAGCGCGGCTTCTATTTGCTGTCGAGTATCGTTGATATATTGGTTGGAGCGGCCGTGGGATCTTCCGGGTGATTATGAACTTGCTTTGTCTCACCCGCCGACTGGAAAGCTCATTCTGAAGCTGGCTTCTTGGACTGGAACAGGTCAGTCGGATTCGTGTTTCTCTTGTATTCTTCCAGTTCCACCATGTCCATCTGCTCATTGGCGATCTTGGATCCTTGCTGAAGATAGTCCTCAGCTCTTTGCCTATTCCCCATAATTGTGATTACGCCCTTGGGTACGGGCATCCTTAGCTTGAGGTATACGTAGCACGGACGTGCCATAAAACGCGCATAAGCTAGTCGACCGAGGATAGCATGATAGGCATTGTGGAAGTCTACCACTTCAAATGTTAGTTTCTCCTTCCGAAAGTTCTTCGAGTCACCAAAAACCACATCCAAAGCAATTTGACTGAGTGACTTTGCCTTCTTCCCTGGAATGACTCCGTGGAATTGCGCAGAGTCGGGACATCGGAATGCCCATTCCCTTTAGGGTCTCAGCGTATAGTATGTTCAAACCATTCTCACCATCCATGAGGACCTTACGCAATCGAGTGCCGCCCAGAACAGGATCAACCACCAGTGCCTGCCGCCCATGGGTAGCAATGTGAGCTGGGCGGTCCGACTGATCAAAGGTGATGGGGGTCTTCGACCACTTGAGATAGGTCGTGGTTGCTACAACTGCCATATTCACCTCCCGGTTAATGACTTTTAGTCAACTTTTGCTCTCAACATCAGCAAAAATCACCAGAGTGGCATTAACCTGGGGGTAATCTTCAGCCTTTTCCTCTTCATCATCTTCAGGACTTTTCTCACTCAACTAGCCGCCACGGACCTGCTGGATCAGCAGCCTGCACTGCTGAGTGGTATGTTTGGGTAAAATCAGGTTTCGCTCCTCATCTTTCTTCATGTGTATGGCACACGGCAGATCAACGACGTCCTGCCTCGATTGATCTCTCTTCTTCTTAGGAACCCACTGCTCTCTGGCCTTCCCTTTGAAATTGGCTTGAGCAGCAATGATGGCCGCTTCGGCCTAACCAATGGCTTCAGCTTTGCGCTTCTGGTTCCGACTGGAATTAGCGTTGTTGGGGTTATGCTCATTGGCTTTTCCTTTGCTGCTGTGGAGGTAGTTTTCTTCATCACCATTCGCGTACCGAGTGGCAAGCTCCATCGTTCAGTTAATGGTCAAGGTCCCAGATCACCCAAATTTCAGGATGAGCTCTCTGTAGCTGGCGCCTTCTTTGAAGTCACAGACCGATGTTGCTATGTTACATTTTCCACCACGTGGTGAACCGTTTTCCAACGCTGTATGTAGTCTCTCAAAGTTTCATTCGACTTCTGGACGCAGTGCTACAATTCAATCAACCCGGCGAGGCGCTTGTAAGTACCTTCGAAAGTCTTGATGAACAGTCGAGCCAAATCATCCCAGCAGTATATGCTGGCAGGACCTAGCTTATTCAACCATGCCCGGGCCGACCCTTCAAGCATCAAGGGAAAATGTTTCATGGCAACATAATTGTTTCCTTCGCCAATCTACGCAGCCACTCAGTAATCTTGTAACCACATATCTGGTTTTGACTCGCGAGTGAACTTGTTCGCTCCTGTGGCCAACCTGAAGTTGGGTGGGATCTCGGCGGTCCGTATGGCCCTGCTGAAACACTCGGGCAAAGAAACAAATGCGCCACTTCCACTCGGATGATCCCTATCTGAACTTTCCCGGTGAGCTCTGCCTCTATTGACTAGACCTTGCATGAGGACTGACCTTGCATTGAATCTCGGATCTCTCAGATCGATCGACTCCCTCCGCTCGTCGACATGTGGGCGTCTGCCGTCATACTGCCGGGGCGCGTATGGACCACCCCTCGGGAGGGGCGATGGCACTCGACAACGGTCATTGCAGTAATGTCGAGGAGGGAACTCATTGTGGCCTTGAGCCAAAAACTGATCTTGGTGATAACCACGATCTTCACGCCGCGAAGGCGATGTTGGACTGTGTGCCGACTAAACTGTGTCTGCTCTTACTGGCCTGCTATGAACCCTGTTGCGCGACTGGGAAACGGCTGAATTATGTTCCCTAGCTGCTCTGAGCAACACACGGATCTTCCTAAGACCTTCTCCTGCTTCGGATCAGGACGGTTGGATAGAATCTGCAATTCGTGCAGCAGTTGGGACATTCTAAATCGGAGTGCAGAATACCTAATACTCATTATGTGATCCATTCGGGAATAGTTGCCACTGCCGTCGATTGGGATTTGGGGGATGTCCATGAGCGTGATCGTCGAGTGATTTTTGGAGATCTACCAGACGCGCGCGTTCAGCTAGAGTGGCTATGCGCGTGGCTTCCAAGGTCTGGGCCTCGACAGTCTCCCCGACAATGGGGTTCTGAAGGACCTGCTCGTTCCTGCGCTGCAGCTCTTCTCTTTGTTCCGCATTGAGGGCGTGCGGGTAGTACTCATCGTTGGTGCGCAACGAGCCACTGCTTTCACCCCTGCCACAGGAAATCCGGGTGGGCTATGCTGGGAGCCGATCATGAGGAATTCCTCCGCTGGGTCGTTGCTTTCGCACTCACAAGGCATACTAGAGAGATAAGATGAATGATCAAACAAGCCATAGAGAGACTCATCGGGCTCTTTTGCCGCAATCTCCGAGGTGGACGACTGGTGAGCCACCGCATGCCTCACCCTTCCCTGGAGCTGAGAACGACTGGATTGCTTGCAACGACTAGCAGTGGGAAGGGAAGACACCATTAGAGCCGACTAGTACTGAGTCGACGGTTGCCAGAGGAGGACACTGCAGGAGTTGGCATGAAAGTGCGCTGCCCCGCGAAAAGGGAGCGCCTCCATGTCCAGATCGGCTTCTTGGAGCCATAGTGAATTGTCAGCAACAAAACCGATAGCTCCGAGATGGATCTAACATCCCAGGGATAGTCCGCCGCCAGAAACCATGATGAAGGAGTTCGAAGAACACAACCTCGTCGGAAGTCGCTTAGACGCCTGCCCCACAGTGGGTGCCAACTGTCGTGAGAACGAATTTGACTGGAGAGGTAGGGGTACGTAAGAGAGGGCCGAGCCTAGATACGGTGAAGTTGTACACTCGGATTTATGAGTTCAGGCCCCTCTCGGAAGAGGTAACGACCCTACTTCTCGGTGCTACGGGAGCTTTGTTGTATGGAGTGTTGAGTTACACGGGGTGCGAATTGCAGCAAATAGCAGTTGAATCGTTGTTGTCCTAATGCAGTAATAGAGAGCAAGAGCGATAGAGTGGGATTGTATCGGAATGCTCAATGGGGTTTTCCTTGCCTGGCACTTCTGAAGATTGTATTGCTCTTCATTAGTGTCATCGATCACATCGTCGGAACAACGTCTACTGAGAGGGGACAAACACCGATAAACACAGAAAGAACACAATCAATGCAATGCAATAATATGATGCATGATAATGACATAGCAATATGCTATGATTTGGGCTAATGCAGCTAACAACGATTTAAATGGAGTTGGTTTGAACACTAGATTCAAATTCAAACTCCACATAAGACATTTCAAATGCCATTAATTCAAATTGTCTTATACATGAACTTTAAGTTGTTCATACATGCATGAAAATGCCATATTCATATTCTTTGGATTTTTCTGATAATTTTTCATATAAAAAATATTTCATTTGTAGTTACAGTTTAATTTCAATGAATTTTAGAAGTCTGTAGCATTTTCTGGAATTTTTTGGATATTATAGAATTAAACTAATTCCAGAAAAGGCTTTACTACGTCAGCATGACATCATGCAGACGTCAGCAGGTCAACGGGCTGGTCCAGGTAAAACCTCACTAGTGGGTACCGCGTGTTAGTGACTAACTAACTAACCAATTTAATTAGTACTAACCTAGCTTAATTAGCAGGGAGGGCCCCACTTGTCAGCGACCCAGGGGAGGTCAAACCCCTGGTCAGCGAGTCAAACTCGCCGGCATATTGCCTCCGGTGGCAGCGGACGTGGTGGAGGGCTCGGGTTAAGCCCCGCAGCGACCAAAAGAGCAGCCGAGGCCATCTATGCGTAGCTAGAGAGTGCGCGCACCGAACCGTGGCATCGGTTCGTGCTGGGGAGGCCAGACTTGGCGAGCGCGGCGAGCGTGGTGGCGGCCAGAGTTCGGACGTCGAGCAAGACGAGGCTACGGAGCGCTAGCGGCTGGCCAGCATGGTTCTCTAGACTCCTGGGATCTCTAGGAGCACAACCATGCGATGAGTTTGAGCGGAGGAGCTCGCGAGCGCAAGGCTTGCCGGCCATGGCGGCGGCCGAACCTCGGGTGCACGGGGATGGCGGCTAGCGAATGGGAATGGAGGGGGCGAGCATAGGAGGGGAATAAGAGGCTTACTAGGAGGCGGAGGAGATGGTTTACGGGCTCGGGGACGCGTCGAAGACGGCTTATCGGGCGACAGCATCCGGTGGCCGTGGACGGGGAAGAAAGGTCGCTGCATCATCT
The DNA here is from genome assembly GCA_902687465.1 of Secale cereale. Classification (NCBI taxonomy): domain Eukaryota; kingdom Viridiplantae; phylum Streptophyta; class Magnoliopsida; order Poales; family Poaceae; genus Secale; species Secale cereale. The sequence continues at coordinate 290,672,177 of LR738714.1, forward strand.
TGGGGTCGTCTGGGCTTAAGTGGTTCGGCGGAGAGGTTCTTGGGGTCTGGGCAGAGCTTGTGGTCATGGCCACGGGGCAAGGGGCGGGCGGTGGGCGTGGTGTTTGGGGCAGCGCACTCTGGCCCGTTCGGGCAGCCGTGAGAGAGAGCAGAGGGGAGGGGAGAGGCTGCGGGTGATAGGGAGAGAGGTCAGGGGGTTCGTGCCATCACGAGAGGCATCCAGGGGGAGGAGGGGGCAGCCAGGCAGAGAGGAGGTGGCAGGCGCTTGCTTACGCTCGTCGCCCACGCGCTTCCATCCTTGTGGCTGAAGGTGGAAGATGACTGGCAGATGCCAGGTGGGTTGGGCTAGCTAGAGAAGTTGGGCAAGGTAAGTCCAGGTAAGTCCTTCTATGTGTGTTTTCTATTTTCTATATTCTTTTGTCTATTTTGATTTAGGAAAAGTACTAAATCATTTTTATAAATCCTAAAAATAATTGTTTCAAACAGCCCTCAACCACCTTCATAATTATTTGAGCATCTAAAATATTTATAGAATTTAAATGCCCAAAGTCAAATACAATATGATTTGATTCAAAAATCAAGATGACATAGAAAAATGTGCACCATTTTTGGCAGAGGTTTTTAGCCAAAACAAAAATGATGAACTTTTCTGAAGGGCATTTTGGGTTCACTGAAAATACTTTTATGTGAACCTAGTTGAATTCAGTCGGATGCTAGGGTTTGAACATCCCCATTTCAAACTTACATTGAAATCGAACATGATGCATGGATGCTCACAGATGCAACTAATTACAAAGCGAAGATCTGCATGGCACCGCGCAGGTGCTTCACTAGATGGACCAGGAACCACGTACCACCATGTGGGTACCTGCCTGGGCTAGTGGGTCGGCCGCCGAGCTGGGGCGACGAAGCTGCGGCAAGGGCTTGTTGCGGTCCTGCGTCTGTTCCCGGCAATGGTCTTGCCGGGGCCTCCGTGAGCGTCCTCGGCAAGAGGCTTGCCGGGGCCTCGGGGTGTCTTCGGCGAGGAGCCTTGTCGCGGCCTCGTGGGTATCCTCGGCAAGGAGCCTTGTGATTGCCTTGTCGTCTGCTTCTCATCTTGGGAGTCATAGACCTTTGTCTTCACAAAGATCTGCATGCCATCACGTGGGCACTTCTTGAGCCTTGGTTCCAATGATGTTGATGATGTTGGAGCTCCTAGGCTCAAGGGTGGCTGCGACGGAGGCGTTTGGGTGAGTCACCCCAGCAAGGGTTCTTGCCGGGGGCGTGCAGGCCGCCCCGGCAAGAGTCCTTGTTGGGGGAGAGCCTGTCTTCTTGCTTGGCCTTCTTGTGCCACCGTCTTGGCGTTGCTCTGGTAACTTTGTGTCTCTGGCTTCCCTCCTCTGCTTTGTTACGTGTGGTCGCAGGCGTGGCCCTGACTACCCGTGCACAAGTAAGGGGTATAAAAGAGGGCCCCTACTTTTGTACACCGACATGTATTATTCATGTAAACAGAATAACAATTATTCTCTGATTTGAATGAATAACCGTATTGCAATAAACACAATCTAATCATGTCCATGCCTCAACGCACACACCAGATAACATTTATCTAGGTTCAACACCAATCTCGAAAGTAGATGGAGCGTGCGATGGTGATCACATGAACCTTGGAAACACTTCCAACACGCATCGTCACCTCGCCCTTAGCTAGTCTCGGGTTTTTTTCGCAGCTTTTGTTTTGAGTTACCAATATTAGCAGCTGAATCCATATCTAGGATTGGGTCAAAGCAATTGTACTCCGCAGGTCAAAATAACATTCCAACTTTTGTTCTGTTCTAACTTGGAGTATTACCATCTTTATATCAAGAATGTCATGGGAATGGCACAACCTCCTACGAACCCTTGATACAGTGATACCTCTCGCCATCGTCGTTTATTCCTCGGTCTCCGTGTCGTTGTAACCGGAATACCGACAAATGAACCATGATGTGTGAATCAATACCCCTAGCAACCTCGTTGCTTGGTAGTTAAAGGACAACAATTTCATTCTTAGTGTGTTGGTTACTAAATCGCCATTCTAAGATTGATCGTGCTACCTAGTCCATTTATCCGGTGCACTCTTTGATCAATGAGTTAGGATTGCGTAAATCCCTCACTCTGGTGATCATATCATCTCCCCCTGAAAAGCAAGATTGTTTGTAAGCTTAATAACATATCGGTGGTTCGTGATTTTCCGATTATCTTCTCGGAAGTATTTCCAGGTTGTCCCCTGACCGCTATGTTGAGCTCGTGATCAAGTTGGTTTCTTATAAACCACCACTTCTCCAAGAATCTGTGTTGGATACCCCAAACTAGTTGGTTAAGCTAAACAACAACTTGGAGAGTTGGAAGATAAAAGCTTAACCCACATAGCTCAGTCCAAAGGGATATCGTGTGTGTGTATTGAAGATAGATGATATCTTCTTCAATTGATCCCCGTGATCATTTGTGTATCTATTGTCTTGTCTAAACTTTGATTTGAGTATGGGTTATCGTCAAGTCAAATCAGAACCAACGATATTCGTAATGTTGTCTTACTCATGGTTGTTCCCTTGAGCATACACCATTATATCTTTTGGGTCTGACCAATGCTATTACTTTGTTCACATTGTCATGGAATTCCATCTATATGGAAACCTGGATGAGTTATTGTTGAGCCCATCGACAACATCCTTATCTTCTCCATGATTTCGTTGAACCTCCAGCTAGTGTTGGAAACTTTTATAAGAGTTATCTTCATGTCCTGTTCATGAAGTATATGTTTGGTGCAAGAAGTGACTTTCTCCCAGTTCACGTGCATTAGGTGCAAGTTGCCGCCATGAATTCGAGAAAGTTAGTTTTGCTTCCTCCGGAATCATTCCAAGTAAGTCATGCACATGCGAAGTATGCTATGGCTTGAGAGATTAGCTACCTCCATCCTATCGGTATTCCCTAGCACATCAAGCCACCGACTGATTTGTTCAAGGAAGAGAAGTCTATGCTTGGGATCTAATCCATGGACTTGCATAGAGACTTCGATATCCTCAATGATGGTTCCCCACCAGAACTTGGTAGTATTTTATTGTAAGACTGCCATGTGATCATGTTGTCTGGAACAATGTGTTCACATGTGTGTAGCAGAACCAGCTCGTGTTTTGGAGCTTACTATCGCAGTTCATTTCCCGAGAATCTCGCGACGTCGTCTCATCTATTTGAGTTGCAAACTTTCATTTTTTCTCTCTAGACTCGATGAGTCTGGAATATCCTGACACCAGCCAGATCTGAATCTCAGGCAGATATGATGGTTGGTGCATTTTCCAAGAACTATAATATTGGTCTCTCGATAACCGGTAAAGTGGATGTCGTGGCCAGCACACCCAGCCGGAAGACCTATTGTTGTAGTATCTTCATTGAAGAAGTTGGCCACCTTCCCCATAAGGATTTCATATGATTTACTTCCTAGTTGCTTCTTATGGATTCTTGTGCTCCCGAAGTCCGACCTTATACTAGACGTTCTAGGTACCAAACCATTTTAATAAATGGGTTGTGCTAGCACATCAAGGAGAACATTAGAAGCGGAGCGCTAAAATGCTTCTCGGTCGATCATCCAGATTTTGTTTCCTTGACTCTGCCAAGGTGAAATCTGAGAAAATGTTATCTTCCTTTGCATCTGCATCGTCCATCGCTATTCATCATGGTCGTATGTTGTGTTGTCAGCACCATTGGCACGGATATTGGTAAAACCTTGATGAATATGGGAATGCTCAAGTTCTTGAGAGCATGCACAAGCACTAGGCGTTATCACCGACACTAACCGGGATTGCTCCCAGTGTTCTTGGTTATGCTATAACCCCTCAAATAGTAGATTTACTCTCTACTGTTGGGATTTACCCCAGTTACCAGAATCATTCCCAGCATTTGCATTTTGTTCCCAGCTTGCACCACCATTGTGCCATTTACCATGGGCTGCCCTTTTCAGCAATTGTTGTTCAGGATCATCTTCAAAAGTGGACTTACCATGGGTCCCATCCATTTCCGATGATAGGCAAAATCATCCCTTGTGTTGTCTTCAACAAGGTAGTCCACATCATCCATTCTGGCCCGAGAATGTCATTCCTTCGAACTCCGTCAAATGATCGATTGAAATTTGCCTTAAGCTGGTATAAAAGAGTTTCAATGATTTTTGAATCAAAAGTAATTCTTTTTGCCACTTAAGGGATAGTTCTACGAGTCACCTCCTCTAAGGTGCCCCGTCTGGTGACATCGATCACCATCTTCCTTAGGTGTGGAATTGGTTGCCTGCCAAGTGAACCTTCATCATCTGTTTCACTCTATCCCTCCGGATGTGTGTTCCGTGTCTTAGCTCAAGAGATGTTTCAATGTCTCACTCCTTGAGTTGATCTTGAGTTCCTCGGTCTTCGGGAAGATCGATTCCTATAGAGTTTGTCTCCGTTATCATCTGGTTGGATAAAGATCTCAAAGCAAGGATGACAAGATCAATATGATGCAATAAATCAACATCTCCAAGAAGGAAAATTGGATCGTGAAGATTGTGCTAGCTTGTGTCCCCTCTGAATTCTTACCCTACGCTTGAATCTCGGGACGAGATTCTTGTTTAGTAGGGGTGAGTTGTCAAATCCCTAGCTTTACTTTGCCCTAGGATAGTTTTTGCTTGTGCATCATGTTCAAAATTTTGTTAACTTGAAATGGGGATTGTTCAAACCCTGGCACCAAAGGAACTCAACTAGGTTGAACCTAAATAATTTTCAACGTATCCAAAGTGCCCTTCACAAAATGTTCATCATTTTTGGTCTTGGCTAAAACCTCTGCCAAAAATGGTTTCATAATTTTGGGAGCCATTTTGGATCCTTGAATTAAATCATAGATATTTGCATTTGGACATTTAAATCCTATAGATAATTTTAAATGCGCAAATAATCTTGGAAGTAAATGAGGGTTGTTGGGATTAATCCAGACAGTGCCCACAAATATTCCCAAGATTTATGAAAATGTTCTGGCATTTTTATTAAATCAAAACAAAAGCAGAAAATAGAAAACAGAAACTATTTTAGAAATTAAGAGAGAGAGCACTTACCTGTGCTGCCCACCTGGCGGCCCAAGTGGCCGGCCCAGCCCACCAGCCGCCGCACCGTCTTCAACCTCCTGCCAGTAGGCAGGAGGGCGTGTGCCCGACGCGCGCAGCACCACCTCCACCCTGCCTGCTAGCCCTGGCCCTCCCTGACGAAGCCACGCAGACACCCGAGGACTTCTCTCCCCTCCCCCTCACTCGCTGCTCTCTCTCCCTCCCCTCTGTTCTCTCGCACGCAGCCACCGAGCGGAGCTCGTCGCCGCCGCCCTGATCCACCGCGGCCATCGGCCACCACACGCCTCGCCAACGGGCCCAGACGCTGCGCCACGTCTCCATCGTCCTCTCCACCGAGCTACGCGACGCCGGAGGCCTTGCAACGCCGTCGCCATCACCGTCTTCAACCTCGGCCGCCCGAGATCGCCGGCGATTGCCCGCCTTCTTCGACGCCTCCCCCGGGCCGCAGAGCACCCCCACGACACCGCTGTGAGCTCCTTC
>LR738714.1:290677846-290833458 GCA_902687465.1 Secale cereale
CCCCGCGTGGTCTCTGTCGTGCCGTAGCCCTGCTAGCCGCCGCATTCGCGAGCATCCTGCCGCCAGCCATCTCGCCGCCGTGGCCACATGCCCTGCGCCTCGTAGCCGAGCATGCCACTGTGCTCAGCACATCTCCCAGCAACCCAAAACCATGTTGCACACCCCGTCTAATGCACTGCAGCCGTCGTTGCCTCGAGCTCGTGGCTCTGTCGCCGCCAAATCTCGTCGCCGGTGAGATTCGGGCCGCCCTGCGACCCCCTGCCTGGCCCATTGGATGCGCACGAGCAAGGGCTCCTCCCTGGTGCCAGCAGCGCGACGAACGGCCGTCCCTAACGCAAGTCCGGCGAGCTTCCGCCGCAGTTTTGGTCGCCGCCGGCCGAACTCCGGTTACCGCCGACGTGGCACTTAGTTAGGGACTAATCACCATTAGTTACACCCTCACAACCACTAACAGTGGGCCCTAGCCCTGGTCAAACCCCAGTTAGCGCTGGTTTTGACCGGATTTAGTCCATGTGTCACTGACGTGTGGACCCCACACGTCAGGTTTGACTCTGGCCGGTCAGTTGACCTGCTGACCTCAGCCTGACGCAATGCTGACGCAGTAAGTATTTTCTGGAATTTTAAATAAATCAGAAATGATTTATTTATTTTAGAAAATAGCCAAAACTTCTAAAAATCATAGAAAATAATCTATAACTCGGATGAAAATAAATTATATATGGAAATTGATCAGAAAAATCCAAGGAATATGTTTATGGCATTTTCATGCAGGTTTGAATAACTTACAGCCACCGTTTAGGACAATTTGAATAAATGGCATTTGAATAATCACATATGGGGTTTGAATTTGAACCTTTGGTTCAAACCAACTTCATTTAATTGTGTTGCTAGTTGCATTAGCTCAACCAACAGCATATTGCCATGTCATGATCATGCATCATATTGTCGCATTGCATTGATTGTGTTCTTTCTCTGTTTGCCGGTTTTGTTCTCTCTCAGTAGACGACGTTCCGACGATGAGTTCGATGACACCGTTGAAGAGCTATTAATATCTTCAGAAGTGCCAGGCAAGCAGAACCCCCTTGTTCATTCCGATACAATCCCACTCTGTCGCTCCTGTTCTCCTTGACTGCATTAGGACAACAATGATTGAACTGCTTTTTGCTGCGGTAGCTGAACCCCTTTCCTCTGCATGACCTGTCATTGCCACAGTAAATAGTTGAAACCCACTAGCATGAGTAGGAGTTGTTAGAGCCATGTTGTGCCTACTCATTCATGCTTTCTGGTTATGCCTGCTATAGCTTAGAGTTGTGTCAGGTCTGATTCATCGGGGATGAATTGGAATGTGGTGAACATGCCCTACTGTTGAGAGATAAGTGTGTGAACACGATTTGGTAAAGGTAGCGGTGAGAGGCCATGTAGGAGTACATGGTGGGTTGTCTCACTGGAACCGTCCTTAAGAACTGAGTTCTGTGTAAGTTGTCCAATGACAAAGCTACTACCATGCATTGGAATGCTTAAGTGCCCCTCTCGACTTATTAATCAACTCGATCTCTGTCCAGGAGTTGCAACTAGTTTCTGTTGTTTGTAGGTAGTGTTAGTAGTCTACCAAGTGGCACACGGTACATGTGGGCTTGGGGCAGACTAGGCACCGTGGCACGGTGTACCAAGCGTAGATCCATCCGTCGAGGTGGGCTTGGGAACCCTGCGCACATCGTTTGGGGCCGTGAGCGACACCCCGGCCGGATCTCCCCACGGATGGAACCCGAATAGGCGATAAACCTGGACGAGAGACTTGTGTGGTTAGTCAGGTCGTGGCCGACACCCTCGCCAGGCTTCCGCTTGAAGGTTGCCGAGATACACGACGTGTACATGGCGGTAAGTGGCGAGAGCGTGTGTGAAGAAGTACACCCCTGCAGGGTTAACATGATCTATTCGAATAGTCGGGTCCGCGGTTATGGACTTCTTGGATGCTTACGTGGTACATAGACAAGTGAAAGAGGATACTCTAAAATACTCAAGACAAGTGTGAGTGCTATTGATGGCCTTCTCGTAGGTAGACGGGAATGAATCCATAGTGGTGTATTGTTTAGTGAATATGTGGACTCGTGTGCGCCACCTCAAAGAGTTACTTGCAGTCGTAGTTTAGGATAGCCACCGAGTCAAAGCTGGCTTGCTGCAGTCAAACTCCACCACCCCTTTGTTGATACTGATGCATATGTAGTTAGTTCTCATGTAAGTCTTGCTGAGTACCTTTGTACTCATGTTTGCTTAATTTATGTTTTGCAGAGAGACTTCAGTCTCGCTAGTGGTTCCGCGTGGACTTCGACGTTTAGCTTGTTACCTCAGCTACGGTCTTGTGCCCTTGGAAGGGTCTTGTAGATAGTCACGCTTCCCAGCCTTTTTCATTTGTAGTTGTCTGTACCCAGACATGTTATGCTTCCGTTGCCTGTATGCTCTGTATGTTGGGTCATGTGACCTCTGATTGTAATAAATGCTATGATGGCTCTTCTGGGCCTTTATCTATATGAGTTGTTGAGTTATGTTGTGATGCCATGTTGTACAACACATACTTGCATGTTATGCGTACGTGTAATGTGTATTGCTATGTGTGGGATCCGACACCTAGTTGTTTACCTTTGGTAGCCTATCTTACAGAAATGTCTCCTAGTGCTTCCACTGAGCCTTGGTAGCTTCCTACTGCTCCGGAACACTTAGGCTGGCCGGCATGTGTCCTTCTTCGTTCCTGTGTCTGTCCCTTAGGGTAAATGTCATGCGTTGTTCCTTTAAGTCCTTGTAGCTTGCTACGACTTGGGTTCATACGTTGATGACCGACATGTTCGTTGCTGGGTCATGTATGCCTGTCTCTGTAATTTAGTGCCACTTTTGGTTTATAACTGGTCATGTCGGCCCGGGTTCTCTGTCATATGGATGCTAGCGACACTATCATATACGTGTGCCAAAATGCGCAAACGGTCCCGGGCCAGGTAAGGTGGCACCCGTGGGATACCGTGCGTGAGGCCGCAAAGTGATATGATGTGTTACAGGCTAGACCTGTGTGACTTAGGATCGGGGTCCCGACAACTTTGGTATCAGAGCCTGACTGCGTGTAGGATTAGCAAGCCAAACTGGTCGAAGTCGTGTCTAGAAATTCTTTAGTTATATAAGGGAATTGATTGTGGAAGGGAACGTAAGGCTCTTTTTACTCCTTTGCCCTATGCCCTTATGATCTGAGTCACCTTCTTCTTTCTACGGGGATTAAGAACTAGGCTTTCTCTTCTGCCTATCAGGATCACGTTAATTGTGGATTCAACTCTCAGTTCAGTTTATTCTACTTCTGTGTGTTCAACTGTTGATCTCAGAACCTTGACATTATGATGTCGAGTGGTTATGCTATCCTTGTGCATGAGTCTCAACAGTATTTTCGAGCATTTAGAACCGTTATGCTGTCCGAGTCATCCCAGGTCTCTAAACAATCTGATGCATTTGCAAATCATTCCTCCCTGTTCTGAATGTCCTTTCAGGCCAGATTAACCACACTAGTCGGTGTGTTAAGGTACTCCGTAGCCTCGACATATGTGTTGGAACTATTATTATGACCCTAGGTGTCTTAGAAGATCACCTAGTAATCTAGCAATGCTTTATATTCCCATTGTGATAATTCTGGCCGTCAATCTCGAAAGCATCCCGTGATGCCATTTAGTTAGTAGGCCTTCTATCTTTGGGTTCTTGAACCCAAGATTCATTCTACCTACTTCATGTTGGTAGTATTTGCTTGTCCCTTTAGGATATTAGTAACCTTGTGATAGTCCTCGAGGTCCATGGTATGTCATTCTTCCAATACCATGAACCGTTATGGCAGAAGTTCTTTTGAACCAAAAGACCACAACCAGAGTGTTCTTGATGAGTTCTCCATTCCACATTGTGATTCTGCCAATTCTACCTTTCTGCATGGGTTATCCGGAAGAAATATGTTGAACTCGTACGACATGCTAGTCTATGCATCCACAACTCGGAAAGTTATATGTTCCTTTGAGTTGTCCCTTTTTAGTTGTATTCTGACTTTCGTCTATCAGTTGATAGTCAGGAGTAGTTGTGCATTTGTGTTCATCGATGCCTTTTACTCTTGTGGTCCGTCAAGCCATTCTATTCCGGAATGACTAGGAGAAACAAACTCCAGTACCTTATCCATATCTAGGATTGGGTCAAAGCAATTGTACTCCGCAGGTCAAAATAACATTCCAACTTTTGTTCTGTTCTAACTTGGAGTATTACCATCTTTATATCAAGAATGTCATGGGAATGGCACAACCTCCTACGAACCCTTGATACAGTGATACCTCTCACCATCGTCGTTTATTCCTCGGTCTCCGTGTTGTTGTAACCGGAATACCGACAAATGAACCATGATGTGTGAATCAATACCCCTAGCATCCTCGTTGCTTGGTAGTTAAAGGACAACAATTTCATTCTTAGTGTGTTGGTTACTAAATCGCCATTCTAAGATTGATCGTGCTACCTAGTCCATTTATCCGGTGCACTCTTTGATAAGTGAGTTAGGATTGCGTAAATCCCTCACTCTGGTGATCATACCATCTCGCCCTGAAAAGCAAGATTGTTTGTAAGCTTAATAACATATCGGTGGTTCGTGATTTTCCGATTATCTTCTCGGAAGTATTTCCAGGTTGTCCCCTGACCGCTATGTTGAGCTCGTGATCAAGATGGTTTCTTATAAACCACCACTTCTCCAAGAATCTGTGTTAGATACCCCGAACTAGTTGGTCAAGCTAAACGACAAATTGGAGAGTTGGAAGATAAAAGCTTAACCCACATAGCTCACTCTAAAGGGATATCTTGTGTGTGTATTGAAGATAGATGATATCTTCTTCAATTGATCGCCGTGATCATTTGTGGATCTATTGTCTTGTCTAAACTTTGATTTGAGTATGGGTAATCATCAAGTCAAATCAGAACCAACGATATTCATAATGTTGTCTTACTCATGGTTGTTCCCTTGAGCATACACCATTATATCTTTTGGGTCTGACCAATGCTATTACTTTGTTCACATTGTCATGGAATTCCATCTATATGGAAACCTGGATGAGTTATTGTTGAGCCCATCGACAACATCCTTATCTTCTCCATGATTTCGTTGAACCTCCAGCTAGTGTTGGAAACTTTTATAAGAGTTATCTTCATGTCCTGTTCATGAAGTAAATGTTTGGTGCAAGAAGTGACTTTCTCCCAGTTCACGTGCATTAGGTGCAAGTTGCCGCCATGAATTCGAGAAAGTTAGTTTTGCTTACTCCGGAATCATTCCAAGTAAGTCATGCACATGCAAAGTATGCTATGGCTTGAGAGATTAGCTACCTCCATCCTATCGGTATTCCCTAGCACATCAAGCCACCGACTGATTTGTTCAAGGAAGAGAAGTCTATGCTTGGGATCTAATCCATGGACTTGCATAGAGACTTCGATATCCTCAATGATGGTTCCCCACCTGAACTTGGTAGTATTTTATTGTAAGACTGCCATGTGATCATGTTGTCTGGAACAACGTGTTCACATGTGTGTAGCAGAACCAGCTCGTGTTTTGGAGCTTACTATCGCAGTTCATTTCCCGAGAATCTCGCGACGTCGTCTCATCGATTTGAGTTGCAAACTTTCATTTTTTCTCTCTAGACTCGATGAGTCTGGAATATCCTGACACCAGCCAGATCTGAATCTCAGGCAGATATGATGATTGGAGCATTTTCCAAGAACTATAATATTGGTCTCTCCATACCGGTAAAGTGGATGTCGTGGCCAACACACCCAGCCGGAAGACCTATTGTTGTAGTATCTTGATTGAAGAAGTTGGCCACCTTCCCCATAAGGATTTCATAGGATTTACTTCCTAGTTGCTTCTTATGGATTCTTGTGCTCCCGAAGTCCGACCTTATACTTGACGTTCTAGGTACCAAACCATTTTAATAAATGGGTTGTGCTAGCACATCAAGGAGAACATTAGAAGCGGAGCGCTAAAATGCTTCTCGGTCGATCATCCAGATTTTGTTTCCTTGACTCTGCCAAGGTGAAATCTGAGAAAGTGTTATCTTCCTTTGCATATGCATCGTCCATCGCTATTCATCATGGTCGTATGTTGTGTTGTCAGCACCATTGGCACGGATATTGGTAAAACCTTGATGAATATGGGAATGATCAAGTTCTTGAGAGCACGCACAAGCACTAGGCGTTATCACCGACACTAACCGGGATTGCTCCCAGTGTTCTTGGTTATGCTATAACCCCTCAAATAGTAGATTTACTCTCTAATGTTGGGATTTACCCCAGTTACCAGAATCATTCCCAGCATTTGCATTTAGTTCCCAGCTTGCACCACCATTGTGCCATTTACCATGGGCTGCCCTTTTCAGCAATTGTTGTTCAGGATCATCTTCAAAAGTGGACTTACCATGGGTCCCATCCATTTCCGATGATAAGCAAAATCATCCCTTGTGTTGTCTTCAACAAGGTAGTCCACATCATCCATTCTGGTCCGAGAATGTCATTCCTTCGAACTCCGTCAAATGATCGATTGAAATTTGCCTTAAGCTGGTATAAAAGAGTTTCAATGATTTTTGAATCAAAAGTAATTCTTTTTGCCACTTAAGGGATAGTTCTACGAGTCACCTCCTCTAAGGTGCCCCGTCTGGTGACATCGATCACCATCTTCCTTAGGTGTGGAATTGGTTGCCTGCCAAGTGAACCTTCATCATCTGTTTCACTCTATCCCTCCGGATGTGTGTTCCGTGTCTTAGCTCAAGAGATGTTTCAATGTCTCACTCCTTGAGTTGATCTTGAGTTCCTCGATCTTCGGGAAGATCGATTCCTACAGAGTTTGTCTCCGTTATCATCTGGTTAGATAAAGATATCAAAGCAAGGATGACAAGATCAATATGATGCAATAAATCAACATCTCCGAGAAGGAAAATTGGAACGTGAAGATTGTGCTAGCTTGTGTCCCCTCTGATTTCTTACCCTACGCTTGAATCTCGGGACGAGATTCTTGTTTAGTAGGGGTGAGTTGTCACATCCCTAGCTTTACTTTGCCCTAGGATAGTTTTTGCCTGTGCATCATGTTTAAAATTTTGTTAACTTGAAATGGGGATTGTTCAAACCCTAGCACCAAAGGAACTCAACTAGGTTGAACCTAAATAATTTTCAATGTATCCAAAGTGCCCTTCACAAAATGTTCATCATTTTTGGTCTTGGCTAAAACCTCTGCCAAAAATGGTTTCATAATTTTCGGAGCCATTTTGTATCCTTGAATTAAATCATAGATATTTGCATTTGGACATTTAAATCCTATAGATAATTTTAAATGCCCAAATAATCTTGGAAGTAAATGAGGGTTGTTGGGATTAATCCAGACAGTGCCCACAAATATTCCCAAGATTTATGAAAATGTTCTGGCATTTTTATTAAATCAAAACAAAAGCAGAAAATAGAAAACATAAACTATTTCAGAAATTAAGAGCGAGAGCACTTACCTGTGCAGCCCACCTGGCGGCCCAAGTGGCCGGCCCAGCCCACCAGCCGCCGCACCGTCTTCAACCTCCTGCCAGTAGGCAGGAGGGCGTGTGCCCGGCGCGCGCAGCGCCACCTCCACCTTGCCTGCTAGCCCTGGCCCTCCCTGACGACGCCACGCAGACGCCCGAGGACTTCTCTCCACTCCCCCTCACTCGCTGCTCTCTCTCCCTCCCCTCTGTTCTCTCGCACGCAACCACCGAGCGGAGCTCGTCGCCGCCGCCCTGAACCACCGCGGCCACCGGCCACCACACGCCTCGCCAACGCGCCCAGACGCTCCGCCACGTCTCCATCGTCCTCTCCACCGAGCTGCACGACGCCGAAGGCCTTGCAACGTCATCGCCATCACCGTCTTCAACCTCGGCCGCCCGAGATCTCCGGCGATTGCCCGCCTTCTTCGACGCCTCCCCCGGGCCGCAGAGCACCCCCACGACATCGCTGTGAGCTCCTTCGATGTTCCCCTCCCCCCCCCTCCCGTGGTCTCTGCCGTGCCGTAGCCCTGCTAGCCGCCGCGTCCGCGAGCATCCCGCCGCCGGCCATGTCGCCGCCGTGGCCACAGGCCCTGCGCCTCGTAGCCGAGCATGCCACTGTGCTCAGCACATTTCCCAGCAACCCAAAACCATGTTGCACACCCCGTCTAATGCACTGCAGCCGTCGTTGCCTCGAGCTCGTGGCTCTTTCCCCACCAAATCTTGTCGCCGGCGAGATTCCGGCCGCCCCGCAACCCCCTGCCTGGCCCATTGGATGCGCACGAGCAAGGGCTCCTCCCTGGTGCCAGCAGCGCGACGAACGGCCGTCCCTAACGCAAGTCCGGCGAGCTTCCGCCGCAGTTTTGGTCGCCGCCGGCCGAACTCCGGTGACCGCCGACGTGGCACTTAGTTAGGGACTAATCACCATTAGTTACACCCTCACATCCACTGACAGTGGGCCCTAGCACTGGTCAAACCCCAGTCAGCGCTAGTTTTGACCGGATTTAGTCCATGTGTCACTGACGTGTGGACCCCACACGTCAGGTTTGACTCTGGCCGGTCAGTTGACCTGCTGACCTCAGCCTGACGCAGTGCTGACGCAGTAAGTATTTTCTGGAATTTTAAATAAATCAGAAATGATTTATTTATTTCAGAAAATAGCCAAAACTTCTAAAAATCATAGAAAATAATCTATAACTCAGATGAAAATAAATTATATATGAAAATTGATCAAAAAAATCCAAGGAATCTGTTTATGGCATTTTCATGCATGTTTGAATAACTTACAGCCACTGTTTAGGACAATTTGAATAAATGGCATTTGAATAATCACATATGGGATTTCAATTTGAACCTTTGGTTCAAACCAACTTCATTTAATTGTGTTGCTAGTTGCATTAGCTCAACCAACAGCATATTGCCATGTCATGATCATGCATCATATTGTCGCATTGCATTGATTGTGTTCTTTCTCTGTTTGCCGGTTTTGTTCTCTCTCAGTAGACGACGTTTCGACGATGAGTTCGATGACACCGATGAAGAGCTATTAACATCTTCAGAAGTGCCAGGCAAGCAGAACCCCCTTGTTCATTCCGATACAATCCCACTCTCTCGCTCCTGCTCTCCTTTACTGCATTAGGACAACAACGATTGAACTGCTTTTTGCTGCGGTAGCTGAACCCCTTTCCTCTGCATGACCTATCATTGCCACAGTAAATAGTTGAAACCCACTAGCATGAGTAGGAGTTGTTTGAGCCATGTTGTGCCTACTCATTCATGCTTTCTGGTTATGCCTGCTATTGCTTAGAGTTGTGTCAGGTCTGATTCACCGGGGATGAATTGGAATGTGGTGAACATGCCCTACTGTTGAGAGCTAAGTGTGTGAACACAATTTGGTAAAGGTAGCGGTGAGAGGCCATGTAGGAGTACATGGTGGGTTGTCTCACTAGAACCGTCCTTAAGAACTGAGTTCTGTGTAAGTTGTCCAATGACAAAGCTACTACCACGCATTGGAATGCTTAAGTGCCCCTCTCGACTTATTAATCAACTCGATCTCTGTCCAGGAGTTGCAACTAGTTTCTGGTGTTTGTAGGTAGTGTTAGTAGTCTACCAAGTGGCACACGGTACATGTGGGCTTGGGGCAGACTAGGCACCGTGGCACGGTGTACCAAGCGTAGATCCATCCGTCGAGGTGGGCTTGGGAACCCTGCGCACATCGTTTGGGGCCGTGAGCGACACCCCGGCCGGATCTCCCCACGGATGGAACCCGAATAGGCGATAAACCTGGACGAGAGACTTGTGTGGTTAGTCAGGTCGTTGCCGACACCCTCGCCAGGCTTCCGCTTGAAGGTTGCCGAGATACACGACGTGTACATGGCGGTAAGTGGCGAGAGCGTGTGTGAAGAAGTACACCCCTGCAGGGTTAACATGATCTATTCGAATAGCCGGGTCCGCGGTTATGGACTTCTTGGATGCTTACGTGGTACATAGACAAGTGAAAGTGGATACTCTAAAATACTCAAGACAAGTGTGAGTGCTATTGATGGCCTTCTCGTAGGTAGACGGGAATGGATCCATAGTGGTGTATTGTTTAGTGAATATGTGGACTCGTGTGCGCCACCTCAAAGAGTGACTTGCAGTCGTAGTTTAGGATAGCCACTGAGTCAAAGCTGGCTTGCTGCAGTCAAACTCCACCACCCCTTTGTTGATACTGATGCATATGTAGTTAGTTCTCATGTAAGTCTTGCTAAGTACCTTTGTACTCACGTTTGCTTAATTTATGTTTTGCAGAGAGACTTCAGTCTCGCTAGTGGTTCCGCGTGGACTTCGACGTTTAGCTTGTTACCTCAGCTACGGTCTCGTGCCCTTGGAAGGGTCTTGTAGATAGTCAGGCTTCCCAGCCTTTTTCATTTGTAGTTGTCTGTACCCAGACATGTTATGCTTTCGTTGCCTGTATGCTCTGTATGTTGGGTCATGTGACCTCTGGTTGTAATAAATGCTATGATGGCTCTTCTGGGCCTTTATCTATATGAGTTGTTGAGTTATGTTGTGATGCCATGTTGTACAACACATACTTGCATGTTATGCGTACATGTAATGTGTATTGCTATGTGTGGGATCCGACACCTAGTTGTTTACCTTTGGTAGCCTATCTTACAAGGAAATGTCTCCTAGTGCTTCCACTGAGCCTTGGTAGCTTGCTACTGCTCCAGAACACTTAGGCTGGCCGGCATGTGTCCTTCTTCGTTCCTGTGTCTGTCCCTTAGGGGAAATGTCACACGTTGTTCCTATAAGTCCTGGTAGCTTGCTACGACTTGGGTTCATACGTTGATGACCGACACGTTCGTTGATGGGTCATGTATGCCTGTCTCTGTAATTTAGTGCCACTTTTGGTTTATAACTGGTCATGTCGGCCCGGGTTCTCTGTCATATGGATGCTAGCGACACTATCATATACGTGTGCCAAAATGCGCAAACGGTCCCGGGCCAGGTAAGGTGGCACCCGTGGGGATACCGTGCGTGAGGCCGCAAAGTGATAAGATGTGTTACAGGCTAGACATGTGTGACTTAGGATCGGGGTCCCGACAGGGGACCCCTTGACAGTTCGACTTTGAATAAAACTCCTCCAGCAAGGCCTAACATTGGTTTTAATTTGCCTCATAATAACAACTTAATTAATTAATTAAAATTGCATAGGGGGTCGCACCCTCGGGGATTCTTTCTACATAGCAGGGGGGCCAGTGCTGATGGTGTTGGTCCCAAACGGGGAGACTGCGGGGTCACCACGGGGAAACTCGAGGATTGACTCCCGTAGGCTCACCTATCCAGACGTGGCCTGAGACGAGATACGCGCGGCTACTATCAGGGTGTCGGCACGCCGGCAGGTCTTGCTGGACTAGTTTTACCATTGTCGAAATGTCTTGTGCACCGGGATACCGAGCCTGATCGGATTTTCCCTAAGATAAGGAGTGATGATATTATATTTATCACTTCAGCTACTCGTGAGAGCTTGTGATGTGCTAAGTTGGGATACCCCTGCAGGGTTATGATCTTTCGAAAGCCGTGCCCGCGGTTATGTGGCAGATTGGAATTTGTTAATGTCCGGTTGTAGAAAACTTGACAGAGGATCCGAAGTAAAACACACAACTGTGTGAGTAACCGTGACTGTCTCTTTTCATTTTGAGAAGAGAACACGGTGGGGTTATGTTTGACTCGTATGTAGTTTAGGATGTTTAGCGATCAATGCTAGTTGCGACCGTTTGCGTAGATGCTCATCTTATTCTTGTACTCGTAAGTTAGCCACCATATTATGCTTAGCCGCTGCTGCAACCTCACCACTTTACCTCCTTCCTACCCATAAAGCTTTGCTAGTCTTGATACCCATGGTTATGGGTTTGCTGAGTCCTCGTGGCTCACAGATACTACAACACCAGATGCAGGTTCAGCCGAGTTGATGCAGGAGCTGGTTCAAGTGCTTCACTGGGAGCTCGATGAAGAGAGTGGCCGTATGCTTGTGACGTTTTCGACGATCAGTAGTGGTTTCTACTAGGGGCGATCCAGACCTGTGGTTTAACATTATGTTTGGTATCTTGTCTTTTAAATCTTACCCTTAGATGGGTTGTGATGTTTATTTGGATGATGTTTTGCTTATGTAATGTATTTTGTGAAGTGGCGAGTGTAAGACAACTGTCTTTTCAGTTTTCCATCCCTATTTTTACATGAGATGTGCAAAGGTACCAAACTTGCGATCATTCCAGAATGGGCTTATATCTTTAAGTCGTGCCTCGACACGTAGGAGATATAGTCCCATCCTGGGCATTACAAGTTGGTATTCAGAGCCTTCTCCGACCTAGAAGCCCCCACTGATTGATCGAATCGTTGACGGTAGAGTCTAGGCACACACTTGAAAATGTTTTGAGTCCTATATATATATATCGGAGAGTAGGATTTATGTTTGCTCCTCATCCCTTTTCACTCTGGTGAGGACTCCTGATGATTACTCTTGCCTCTTCTACTTTCAAAAAATGCACCAAGTTTTTTTAGGATCTCGCGAGTATTGTTTCGATTGTTCTGATGTCTTTGTGACGAGAACATTGTTCTCGATGCCTCCTGTCATTAGGGGTTGTGGCAGTGTCCCGAGGAGTTGAGCTCCGAGGTGTTGTCGTCACAAATATATCGCATCAGTTCTAGAATACTTAAGACGGCCGACATCGAAAACTCTCCTATGCGGTTAGTGGCAAGATAACC
This sequence comes from Secale cereale, assembly GCA_902687465.1. Taxonomy (NCBI): domain Eukaryota; kingdom Viridiplantae; phylum Streptophyta; class Magnoliopsida; order Poales; family Poaceae; genus Secale; species Secale cereale. The sequence goes on from LR738714.1 coordinate 290,690,635, forward strand.
CCGACATCACCCAGTACTGGGGAGGTAGTTCGGGAGTATTGCCATGGCTTGTATAGTGGATGCGTTTCGAAGGTCCGAGGTAAACGGTTTCCGGAAACAATTGGTTATGTGTTGAAGGATGGATACAGCTGGATGTAGGATTAGAGTTGAGTGCGCGGTGCTTCCCCTGTATCCCCAACACCTGATTGCATAACTGGAAAATTTTGGAAATTAATAGGTGGGTTCATCTAGTAGTTCTAGGCTTTCTTCCAACGAATGCATGATATGAAGTTCGGCGTTCTACATTGAGTGAAGTGGTTTTATGGGCCTGTTCCGATCGGGAGTTGCATCTTAAAGGATCCTTGGCTATGCTGATCCGGGGATTGCAAAACCCTTTTGTAACACGTTCCATGAGCTTTCAGCACGAATATGTCGAACGAAGCTTCTATCTTGCATTTGTTTTATCTGCTCCTTGTTCCTTTTATTTACCTTTTCTTCTTCCAAGTGGCTTCGCGACTAGTTGATGTACCTACGGAATTCATTCGTTCAATTCTCTGCTCGGATAGATGTGTTGCAACATAATCTTTTTCATAAACATATCTATCCTTTGTTTTTTTTTATTCTGGTATTCAAGTTGCTTCGATGTCAAATGTTGATTCCATACCTTTTCCTAATCGGTGTTCTCATATTTCTATGGGAGTGCTAATCCTTCTTGATCATCAAGATTTTCATGTTAATCCTTTTCAACCGGTGTGCCTTCTCTTCAAGTTATTCCATACGGACACCGTTGAGAAATCTGACGATTGTCTGTTTCATTCATTCCAAGTTGTCTTTGTTTTACCCACCCTCCCACCCTTTTTCTTTATGGAGCCAGAAATTCTCAAATGAAATATCCATTTTATTAATGTGATGTTTCTTCATTCGTTTCGTTCAATTTCATTATCCGGTGATTCTCAGGAAGATGCTCAAGAGCTCCAAGTTCATCATTCTTTTGTTCTCAAATTCTGCATGTGGATGTAATTCAAGATTTCGGTGTTGATCTTATCCTTTTCCTCATTTCACAATGTTTTCTTATTCCGGTGCTCCAATTAAACATTCTCCTCTTGCTATTCATATCCAGAGTGCTGAAGTTTCGCGTTTCCATTCTTAATCCGTTCAAGCTATTCTGAGGATTGTTATCTTATTCAAGTCATTTAATTCAACCGGTGCAATATCTATTAAGCAATCTTTTTCAATGGTGATTTATTTTGAGTGGGCCCTAACCCACAGGTCTTTTCCCAGGGTCTTACCTGACTCTTCTTTTTCCGGAGATTATTTTTCAAAGTGTGACGTAAGAATGATTTCCATCAGTCACAGGCCTTCTCCAAGATCGTTTTCAAATTCATTTCATGGTTGGTTAAACCTTCCATCTTTCATTCTTCCGGAGTATCTCAAATTATTCATGACATTTCTCGTCTTCATTCTCAACATTTGATGACCGGAGAAGTGTTTCGCTTAAATCTTTGCCCGTCTTCTTGAAGATTCGTGGTTCTAGCTTCTTGCCATCCTCATTATTGTTCAGTTTGTGAGGAATTCTTTTTATACCCACCCGAAGCATTCATAAATTCTTTTCCATTGTGATCCTCCGAAGGCCATCATTTTAGAAGATTATTCGTTCTCAGTTTTCATCTTCGTCCACCAAATATTCTTCATTGATGCCTCTTCGTTCGTCTCCCTATTCTTACGGTGGTTCATTCAAGTTTACTCTTCCTTGTTTTCGTATTAATTCACTCGTTCTTTCATAATCCTACCGGTGGTTCGTTCAAGATTATTCTCAAGCTTGTGCGAGATCTCTCTTAATCCTTTCCAACGAGAATAAGTAGTATGCAAAATCCTTTGGTTGTCATCAATTTAAATTGATGAAGGATATGCATGACATAATTCTTATTCTTATTCCTTCAAGGGGATGTAATTATTTTGTCTGGAGCTTGTTCATCATATCATATCCTTGGTTTTAAGTTCTCCATCTTGTTTTCCGGAGCTCCAAGTTATTTCAATTATATCATTTCAAAGGTCCATCTAATTCATCGCAGACCATGAATCTTATTCTTTTCATCTTTCACTTCTCATGCTTTCATTACCGGAGTTTTCATGGTGGTTCATCATGTTTTAATTCATCCTCGAAGTCTTCATCAAGATTCTTGCTGGAGCTCAAGCATTCTTCATCATGCTTCCAATTGCAATTTTTTCTACCTTTATTGTTTGAGATGGTGGTATGCCATTTTTGACAATTTCCCTTCATGTTTCATGATGATTCACGAGTTATCAAGAATGAGATATTTAAACCCATCATTTCTTTGTTCAGGAGATCTTTCCAACCATGCAATTATTTTCTTGGAGTCATCTTGGGTTATAATTCACCTAAAAGCTTTCCCTAAGGATTGTTGCTAATTATGGTGCTCATAAATGACCCAAGTTCTTCATTTATCCTTCCGGTGAAAGTTTTTCATCTTCTTGTTGATCTCAATCCAAGCAATTCGTTTCTGTTAGTGGCGGGTTGTCACCTCATAATTTTGAGATGTTTTCCATAAGCCACAACGAGCTTATTCTTTTCGTTGTTGATTTTCCAATAACTTTGTTCAACCCTTCTTTGTAAGGAGGATTTCCTAATTCATTCGTGGGAGGAGTTGTGATGCGGAGCATCCCAAGGTCATCCCCATGGACCCTCCTTCACCTCCTCAAGTGCCTCAAGGACCAATGACACGTGCTCGTGCTAGAGCTCTCGAGACCGAGGTGACGTCACTCCTAGCCCTACTTCCATACGAATCTTGCGAGACATGGTTGCTACCTCAAACGGATGTGCTTTGTGTGCTCAGGTGTGAAGAAGACCACTTTGGAGAAGGGCGTGAAGATGGACAAGTCCCCAAGTTCACGGACGAGGTGATGCATCAAGAAGGGCAGAAGGAAGCTCCAGGCCCCGGACATCCGGCCCCCTGGCCCGGACATCCGGCCCCTGGAAGATCAACTCCAGAAAGCCACCTGCAGCAGAAGCTACAGGGCCCGGACATCCGGCCAGGGCCCGGACATCCGGCCAAGCACGGCCCGGACATCCGGCCTCGGGCCCGGAAATCCGGCGCCTCTGTCCAGAGAGCACCCGAGGCTCGGCCGCTCCAGCCCGGACATCCGGACCCTCGCCCCGGACATCCGGCGCCCCGCGAAGCCCCGGACATCCGGCCCGACGCCCGGACGTCCGGCCCCTGATATGCCTGCGTGCATCCCCTGGGCCGAGGCCCGTGTACCCATTCGCCCCGTATACTATATATACTTCCTTTCCCATTCCGTTTAGGGTTAGCTGTTGGTTAGCTCATTTCTCAGACTTGTGTGGATTTCTCCCACGAGACCGTGCGCCTCTACGGAGAAGATCCACTACGGATTCAAGGCCTCCACATCGGAGAAGATCCTACGGGATTCCAAGACCTCCTCACGGAGAACACTACCCTTGTACCACCGTCGTTGACTATGGATCATGTATCGCACTATGTATGATGGATCTAGCGCTTGTGTGATTATCTTCGTGTTGATTTGAGTGTTTCCTCTTGTGTTTTCCCCGTTTTCCTCCTTGTGTTCTCCGTGATCATCGTGGGACACTCTCCAGAACGTGAAAGATCCGCTGATTAGGGTTCCACCCTACATCATCTTGGTATCAAGAGCAAGGTTGATCACGAATTTGGAGCCCCACACCCTGTCTTCTAACTTGTTTTTGTGGTGTTCTTCCCAATTTCGAAAAATTCCCCACAAAAAGAGCCCCAAATTTTTTTTGTGATCTGTTGATTTGGCAAGATTTTGTTGACTTTGTTCCATGGATTTGCTGTGCCACGTGTGGATCTAGCTTTTCCTCCACTTTTCCCCAATTTTCATCCACAAAATCCGACGAATTTTGGCCCCAAAATCATCGATTGCAAGGAGTTCTTCCTGGCCTCGGGCACCCCGGACATCCGGCCCGTGCCCCGGACATCCGGCCCGGCCCAGACATCCGGCCCCTGGCCCGGACATCCGGCCTCCCGCAGCCACTTTTCCACCACCACACCCCACCTTGCACTCCTCCACCGCCATTTTCGTTCGGTAACCCACCCATCCTTCCGCATACCACCACCACTTCCGCAACCACCATCGCTTACCCGCTCCGAGTTTGAAAAGTTTGTCTCTATTTGCCTTGGATACTTGAGTTGTGGTTTCACCGTTTCCTTGGATGTTTAGGCTACCTTGGAACGGCAAGACTTCGACAACACCACCGCTCAACTTCGGCAAGGACGGTAACATCGACGACACTTCGCTCATTCTACCTTGCAATTGCATTGTCACCCTATGAACCATCTTTGCGTAGCTTTCCCATTGAGACTAGCCATTTGAGTATTGCCGGGCCACGACACTTGTGCACATTAGTGATAGTCATAGATATTGCATACTACATCATTGTGAGTAACACCACATCATCTTGGTATCTTGCATATCTCCGTGTGACACAAGAGTGTCCCGCATACACAATAGCTACCTCGATCCGCGAAGCATGCATAAGTACCCAAAGAAAGAGCTCACAAGCTTCTAAGCAAACGAGCCAACCAAAGCAAAAGACAATAGAATCATACGCCTTGCATCCAAAGAGATCATACATCATAGCAACTTCATCTTGTGCTCAAGCATCGGCACATCATACACTCATAGCATACTTGTGATAGATAGTCGTTACGTTTTGCCTCTTATAGGTCGTGCACAAGTGCGTATCCGCCTATTAAGCAACCGGTTAGCGTCTCTCTAGTGTTGTGCAACACGAGCATTTTCTGTGGTTTTCCACATTTTCGCTCACCCTTGGTTGCACAACCACATTTATCTATCCGTGCGTGTGTTCCGTGTGCTACCTTTACTAGTGATCTACTTGTTGCATGAGCAAATTGTGAACCATTTTCAACATCATTGAGTCATTTTGACGATTGCATTGAATTTGTGCCACATCCTAACCAAGCTCCTCTCAAAGCTTTCCTTGTGTAGGTGTGAGAATCGACACGAAGTGATACCAATAGTGCTATTTCCGGGTTACATTATTGAGTGATCATTGATCCATTTTCAACCTTGGTTAAGGTACATTGATATTGTCTTCTCCTTTCTCCCACTCACATACTTACTTGTGATGATGGATAGGCCAAGTACATCTTCCAACCCGATCTTCGACGATCCTCAAGAAGCGAACAACTACGTCACCAAACTACATCTTTTCGGTGTCCAACGAGCTCTACATCAAGAGAGTGAAGCTATGCGCGAGTACATTGGTCAAGTCGCCGAGGACGCGCGCCAATTTGAAGCAAGGACGAACGAACAATTCGACATCATCAACACCAACATGACTACTCAATACAATGAGCTCCGGACATTGATAATCAACCGACGTTCTTCCTCAAAATCTTCGCAAAGACGAAGCCGCTCAAGTCGACACTCCGACTCCACGCAAGACTCAAGTACACCCACGTCCAACACTCTTCGTCAAGCCGCACGTCAAGCTCGACATGACCACCGGCATCCTCTACATGACAAGAGTTCACAAGAGCTATTCGACGAGCAAGAAAGCCGACGTCGTCAAAACCAAGCTACACTTGAGCAAGCACAAGAACAGCAACGACTACGCCAACAACAACAAGAGCGAGCACGTCAAGATCAAGAAGAACAAGACGCCGAGGCTAACCGCCAAGCACAACAACGTCGAGAAGCTCAAGCAATGGAGGCGCAACGTGCTTTACAAGATGCACATCGCAATGTGGCAGCCCGCACCGACAATCTCGTCAAGAAGAGGATTTCCTTCGCGATGAGATGCAAGAGGGGCGCCATCAAGCAAGAATGCAAGAAGAAGCTCCTCCTCAAGCGCGGCAAGAGCAACAACACCAACAAGACCATCTACATCAACAAGAGCAACAAGATATGGCAAACCGCCAAAATCGAGATCGCCCTCCCAATAGGCAAGGAAACAACGACGAGCATCGCTATGGCAAGCTCAAGTTCACCATGCCAAACTTCTCCGGAAGCATTGATCCCGAAGACTATCTCTCATGGGCATTGAAGGTTGACAAGATCTTTCGCCTTCACAACTTCGATGAAGAGAAGAAGATCGCAATGGCATCCCTTGAGTTCCAAGACTATGTTCTCATTTGGTGGGAGCAAATTATAGAGAGAAGAGAAGCAAAAGGCGAACCTCCTATCACCACTTGGGCTCAAATGAAGGAAGTCATGAGAGCAAGATTTGTGCCTACACACTACAACCGCGACTTGTTCAAGAAGCTACAACTCCTCAAGCAAGGAACCAAGTCCGTTGAAGAGTACTACAAGGAGATGGAGATTGCTATGATAAGAGCAAACATCACGGAAGATGAAGAGCAAACAATGGCGAGATTCTTGAATGGACTCAACTATCCCATCAAGAAGATTGCGGACTTCCAACCATACAACAATCTCCTCGAGCTAGTGCATCAAGCAACCAAAGCGGAGCGACAAGTTCAAGAGGACTACAAGTACTCCAAGTTCAACTCCAAGAACTTCGGCTCCTACAACCAAGCTTCAACGACTTCGGCTACTCCTCCTACCTCTACCAAGCCATCTACAAACATTGGTGACAAGTCAAGCTACAAGAATGCGACTACATCGAGTCGTCCACCTTCTACCAACAACTTCAAGCCAAGAGCTTGCTCAACTACAACTCCTACCGAAGACAATAACAAGACGAGCTCCATCAAATGTTTCAAGTGCCAAGGACGAGGCCACAAGTCATTTGAGTGCAAGACCGTTCGCACCATGATCATCAACGACGACGGATCTTATGACTCCATGAGCGATGATGAGATGGAAGCACTTGAGCATGTCGCTATGCATCGCCAAGTGAATGAAGAAGAAGACAATCAAGTGTTTTGCGACAATGACTCAAGCCCCAACCTTGTTGTCTCCAAAGTCTTGACACTCCAACATCAACAAGATGACGACCAACGATGTCACATTTTCCATACAAAGGCCGGCATCAATGGACGCTCCGTCAAGGTTATCATCGATGGAGGAAGTTGCCACAACTTGGCAAGCGAAGAGCTATGCGACAAGCTTCATTTGGTCAAGACGAAGCATCCTCACCCCTACAAGGTCCAGTGGATCAACGACGCCGGAATTCTTCGAGTCGAGCACACCGTGCAAGTCTCTTTCAAGATTGGCGCCTACGAGGACACTCTTGAATGTGATGTGATACCCATGTCCGTGTGCCACCTTATTCTTGGACGTCCATGGCAATATGATCGTGGAGTCACACACAATGGACGGACAAATCACTATCATTTCAAGATGAAGGGCAAGGAATTCGTGCTCCGACCAATGACTCCAAGTCAAGTAGCCGCCGACAAGCTTGTACCTACCAACCATCATGGAGAGAATGGTGAGAGAGCGAGCCACCAAAAAGAGAGCGAGAGCCACAAGCCAAATATGAGCGCCTCCACGATGAGCGACAAGAAGCAACTAGTCCTATTTGCCACCAAACGTGAGATGAGAGAAGTGTGTGAGAACCCATCGAGTGTCTTCCACCTTGTGCTTCCATGCAAAGGGGAAGCCAAACCTACTAACACTTCACCACCTCCACCTTTTGTGTTGTCTCAATTGTTGCAGGAATTCTCGGACGTCTTTCCCGATGAGCTACCTCCGGGTCTACCTCCAGTTCGCGGAATCGAACACCGCATCGACCTCGTACCCGGTGCTCCACTTCCAAACAAGGCTCCTTACGGCGTCAACCCCGAGGAAACAAAGGAGATACAACGGCAAGTGCAAAAACTCATCGACAAAGGTCATGTACGTGAAAGCTTAAGCCCTTGTGCCGTTCCGGTTATTCTCGTGCGTAAGAAAGATGGAAGTTTTCGCATGTGTTCCGATTGCCGTCCGATAAATGCTATCACCGTTAGATTCCGTCACCCTATTCCACGCTTAGACGACATGCTTGATGAATTATGTGGTGCCACCATGTTTTCCAAAATTGATCTTAAAAGTGGTTACTACCAAATTCGCATTCAAGAGGGTGATGATTGGAAAACAGCTTTCAAAACCAAGTTTGGGTTATACGAGTGGCTTGTTATGCCAATGGGCTTATCGGAAGCACCCGGCACATTCGTGCGTCTTATGCACTTTGTTCTTAGACCCTACATAGGTGTCTTTGTCGTGGTTTACTTTGATGACATTCTAGTCTTTAGCAAGTCGCTTGAGGAGCATGTTGACCATGTCCAACTGGTTTTGCAAGCACTTCGCAAACAACAGTTATATGCTAATATGGAGAAATGCACTTTTGGTGTTGATAAGGTTGTCTTTCTAGGATTTGTCGTTTCTTCTCAAGGTGTTCACGTTGATGAAACTAAAATTGAAGCAATTAAAACTTGGCCTCAACCAAAGAATCTCATGCCAGTGCGTAGTTTCCTTGGTCTAGCCGGTTTCTATCGAAGTTTTGTGAAGGACTTTAGCACCATTGCTATGCCTCTACACGCTTTGAGCAAGAAGAACGCACCCTTCATTTGGGGTCCTTCGCAAGACACCGCGTTCAATGAGCTTAAGAGCTTGCTCACGCACGCACCACTTCTAGCCCTACCAAACTTTGACAAACCGTTTGAGATTCATTGTGATGCTAGTGGTACCGGCATAGGAGGCGTGCTAATGCAAGAAAAGCGCCCAATTGCATACTTTAGCGAGAAGCTATCGGGAGCGCAACTTAACTATCCCATCTATGATAAAGAGCTTTATGCCTTGGTGAGAGTTTTACGTGTTTGGGAACACTATCTTAGACCTCATGAATTCATTCTTCATACGGACCATGAGACACTCAAGTATCTCAAAGGTCAAACTAAGTTGAACAAGCGTCATGCTAAATGCAGTGAGTTCATTGAGTCTTTTCCCTATGTCATCAAATACACCAAGGGCAAAGAAAATGTTGTGGCGGACGCGCTTTCCCGCAAATGCATGCTTGTAACACAACTTGAGTTGAATGTGATTGGCTTTGAGCATATTAAAGATTTATATAAGCATGACCCTTTCTTTGCAAATGCTTATGCTAAGTGTTTGACTCACACTTCTTGGGAACATTACTACATCAAGGATGGATATCTTATGAGAGCTAACAAACTTTGCATTCCCGAGTCTTCGCTTCGTTTGCTTCTTTTGCAGGAATCTCGTGGAGGAGGACTCATGGGACACTTTGGACGCGACAAGACATTTGCTACCCTCTCTAAGAACTATTTTTGGCCCAAGATGCTTCGTGACGTCTCACGCCTCACCAACCGATGTTCGACATGCCGCAAAGCTAAGTCCAAAGCTCAATCTCATGGTCTTTACATGCCTCTTCCTATTCCATATCATCCATGGGAAGACATAAGCATGGATTTCATACTTGGCTTGCCTAGGACTCAAAATGGCAAAGATTATGTGCTTGTGGTGGTAGATAGATTCTCCAAAATGGCTCATTTCATTCCTTGTAACAAGATCGACGATGCTTCACATGTTGCCACTCTCTTTTGTAGGGAGATACTTCGTCTTCATGGCGTGCCCAAAAAGATCATGTCGGACCGGGACGTCAAGTTCTTGAGTTACTTTTGGAAAACACTATGTGCCAAGCTCGGAATCAAGCTACTCTTTTCTTCGGCGTACCATCCACAAACGGACGGCCAGACGGAGGTGACGAACCGCACGCTTTCCACTCTTCTTCGTGTGTTGATCAAGAGGAACATCCGGGAATGGGAGTATTGCTTGCTCATCGCCGAGTACGCCTACAACCGCGCAAGACATTCGACCACCGGCAAGTCGCCATTCGAGGTTGTCTACGGCTTCAACCCGTTGTCACCTTTGGACATTCTACCTCTACCACTACAAGAGCGCATCAACATGGACGCAAGTGCACGTGCGAGCTATCTCAAGAAGGTGCACGAAGATACAAGGGCCATGATCGAGCGACAAGTCCAACGTCTCGCCACCAAGCTCAACGTCAACAAGGCACCAATGCTGTTCCAACCGGGAGATCTTGTTTGGCTTCATCTTTGCAAGGACCGCTTCCCACACGAGCGCAAGTCCAAACTTCTACCTCGCGCCGACGGACCATTCAAGGTGCTAGCTCGCTACAATGACAACGCCTACCAGATCGACATCCCGCGAGACAAGTACTCCATGAGCGACACCTTCAACGTCAAGGATCTCTCTCATTTCCATGGTGATGAAGATTTCGATCCGAGGTCGGATCTTTCCCAAGGGAGGGGAGATGATGCGGAGCATCCCAAGGTCATCCCCATGGACCCTCCTTCACCTCCTCAAGTGCCTCAAGGACCAATGACACGTGCTCGTGCTAGAGCTCTCGAGATCGAGGTGACGTCACTCCTAGCCCTACTTCCATACGAATCTTGCGAGACATGGTTGCTACCTCAAACAGATGTGCTTTGTGTGCTCAGGTGTGAAGAAGACCACTTTGGAGAAGGGCGTGAAGATGGACAAGTCCCCAAGTTCACGGACGAGGTGATGCATCAAGAAGGGCAGAAGGAAGCTCCAGGCCCCGGACATCCGGCCCCCTGGCCCGGACATCCGGCCCCTGGAAGATCAACTCCAGAAAGCCACCTGCAGCAGAAGCTACAGGGCCCGGACATCCGGCCAGGGCCCGGACATCCGGCCAAGTACGGCCCGGACATCCGGCCTCGGGCCCGGAAATCCGGCGCCTCTGTCCAGAGAGCACCCGAGGCTCGGCCGCTCCAGCCCGGACATCCGGACCCTCGCCCCGGACATCCGGCGCCCCGCGAAGCCCCGGACATCCGGCCCGATGCCCGGACGTCCGGCCCCTGATATGCCCGCGTGCATCCCCTGGGCCGAGGCCCGTGTACCCATTCGCCCCGTATACTATATATACTTCCTTTCCCATTCCGTTTAGGGTTAGCTGTTGGTTAGCTCATTTCTCAGACTTGTGTGGATTTCTCCCACGAGACCGTGCGCCTCTACGGAGAAGATCCACTACGGATTCAAGGCCTCCACATCGGAGAAGATCCTACGGGATTCCAAGACCTCCTCACGGAGAAGACTACCCTTGTACCACCGTCGTTGACTATGGATCATGTATCGCACTATGTATCGTGGATCTAGCGCTTGTGTGATTATCTTCGTGTTGATTTGAGTGTTTCCTCTTGTGTTTTCCCCATTTTCCTCCTTGTGTTCTCCGTGATCATCGTGGGACACTCTCCAGAACGTGAAAGATCCGCTGATTAGGGTTCCAACCTACATCAAGTTGTCATTTTCTTCTCCGTTCTTTCTTCCCAACGATCTTGCATCTATTCTTTCGTTCCGGAGGCATTGTGATGTTGCTCTCTCCAAACCATCATATCGCTTTATCGAGATCATGTTTTTCCCTGGCTTATCATTTAACCGGAGTGTTGTATTCTTCATTCTAGTTCTCTCATCTTATCAAGTTTTTCCTATCTTTTTAACCGGAGTGCTGTCTGAATCATTCTTACCCCTTGTGCCATTCTTTCAATTGTTTCAGAGGCTGTGTGTTGTTGTTTTCATCAAGTATCATTCCATCTCCTCAAGCTCATGTTAACTCCTTCCATTTTCAGACGGAGTGCTGTCCAAATTATTTCGTTCTTATTCCTTCTCAATCTTGGTTAACCGGAGTGGTTTTGAAATTCTTCCGTCATCCGTGAGCTCTTGCTTCATGTCTTTCAACCTATAAGGTTCTCATAATGTTCCTTGTTCCTCTTTACTAACGGAGTGTTTCATCTTCGTTCATCTCCATTCTATTCGTTCTTTCAAGATTGTTTAACCTCTCAACGTTCTTTGGTTACACTCGTTTGTCGAAGAAGCAACTTTGTTTTACCTCTTCTTTTTCGTTTCTACCCGGTGCCATCTCTAGGATCTCGGGTCGAGATCCTCTGTTAGTGTGGGAGAGTTGTGACGCCCGAAGACCGACGTCCCAGAAGATTCCAGAAGATTCCAGAGATTCCAGATGTTCCGGGTTCTCCCATGTGTTTCATTGTGCTTGTGTTATTTATTTTTTGCATTGCATCATAGCATGATGCCATCATGTCTTTAATCTTTTGCATCTCAACTTAAATAAATTGTGTGGACCTTCGGTCCATTTAAATCGAGGGAAGTGTGACTTCTCTTTATAACATATCCTCCCAATATTTAGGGAGCTACATAAATATTCCATTCTTTGGAATTAAGCATAACACACTTGCAAAATTCCCATGCCTATTCCATCTCAAGTTTGACTTCAAAACCTTTGCCAACAACTCATATCTCTTTTTTCAAGGTTCCTCCAAAAATGTTCACACTTCAAAAACCAAGTCCTAGTTCAAACCCATTTGAATTAAATTCAAATGAGTTTGAATTACATCTTTCGTCATGACTCTCCTATTTTTCGTGGACCGTGCACCTTTTTACGAGTCCGGGAAAATTATCCGCATGCCCAAGTTCCTTCCCTAATCATTCCTTTCTCTATCTTCTGTCTTTCTTATTTTATCTCTGCTATTAGAAATAAAAGAGATAGCTGGAGAGAGAGGCCCAGCCGCCAGGCCAGGCCCAAATTCCCATACCCCCCCAGCCGGCCCAATTCCTTCCAAGGCCCATCTGGCCAAGTCACCAGTCCATCCCAACCCTAGGCCCGACCCCAGGCTGCCTCCTTCTCCCCTCGCTCTCCCTCTCCGCCGCCACTCCTCGCTCTCCCCGATCCCAACTCCCGTTCTCCTCGCTCTCTCTCTCCCAGAGAGCCCAGCGCCCCGCTCCCTCCCTCAGCGCCGTCGCTCATCCCGCAGTGCCCGCGCCCTTCCATCCTCCGTGGCTCGGCGCCCTCCAGCCGCATCGCCAGCGCCGACCCCTCCATGCTCCAGCCGCCCGCGCCTGGCGCCCCCTCGAGCAGCCGCGCCCATGCCTCCAATCCCGAGCGCCAAGGCGTCGCCCCGAGCAACCCCCGTGGCCCTTTTCCTTTTTTTTGTTGCTATTATTGTTTATCTCAAGTACCCATGAAGCAGCAAGTACATCTACGTATGCACCCGTACATCTACATAACGAGTACATCTACCGACGCCAAGTACCCCTTCGGATACGTCAAGTTCAACTACGTGGATTCGCCAAGTACCACGACGACCCTCATGTACCCCTACGTCATCGACGACCGAGTACGTCTACCGTCGCAAGTCCCGAGACCGGCAAGACCGACCCGCCAAGTACATCTACGGATTTTGCACGCCTACGAACCGTGTACGACTACCGTCGCCAAAGACCCGTGTACAACTACTTCCCACTACACCAACGTGAACGACTACACCCCGTGAACAACTACTTCCTCTACGACCCATGTACCACTACTTCCACTACGTCCCTCGACGACTCGAACCCCTCTGAGAACGAACGTTCCGAAGGTATAACCTCGAGACGATGACCCGTGAATGCTTGTGTTGTATGAGATGTTTCCCTTGTATGATCCTTGCCCGTATCGTCTTTTGTCATGTTCCTCAGTTGCCTCGTCGCCGACCCGTGGGAACCCGGAAGCCGGGATCACCCCACCTTTCTTCTTGACACGCTCTCCGTCATCTTTTCACATGACAAGATTACTATGTCATAACCTTGAACTTAAAATCAAAACAAAATAAGCAATTACTATGTCATAACCTCGAGACGATGACCCGTGAATGTTTGTGTTGTATGAGATGTTTCCCTTGTATGCTCCTTGCCCGTATCGTCTTTTGTCATGTTCCTCGGTTGCCTCGTCGTCGACCCGTGGGAACCCGGAAGCCGGGATCACCCCACCTTTCTTCTTGACACGCTCTCCGTCATCTTTTGCACCGGTCTCTCAATGAGTTACCGGAACCGAGATGTTGCCGTTGCATCATTTTTGGATCGTTGCCGTGGCACCCTTTTCTTCCACCTCGGTGACAAATTCTCCTTATCTCGTCATGTTCACTTTTAATAAAATTGCATAAACTTGATCATGTCATCCGCATCATATTAACAACTTTAAGATGTGTGAATTGTTGTTTGCTTAATAACTGCTAAACATGCATATGGGTTTTTTCCCGGAATTTTTGTTTGTTGTTCCGGCCTCATTTAAAATGTCTAATAGGTAGTTTACTTTTGTTTCACCTCTTGCCATGTTAAAAACATTTAATCTTGTCTTGTAAATAAACGAGAGTCAACTAAATAAATAAAATGTGGTGTTTCGTCAATATGCAACTCGTTGCATATTGAGCTCCACTTAACTTGTAGTTTTGTTTGTGCTCATTGCCATGCCATGCATAATTAAACCGGACGTGCATCATACTTGGATGTGCATCGTATGCCATGTTTATGCTTGTGTGTTTACCGAGTTGTTTGCTTCTTTCCGGTTGCTTCTCTTGTTAGCTTCGTTTTCGTTCCGGAGTTGTGAGGATTCGCTCGTCTATGTTGCTCCGTCTACTTCATGGACCCGTTCTTCTCCCTTGTGGATCCCAGGCAAGATGATCATACCCTTGGATACCTTTACTACCATTGCCATGCTTAGTTGTCTCGATGCTATCTTTACATGTTGCGCTACCCATCTTTTATGTCAGCCTCTCCTTGTTGCCATGAAACCTCTAACCTTTGACACCTTCTTAGCAAAACCACTGTTTGGCTATGTTACCCGCTTGCTCAGCCCCTCTTATAGCGTTGTTAGTTGCAGGTCAAGATGAAGATCGTTCCAGGAGGGAACTTGTTGTTGGAATATCACAATATCTGTAATTATATATTAACACACCTATATACTGGGCATGGGTGGAAGGATTGGCCTTTTGCTCGGTGTTTTGTTCCACTCATGCCACCTTAGGCGCCGATAAACCGACATTATGTTCCTTGATTTTGCGTTCCTTACACGATGGGTGGATGGGGACCCCTTGACAGTTCGACTTTGAATAAAACTCCTCCAGCAAGGCCCAACATTGGTTTTAATTTGCCTCATAATAACAACTTAATTAATTAATTAAAATTGCATAGGGGGTCGCACCCTCGGGGATTCTTTCTACATAGCAGGGGGCCAGTGCTGATGGTGTTGGTCCCAAACGGGGAGACTGCGGGGTCACCACGGGGAAACTCGAGGATTGACTCCCGTAGGCTCACCTATCCGGACGTGGCCTGAGACGAGATACGCGCGGCTACTATCAGGGTGTCGGCACGCCGGGAGGTCTTGCTGGACTAGTTTTACCATTGTCGAAATGTCTTGTGCACCGGGATACCGAGCCTGATCGGATTTTCCCTAAGATAAGGAGTGATGATATTATATTTATCACTTCAGCTAATCGTGAGAGCTTGTGATGGGCTAAGTTGGGACACCCCTGCAGGGTTATGATCTTTCGAAATCCATGCCCTCGGTTATGTGGCAGATTGGAATTTGTTAATGTCCGGTTGTAGAAAACTTGACAGAGGATCCGAAGTAAAAGACACAACTGTGTGAGTAACCGTGACTGTCTCTTTTCATTTTGAGAAGAGAACACGGTGGTGTTATGTTTGACTCGTATGTAGTTTAGGATCTTTAGCGATCACTGCTAGTTGCGACCGTTTGCGTAGATGCTCATCTTATTCTTGTACTCATAAGTTAGCCACCATATTATGCTTAGCCGCTGCTGCAACCTCACCACTTTACCTCCTTCCTACCCATAAAGCTTTGCTAGTCTTGGTACCCACGGTTATGGGATTGCTGAGTCCTCGTGGCTCACAGATACTACAACACCAGATGCAGGTTCAGCCGAGTTGATGCAGGAGCTGGTTCAAGTGCTTCACTGGGAGCTCGATGAAGAGAGTGGCCGTATGCTTGTGACGTTTTCAACGATCAGTAGTGGTTTCTACTAGGGGCGATCCAGACCTGTGGTTTAACGTTATGTTTGGTATCTTGTCTTTTGAATCTTACCCTTAGATGGGCTGTGATGTTTATTTGGATGATGTTTTGCTTATGTAATGTATTGTGTGAAGTGGCGAGTGTAAGCCAACTATCTTTTCAGTTTTCCATCCCTATTTTTACATGAGATGTGCAAAGGTACCAAACTTGCGATCATTCCAGAATGGGCTTATATCTTTAAGTCGTGCCTCGACACGTAGGAGATATAGTCCCATCCTGGGCATTACAGGATACCCCTAAGGAAATTAAAAACAAGGATGACAACACTTGAGATCTTGGAATTATGCCTAGCTAAGGGCGTAAAATGATAGCGCTTGTTGGGAGGCAACCCAATTTGTATATCTTTGCTTTTTTATTTCCTTGTTTTTTCAATAATAAACCTTTAATACCTATGTTGAGATGTGTTTTTGTGGTTTGAATAAAGGTTTGTGCCAAGCAAAGCCTTAGGAACACGTTGGGTGTGAGTAGATTTGATCTTACTGAAAAACAAAAACTTTTGCGCTCACGAGAAAAATTCTCATTTTTATTAGAAGAGTGCTTTTTGGTTATTCTTTTTGGAGAAGATTAGTATACAAATTTCCCTCGCGGACCTATTTTGTTCAGGATTTTTAGAGTCACAAAAGTATTCGAAACTTCCAGATTAATACAGACTGTTCTGTTTTTGACAGATTCTGTTTTTATTGTGTTATGTGCTTGTTTTGATGATTCTATGGTTTTCTTTGATCAGTTTATGCCATAGAAAGTTGGAATACAATAGATATAATACAACAAAATATGAGTGGGTTTACTACATCACTTATAGTAGTGATTTGCTTTCTTATACTAACGGATCTCACGAAAGTTTTGTTGAGTTTTATGTGATTGAAGTTTTCAAGTTTCGGGTTATCTTACGATGGATGAAGGAATAAGGAGTAAGAAAAAGCCTAAGCTTGGGGATGCCCTGGCATCTCTAGCTATTATCCAAAGATAAGCAAGAAACTAAGCTTGGGGATGCCCCCGAGTGGCATCCCCTCTTTCTTCTAATGACCATTGGTATTTCACTCGAAACTATATTTTTATTCGTCACATGATATGTGTTTTGCTTGGAGCGTCTTGTATGATATGAGTCTTTGCTTATTTTGTTTTGATTTTAAGTCATCAAACCTTGTTGTACACATCTATTTGAGAGAGCCAAAATTATGACATGACTTGTTAGAATAGCTCTCTATGCGTCACTTCAATTTTGCTCTAGTGCTTTACTTATATCTTTTTGAGCACGGTCTACTTTAATATTTTTGAAGAAATACTCTCTTGCTTCACTTCAATTTATTTGAGAGTTAGAAAACTTTTAATAAATTCTCTCTTGCTTCACTTAAATTATTTTGAGAGAAAGAAAATTATTATGCTCATGATCTTCACTTATATTTGTTTGAGCTTATCAAAAGCAACACACGAAAATTAGTCCCAAAGTGATAGATATCCAAGAAGGATATAATGAAAACTTTCATGAAGATCATTGGACAAAATAAACTTGATTCCTTGTAATAGTTTTGAGACATGATGATATGATATGTGAGTCATGTTAATGAGTAATTATGCTTTAGTAAGAATATTCATGTTAAAGTTTGTGATTCCCTATGCAAGCACGAAAGTAAGTAATTATGTAATGAAATTATGTACTACTTGTGGTGCACTATTCGGTGTTATTTATCCTCAATGTTCGCTTATGAGATTATTCGTTTCATGGTTGGTCGCTTCCCAGTCTTTTGCTAGCCTTCATTTTGCACTAAGTATGATCTCTACTTGTGCATCCAAAATCCTTTATCCCGGTTTTGCCACATGAGTCCACCGTACCTACCTATGTGCGGTATTTCCTTGGCGTTCTAAGCAAATTTGTATGTGCCATCTCTAATTTACAAAATAAACTTCCCTTTTGTGTGCCCGTACTGCTCCCGAGGCAGTGAGGGGTGGCAGATATTTTCCATGCTATATGTGTTATTCTCACGATGAGTGTTTATTCACTTTTGCACGAGAGTAAGGCAAAGGTATTAGGGATGCCTAGTCCCGAAATGAAAAACAAATTTACTTTATGTTGTCAAATAATAAATTCCTTGGAAAGTCTTGGTATGGAAGGTAACCGTGGATTCGGCTAGCCATGGCTTGTGAAAGTTTGGTGGAAAAGGAATAAACTTTATTTATGTTTGGGAACCGCCTATGATATATCTAGCATGGAAAGTGTTGGGAACCTCAAGTCGTTTTCGTTGGTGGGAAAAGTATACCTCCCAAAAAAATGTATCTCTCAATTTAAGCTTTGAGCTCTGCACCTCTACAAATCCCTACTTCCCTCTGTGAAGGGTCGTTCTTTTATTTATGCAATTTTTATTTTTGAATTTGAGTCTCCATTTTCTGTGACAAGCACCAACTAGGAAATACTATGATCGTGCTTGAGCATTGGGTGTAACTAATATGCAAGTGTGTTTCATGAATGGATCAATGGTTGAGCATGATGGGCTAGGGATAACTTATTTTAGCATTGATATTTTGAAAGACATGGTTGCTTATTGATATGTTTGAATATTTAAATCTCATGTCAAAACTAGACTATTGCTTTGAACCTTATAAAAGTCCAAATGTCCATGCTATAAAGAAAATAATATGAATGACATGGTAGGAAGCATTCCACATCAAAAATATTGTTTTTATCACTTACCTACTCGAGGACGAGCAAGAGTTAAGCTTGGGGATGCTGATATGTCCCCAACGTATCTATAATTTTTTATTGTTCCATGCTATTACATTATTATCATTCTAGGATGTTTTACAATCATTTTATAGTCATTTTATATTGTTTTTTCGTACTAACCTATTGACATAGTGCCAAGTGCCAGTTGTTGTTTCCTGCATGTTTTTTACATCACAGGAAATCAATATCAAACGGACTCCAAACGTAGCGAAACATTTTGTGGTTTTTTTTGGACCAGAAGACACCCAATGGGCCAACGCAGCACCTGGGGGGTGCTCCGAGGGGAGCACAACCCACCGGGGCGCGCCAGGAGTCCTAGGCACGTCCAGGTGGGTTGTGCCCACCTCGGGTGACCCACGGACCGCCTCTTTGCTCTGTAAATACCGAAATATTCCAGAAACCCTAGGGGAGTCGAGGGAATTTCAATCCAGCTGTCGCAGAGTCCAGAACCACCAGATCCAATCTAGACACCATCACAGAGGGGTTCACCACTTCCATTGGTGCCCCTCTGATGATGCGTGAGTAGTTCCTTGTAGACCTATGGGTCCGTAGTCAGTAGCTAGATGGCTTCATCTCTCTCTTTTTATTATCAATACAATGGTCTCTTGGAGATCCATATGATGTGACTCTTTTGCGGCGTGTTTGTTGGGATCCAATGAACTTTGAGTTTTTGATCAGATCTATCTTTTTATATCCATGAAAGTTATTTGAGTCTTCTTTTGATCTCTTATATGCATGATTGCCTATAGCCTCGTATTTCTTCTCCGATATTTGGGTTTTATTTGGCCAACCTGATCTATTTATCTTGCAATGGGAAGTGGTGCTTTGTAGTGAGTTTGTTCTTACGGTGCTTGATCCCAGTGACAGAAGGGGAACCAACACGTATGTATCGTTGCTACTAAGGATAAAATGATGGGATATATTTCTACATAAATAGATCTTGTCTACATCATGTCATCGTTCTTATTGCATTACTTCGTTTCTCCATGAACTTAATACACTAGATGTTGGGGAATGTTGCATGGGAAACAATTTTTTTCCTACGAACACCAAAGATCAATCTAGGAGATGCACATCTACGAGAGGAGAGTTGGATCCACATACCCTTGTAGATCGCTAAGAGGAAGCGTTCAACAACGCGGTTGATGTAGTGGTACGTCTTCGCGGTCCAATCACGATCCGTCCCGTGAATCCGATCTAGTGCCGAACGTATGGCACCTCCGCGTTCAACACACGTACGGCTTGATGACGCCTTCACCTCCTCAATCCAGTGAGCGAAGGTGAAGTAGTAGCTCGAGTCCTCTGACAACACGACGGCGTGGTGGCAGTGGTGGTGGAGGAATTGCGGCAGAACTTCGCTAAGCACTACGCGTATGAGGAGAAGTGCTACAGGAGAGGAGGGGCAGTGCCAAGGCGTGTAAGGGTGCAGCTGCCCTCTCTCTACCTCTCTATATATAGGGGGAGGGGGATAGGGGGTGATGTAGGGTGGAACCCTAGATGGCTGATCTTTCACGAAATGTAGGGGATCCCACGAAGAACACAACGGGAAATCACGAGGGGAAACAAGGGAAAACACTCAAACCAACAAGAACAAGTCACACACATGCTAGATCCTCAAAAAACAAAGATATACGAGATCCATGATCAACAAGGGATGATACAAAGGGTAACCCTAGATGGCTCCAAATTCGTGAGAAACCTTGCTCTTGATACCATATGATGTAGGGTGGAACCCTAGATGGCTGATCTTTCACGGAATGGAGGGGATTCCACGAAGAACACAAAGGGAAATCACGAGGGAGAACGAGGGAAAACACTCAAACCAACAAGAACAAGTCACACATATGCTAGATCTTCAAGACACAAAGCGATACAAGATCCATGATCAACAAGGGATGATACAAAGGGTAACCGGTTCTTCTCCGTGAGGAGTTCTTGATGATATCCCGTAGGATCTTCCCGTGAGGGGCCTTGAATCCCGTAGGATCTTCTCCGCAGAGGTCTTGAATCCGTGTGAATCTTCTCCGTGGAGCGGCCGCAGTCACTCACAAGGAGATGAACCACTAGCGGATGAGCAAAGCTCTGTCTCAAATGATCTAAACCTAAGCTAACCCTAACTAGGAGGAGGTGGAGGAGTATATATAGTCTAGGGCCACGAAGGGGTAAGTGGGAGAGGGAAACATGGGCCTCTGGCCTGATAACTGTGTGCAGACAGCATGTAGCGGACGTCCGCTGGGACACTAGACGTCCGGTGGCACGAGAGAGACCGAACATCCGGTAACTCTCGGATTTCCGCTATTTATGTTCTGTAGTCGAAGTCACGGACGTCCGGTGGCCTCTGGTCGTCCGGTTGCCTGGGAGTCGCTGGTCGTCCGGTAGAGGCCGGACGTCCGGAGCCTGTAGATTTTCCAGCAACTTCTCTTGATTCTTGTACTTGGTGTCCTCGCCGTCTTGTCCAATGCTCGTAGTTGTTCCATGGCCTCCCTCTTGGTTCCTGGTCATGTATAACACATATGTTTGAGGTAGTAGCCATGTCTCACATGTGGAAAGTGAAGGTTTGGAGAGGAGAGAGTAAACCTTGTGTCTAATGGTGTGTACTTGAGGTCTCGTCGAAGTGAACATGGGGATGATCGTGGGATGCTCCGCATCATCTCCCCCCCCCTTGGGAAGATCCGACCTCGGATCGAAAAGCTCATCACCATGGAAACGGTTGTCGTGGACGGACTTGTAGTTGGACCGAGATGAAGACCTGGCGTAATCCAAGTAGTCCAAGGTGTCGCCGGAGTGGTGTACATGCAAGAAGAGCAAACACAAACGACACTAGGAAATACAATGGTTAGCGCACAAGTGTCTATCATGTAAGAATGGGTCCGTGTGACAAGTTTGGGCATGGCAAGGCACAAGATGCTTATCTAAAAGATGTACAATGACATGTAAAGCATTCATGTGAGCAAATTCATTTGTTGTGCACACAAAGGTAGGGTAATTGGCATGGTGCACAAAGCTACAATTTCTAACATTGTGCAAAATGATGTCATAGTGTGATGGTTTATCAAGAGCATGAACATGGCAATGGGTGCTCAATATGACTATGTGATCATGCAATTGATGTTTGGCAATGTGATGAATATGTATGAATATGCCATCAAGGAAGATCAAAACAAATTTGCTATGGAAATGCACAAGCTCATATATCATGGATGACATGGGAATACACGATGCAACAAGGCAATATAATGTGAGTCAATCCATGCATAAGATGCAAATTTGTCATGAGTAGTGGTGTACCAATGCTCAATGTCGTGGCATGAGTGGAGTTCCGAAGGTGCATCCAATAAGAATGAGCACTCCTTAATTTGAAGGTCCATAGGGTCCATGTCCAATGTCGGTCCTCCATCCAATAGATGTATCATGTAGACAACAAGAAGGAAACAACAATGAAAGAATGACCCATCGAATATGCGTAATTGAGGATGGCTCAAATGGAAGGAGTTCATCTTTAGGAGATTCTCGCAAATGTTGGTGTTGCGCATCATGTACGCCTTCGCATGATCAAGTTGTCGCATGATGACACCGCCTTGTGAATCCTTCAAAATGAAAGAACATGACACACACTCGGAAGAAAATGAGGTTAGCGGATTTGCAAAACCTATCATTCGTATGGTAAGATACCCAACAAGTGTAGTCATGATGCTTATCGTAAGAAAGGACAAGGTAAAGTGGCATGACATGTAAGCATATGATGCGATAACAACCAAAGGCATTAGGCTCAAACAAGCAAGCATGCATCACAAGTATGGTGTCCAAGTCTCCAAGATCAACAAACATAGCATTGTTGCACTCAATACAAGTGATGAGATATCCAACTATTGGAGACAAATGATAATGATCAAGATATATATATCATGTGAATGACATGAACATATATGTCATCAACCCAAGAGAGCAAGTAAGAGTGGTACATAGGTGATGCAACATAGCAAGCAATCATATTGATCAAGTCAAACAAGCTAGTAGTGCGAAGATGCAATGTACTAGAGGTAGTCATGGCAAGCATGTCATGTGTGCAAATTGTAGGCATGAATAATGCACATGGCATAGCACAAGCATGAATGCAAGATATGAGCAAAATAGGATCAATGTATTGGCGAGAGGCCATATGTAAATAGCAATAGGGCATCATGACTCTCCCAACACAACAAGCATCAATAGCGTGGGGCACAAACAAATCATGGTAGTAGGTACAAGTATCTCCACCAAGCATGCAAATACACATACAAGTGGCATAATGCTGAATCATGTGTAAGGGCAAGCAAGGGTCACAATTGCATGGCAAAGTCATAAAAAAAGGTATAACATGCAAAGTGAACACGATAGTATGGGCATAAGGTGACAAGTGGTAAATAACCCATAGCCGTGCGAGAGCCAAGTAAAAGAGATGCGCGTAGTGGTTGCACGAAGAGAATGGTGGTAAGCAGATTCCACGGAATCCCAAATCTTCGTTGCTCTCAAGAGCTCTTTTCATCAACTCATGGGATTGTGAGGTTGAAGAGTTTGCAAAAAGACCTACACAAGACAAAGGCAAAGGAAAAACTGTATGTGCATGGTATATGTACACATCATCCATCATGATGCGCACGTGTGTGTGTTGGTTAGCACATAATATCCAATGCTCAAAGAAATGAGATGCGTGATATAGAAACATGTCAGCCATCATGAGAGGTTTGTTGTTATGTATGGCATAATGGAGACTCACATGGTGTAATGCATCATGACAAGTAGGTAGAGCATTGTTATTCATGTAATGCATATGGTGCACACAATCGTGGTAACCATGCAAGGTATGGAATGCATCAAGATCTCCTAGTATGTATGAGGAAACTATGGGGGTCTCCTCATGAACCTTAGTGGAAATATCACATGAAGAATATTGACAACATCCAAAACAATGCATATCTGGAACAATGTGTTCATCGCATGGCATAGTAGATGAATTGCGCAAATCATGTAAAGGGAGCATGGCAATATCATCGCATTAAAAACAAAAGCCAATGACCATCATCTTGTCATCTATGCCACAAGTGCAAATAGGATTTACTTTAATGGGGCATGCACAATTACTATGTTGAGATTGAAATGATGCAATATGGGAGATCTCACTCATAGCATATGACAAGTTTAGAGGGTTCTCGGACATGATGTGACCACAAGAATTTTCACATGATATCCTATGGAGCATAGCATCACAACTAGGCAACTCAACATGCTCATCATCATATTCATCATAAATAGGTAATTCAAGACATGAGGAAGTCGCACTAGCATGAAGCATGTCACTAGGTGTGTCAACATCATGCAAGCAATCATTGTCAATATAGTCCACTAGTGGGACAAGAGAAGCACCATCACCTATGTTACCTTTAGATCTCCGCTCATATGTTGTAGGTGAGGTGTTGAAGACAAAGTAGCGGTCATTGTCATCTTGATGGAACCATGTGGGTGGTGCATCTTCTTCCACCATGGCCATCGGGTTGTCCATTGGAGGGACGGACTCGTCGAGGGTGGGCATGTCCTCTTGTAGGAGACCTAACATCGAAGAAACACACTCGGAGTAGAGGTTAAGTCGTTAGAAATCATAGTGGCCTCACATGCCCTATCAACTACCTCACTCACTAAGTGTTGTGGGTCACTCACTCCCTCTTGGATGCTCTCACTCGTATGGTTGGTGGAGTCACTCAAATGGCTCTCAACCTCATATAGGAGAAGTGGCATACTCTCATGTGTGGGGCTAGCGGTGGTCACACTCATCCTCTCAAAGAAATGCTCTCAATGTCACATATGGTGGAGTCACTCGTATCACTCATGTGGTGGTGGCTCTCCTCACATGGGAATTGGGGCATCTCGTCATATGTGCATGTCGAAGAGGTGTCGGTGCAATAGTCTCCATGCTCAACTTCCTCATCCGTAATGCCTCCAAAGATGAATGCGGTGGGATGTGGCAAATCATCACGCTCCTCCGAGGTCAAAGAGAAGGTCTCATGCTTGCTCGCGTAGCTTGACCCGGAGTAGGAGTCAAATATGGGCGCCGTCTTCATGGTGTTGAAGAGGTTCATGCTCGTCGCCCTGGTCAAAGGGGATGGCCCATGCTCGACCGTCTTTTCACCGTCGCTCATAGATGATTGCCTTGATGATGAAGACGTTGATGTAGATGAACTCATGGGAAGTAGGCAAAGATGTCGTACGTCCAAAGGCGAAGATGCCTTGATAGCACTTGGCGAAGATGCCGAAGTGATGTTTGTAGCCGTAGCTCCATCTTGGGTGTGCTTGTCTCGCGGTCTTATTATGGGCTCTTGAAGCTTGGGCTTGGCATGAAGTAGAGCGTCTTTGGACTTGTATGTTTGTGCTTGTCGAGCATCTTCATGAGGATGATGTCGTAGTCGTGCTTGAGCTCGTGGACGACTTGCGCTTGCATCCTATTTGTGGTCCGAAGACTTGTGACTTGAACGTCGCCGCCGAGAAGATGACGAAGGGGAAGAAGACTTGTAGTCGACCACCAAGTGTTTGAGCTCCGCAATTTGTTTGTTGAAGGAGTCGCACATCTCGTCGAAGGAAGCCATTCTCCTTGTCTTGGTGTGTCGTAGTTCGATGGCGAATTTGCCCAAGCGCTCTTGCATTGCTCGTTGTAGTCCAATGGTTTTCGCATGGATGTCATTGTTTGCGCCGTCGATGTCAAAGACCGGAGATGAAATGTCGTGCCTATCCATCACAAGACGCTAGCAAGTATGAGTGGGAGAAAGAGAAGAACTATACCAAATGTACCTTGACCGATGTTGAAGATGGATCAATGATCACTCAAATGTGGAACAAGGAAATAGCATAATTGGTACCAACTCTTGTCGGTTTCTCACACCTACACAAGTAAAGCTTATGGTGGAGCTCGGTGAGGATAGTGGCACAAAAATTGATGTGAAATGTTAGCAAGAGTCAATAATGTTGAAAAAGATTCACAAATTTGCATATGCGACAAGTAGACCCATAGCAAGATATGGTACACGGAAACACACACTCAAATAGATAAGTGGGGTCGTGCAACCAAGGGGTGAGCCAAAATGTGGAATCCACGAAAATGCTCTTGTTGCACAACACTAGAGAGACGCTAGCGCGATTGCACAATAGGCGGATACGAACTTGTGCACAACCTACTAAGCAAAATGCAACGACTTCTATCCCAAGTATGCTATATGTATGGTATTCTGGTGGTATGATCCAAGATGATCGAGTATGACAATCTTAATGTAGTATGATGCTATGGCTCTTGCTTACAAGCTCTTTGCTTATCCTTTTATTTGTGCTTAAAAGCTTGTTTGGCTCTTTCTCTTTTGAGCTCTTTTCTCATGCAAAACTTCACGAACCAAGATAGCAATTGAGTATATGCAATGACAACCTTGTATCACAAGAGATGATACCAAGATATGCACCACGGTGATAAGGTATGTATGATATGGGAAGTATGATCACTAATGTGCACAAGTCACGTTGCCGGCAATACTCAAATGGCTAGTCTCGATAGGTAAGTGACGCAAAAATGGGCTAGGGGTTAACAATGCAATTGCAAGGGAATATACAAAGGAGGGATACCACAATACCAAGATGATATGTAGGTTATCGTCTGTGGCGATGATGAGTGGTGGTGTTCTTGATGTAGATACCAAGATGATGGAGACTCGTCCCTAAGTAGCCGAAACACCTTAGGAAACGGAAAAACCACGAAATCAAAATCTCAAATGTCAAATGGTGGTAGCGACAATGCCATGGTGGTTGCGGAAGTGTAATGATGGGCTATACATGATGTCGGAGTTGAAGTCACGGTCCCTAAGTAGCCGAAACACCTTAGGAGACACAACCCACAGCTCAAACAAGCTTACACAAAATTGGGTTAAGTTTCGTTGGCTATGTATAGTGGACTAAGCTATGCGGAAGTGGTGGTGGTGGTTGATGATGAAGCGATTGTACCTAAGTAGCCTAAACACCTTAGGAGACTCAAATCACTACTCAAGCAACCACAAATGCTATGGTGAACAAAATGGTTAGGTTGCGGAAGTCGGTGGTGGATATGCGAATGATGTGGTGGAAGGCCTAGGCAAACTTGCCAAATTTGAAAAACTTTGATGGAATCAAATGATGATGGTAGTATTTTTTTTGGTATGGGGGATGTCAATACCTACAAAACGAGCTAAAGAAATTCAAAATCGGAGTTCGGATGAATTAGTTATGGACAAAACAAAAGTCAGCCAAAGTGGAAATCTACAGGTACCGGACGTCCGGAAATGGACGGATGTCCGGTGGCCGGACGTCTGGTCGGGCTCGGAAATCCAATAATTTCTTCCATATAGGTGTTTCCAATCGTTCGGTGGATGATGGACGTCCGGTGCTTCATGAGGGTCTGGACGTCCGGTAAAACGCCGGTCGTCCGGTGGGTCGGGGTCAATGCGGGGTTTGGGTTTCGGGACTTGATTTTGGGGTCAAAATTAATGAGATTTCGTGGATGGAAAGTGGGGAAACTTGGGGAAATGCTACATCCACTTGAAACCAAGCAAATCCATGGATCAAAATCAACAAAAGATCATCAAACCAACAAATCACAAAAAAATGGGGGCTATTTTTGGTGGAGAATTTTTCGAATTTAGGAACAAAATCACACAAAACAAGGGTAGAAAACGGTGGAGGGGGCTCCAAATTCGTGAGAAACCTTGCTCTTGATACCATATGATGTAGGGTGGAACCCTAGATGGCTGATCTTTCACCGGATGGAGGGGATTCCACGAAGAACACGAAGAACACAAAGGGAAATCACGAGGGGGAACGGTGGAAAACACTCAAACCAACAAGAAGAAGTCACATATATGCTAGATCATCAAAACACAAAGAGATACAAGATCCATGATCAACAAGGGACGATACAAAGGGTAACCGGTTCTTCTCCGTGAGGAGGTCTTGATGATATCCCATAGGATCTTCCCATGAGGGGCCTTGAATCCCGTTGGAACTTCTCCGCAGAGGACTTGAATCCATGTGGATCTTCTCCGTGGAGGGGCCGCAGTCACTCACAATGAGATGAACCACTAGTGGATGAGCCAAGCTCTGTCTCAAGTGAGCTAAACCTAAGCTAACCCTAACTAGGACGAGGTGGAGGAGCATATATAGTCTAGGGCCATGAAGGGGTAAGTGGGAGAGGGATACATGGGCCTCTCGCCCGATAACTGTGCGCAGATAGCACAGACGTCCGCTGGGACACCAGACGTCCGGTAACTCTCGGATTTCCGCTATTTATGTTCTGTAGTCGAAGTCACGGACGTCCGGTGGCCTCCGGTCGTCCGGTTGCCTGGGAGTCGTCGGCCGTCCGGTAGAGGCCGGACGTCCAGAGCCTGTAGCTTTTCCAACAGCTTCTCTTGATCCTTGTACTTGGTGTCCTCGCTGTCTTATCCAATGCTCCTAGCTGTTCCATGGCCTCCCTCTTGGGCCCTGGTCATACATAGCACATATGTTTGAGGTAGTAGCCATGTCTCTCATGTGGAAAGTGAAGGTTTGGATAGGTGCGAGTAAACCTTGTGTCCAATGGTGTGTACTTGAGGTCTCATCGAAGTGAACATGGGGATGATCGTGGGATGCTCCGCATCAGGGGGGCGCCCCTAGGAGATCCCATCTAGGGCCGACAGCCACTAGAGGGAAACCCTAGATGGGTTTTCCCCCTTAGGAGGTTTCGCCCCCAAGCCAAAGGGGTGGGACCCTAGGGTGGTGCCCCCACCTCCTCTGGCAACGTGGGAAGGGGTGAGGGGGGTGAACAACCCCTTAGTGGGCTGGTTTGCCCCTCCCCTTGGCCCATGACGCCCCCAAACACTTGCCGGGGCCCCCCGAAACCCCTTTCGGTCATGCTGGCCATTACCTGGTACACCCGGAATACTTCCGGACTCCAATACCCTTTGTCCAATATATCGATCTTCACCTCCGAACTATTCCGGAGTTCCTCGTCATGTTTGGGATCTCATCCAGGACTCCGAACAACCTTCAGTAACCACCATAATGACTCAACTATACTAATATCGTCACCAAACATTAAGTGTGTAGACCCTGCGTGATGTAGGGTGGAACCCTAATCGGCAGATCTTTCACGAGATGGAGGGAATCCCACGATGAGCACGAAGAACACAAGGAAAACAACGGAGAAATACACGAGAGGAAACACTCAAATCAATACGAATACGGTCACACAGGTGCTAGATCCACGATACACATCAAGATACCCGATCCAAAGTTAACAATGGTGGTACAAAGATAGTCTTTTCCCGGAGGAGGTCTTAGGGTATCCCTTGGGATCTTCTCCGGTGTGGAGGTCTTGAATCCGAGGTGGATCTTCTCCGAAGAGGTCGCGGTCTCGTAGGAGAGGAACCACAAAGGTCTATGATAAGCTATCCAAAAGCTACCTCGAAAGGATGGAAGTCAACGAGTATATATTACATGAGGTGGCGCCGTCGGGTCGGACGTCCGCTGGGTCACCAGACGTCCGGTGGCTCGGGAGGGACCGGACGTCCGGTAATCCTCGGATATCCGCTAATTATGTTCTGTCGCCGGTGTCACGGACGTCCAGTGGCTTCCGGTCGTCCGCTCGTCTGGGAGTCGCCGGTCGTCCGGTGAACGCCGGTCGTCCGGTGCCTGGAAGTGACCGGTCGTCCGGTGTGGGCTGGACGTCCGGTGCCTGTAGCATCTCCAGCCGTACTTCTTCTTGTTCCAAGCACTTGTCGATCTCGCCATCTTGTCCGCTGTGCAGAGCTGTACCGTGTCCTTCATCCAAGTACCTGAGTATGCATAGAGTTTCTGATGAGGGTATAAGCCATGTCTCATGTGAATCGGGAGGATGTTGAGAAAGGAGTAAAGTCACCTCGCTCTCGAGAGCTCTTGCACGGGCTCGAGTCATTGGTCCTTTGGGCACTTAGTGAGTCGACGGTATGTCCATGGGGATGACCTTGGGATGCTCCGCATCATCTCCCCTCCCTTGGGAAAGATCCGACCTCGGATCGAAATCTTCATCACCATGGAAAGGAGGTAGGTCCTCGATGTTGAAAGTATCGCTCACGGAGTACTTGTCTCGTGGGATGTCGATCTTGTAGGCGTTGTTGTTGTAGCGTGCAAGCACCTTGAAGGGTCCGTCAGCGCGAGGTAGTAGTTTGGACTTGCGCTCGTGTGGGAAACGGTCCTTGCGAAGATGAAGCCAAACAAGATCTCCCGGTTGGAACACCATGGGTGCCTTATTGACGTTGAGCTTGGTGGTGAGACAATGGACTTGTCGCTCGATCATTGCCCTTGTATCGTCATGCACCTTCTTGAGATAGCTCGCTCGTGCACTTGCGTCCATGTTCGTGCGCTCTTGTAGAGGTAGAGGGAGGATGTCCAATGGGGACAATGGGTTGAAGCCGTAGACGACCTCGAAAGGGGACTTGCCGGTAGTCGAATGTCTTGCGCGGTTGTAGGCGTACTCGGCGATGGGCAAGCATTGCTCCCATTCCTTGATGTTCTTCTTGATCAACACGCGAAGAAGCGTCGAAAGCGTGCGGTTTGTCACCTCCGTTTGGCCGTCGATTTATGGATGGTATGCCGAAGAGAAGAGTAGCTTGATTCCGAGTTTGGCGCATAGAGTCTTCCAAAAGTAGCTCAAGAACTTGACGTCCCGGTCCGACACGATCGTCTTGGGCACTCCATGTAGACGAATGATCTCCCTACAAAAGAGATTTGCAACATGTGAAGCATCGTCGATCTTATTACAAGGAATGAAATGAGCCATTTTAGAGAATCTATCCACGACAACAAACACGGAATCTTGGCCATTTTGAGTCCTAGGCAATCCAAGTACAAAGTCCATGCTTATGTCTTCCCATGGATGGTATGGAATAGGAAGTGGCATGTAAAGACAATGAGATTGAATTTTGACTTAGCTTTGTGGCATGTAGAACGTCGGTTTGTGAGACGTGAGACGTCACGTAGCATCTTGGGCCAAAAGTAGTTCTTCGAGAGCGTAGCAAATGTCTTGTCACGTCCAAAGTGGCCCATGCGTCCGCCTCCATGAGATTCCTGCAAAAGGAGCAAACGAAGCAAAGTCTTGGGAATGCAAAGTTTGTTAGCTCTCATAAGATATCCATCCTTTATGTAGTAACGTTCCCAAGAAGTGTGAGTCAAACACTTAGCATAAGGATTTGCAAAGAAAGGATCATGCTCATATAAATCTTTTATGTGCTCAAAGCCAATAACATTCAACTCAAGTTGTGAAACAAGCATGCATTTGCGGGAAAGCGCATCCGCCACAACATTTTCTTTGCCTTTGATGTACTTGATGACATAGGGAAAGGACTCTGAACTCACTCCACTTAGCATGACGCTTGTTCAACTTAGTTTGTCCCTTGAGATACTTGAGAGTCTCATGGTCCGTATGAAGAATGAATTTTTGAGGTCTAAGATAATGTTCCCAAACACGTAAAACTCTCACCAAGGCATAAAGCTCTTTATCATAGATGGGGTAGTTAAGTTGCGCTCCGGATAGCTTCTTGCTAAAGTACGCAATTGGGCGTTTCT
Organism: Secale cereale; assembly: GCA_902687465.1. Lineage (NCBI taxonomy): Eukaryota > Viridiplantae > Streptophyta > Magnoliopsida > Poales > Poaceae > Secale > Secale cereale. Next base: position 290,721,867 of record LR738714.1, read on the forward strand.
CTTGCATTAACACGCCACCTATGCCGGTACCACTAGCGTCACAATGAATCTCGAAAGGTTTATCAAAGTTTGGTAGGGCTAGAAGTGGTGCATGTGTAAGCAAGCTTTTTAGCTCATTGAACGCGGTGTCTTGTGAAGGACCCCAAATGAAGGGTGCGTTCTTCTTGCTCAAGGCGTGTAGAGGCATAGCAATGGTGCTAAAGTCCTTTACAAAACGTCGGTAGAAACCGGCTAGACCAAGGAAACTACGCACTTGCATGAGATTCGGTGGTTGAGGCCAAGTTTTAATTGCTTCAATTTTTGTTTCATCAACGTGGACACCTTGTGAAGAAACGACAAATCGTAGGAAGAGAACCTTGTCAACGCCAAAAGTGCATTTCTCCATGTTAGCATATAAGCACTCTTTCCGAAGGGTTTGTAAAACATACGGATGTGTGTCACATGGTCCTCAAGCGATTTGCTAAAAACGAGGATGTCATCAAAGTAAACCACTACAAAGATGCCTATGTAGGGTCGTAGACAAAAATGCATAAGACGCATAAATAAACCGGGTGCTTCCGATAAACCCATTGGGATGACAAGCCACTCATATAATCCGAATTTGGTTTTGAAAGCTGTTTTCCACTCATCACCCTCTTGAATGCGAATTTGGTAGTAACCACTTTTAAGATCAATTTTTGAAAAGATGGTGGCACCACATAATTCATCAAGCATGTTGTCTAAGCGTGGGATAGGATAACGGTATCTAACGGTGATAGCATTTCTAGGTCGACAATCGGAGCACATGCAAAAACTTCCATCTTTCTTAGGCACGAGAATAACCGAAACGGCACAAGGGCTTGAGCTTTCACGTACATGACCTTTGTTGATGAGTTGTTGCACTTGCCATTGTATCTCCTTGGTTTCCTCGGGGTTGATGCGGTAAGGAGCCTTGTTTGGAAGTGGTGCACCGGGTATGAGGTCAATGCGGTGTTCGATTCCGCGAAGTGGAGGTAGACCCGGAGGTAGCTCATCGGGAAAGACGTCCGAGAATTCCTGCAACAATTGAGACAACACTAAAGGTAGAGGTGGTGAAGTGTTAGTAGGTTTGGCTTCCCCTTTGCATAAAAGCACAAGGTGAAAGATACTCGATGGGTTCTCACACACTTCTCTCATCTCACTTTTGGTGGCAAATAGCACTAGTTGCTTCTTGTCGCTCATCATGGAGTCGCTCATATTTGGCTTGTGGCTCTCACTCTCCTTTTGGTGGCTCACTCTCTCACCATTCTCTCCACGATGGTTGGTAGGTAAGTGCTTGTCAGCGGCTACTTGACTTGGAGACATTGGTCGTAGCACGAATTCGTTGCCCTTCATCTTGAAGCTATAGTGATTGGTCCGTCCATTGTTTGTGACTCCACGATCATATTGCCATGGTCGTCCAAGAATAAGGTGGCACACGTTCATAGGGACCACATCACACTCAAGAGTGTCCTCGTAGGAGCCTGTTGTGACACCCCGAGACCGGTGCGCTAGGTGTCAACCAGTTATTCGTTGCCGTTGCCTTGTCATCTGCTTGCGTGTTGCATCTTGCCATGTCATCATGTGTGTTGCATCATCATGTTTTCAAAACTTGCATCCGTCCGAACCCCCTCGTCCTTTCCGTTGTCCGTTCTGAGCCCAGACACACTCACACGCGCCCGTGGTGCCTCCGAATAATTATTTTGTGAGTGGCCGAAAAATGTTCTCGGAATGGGTTGAAACTTGGCGTGTGGTCTTATTTTAGCATAGGTAGACCGCATGTCGTTTGATAGCCCAACGGTTAACCGTGTTAACCGCCGGAAGCCTTTTCTCTTTTGGCCCAGCACCCCTTTCTCACAGCCCACCTAGCCCATTCTAACCCCTCCATACTCTTGGCCGTTTGATCACGATCGCGTGGCCGCGAACGGCTCCTCATTTGGACACTCCTAGCTCCCTCTAGCTATAAATATGTGCCCCCCCCCCTCCATTTTCACGCAGATCAAACCTAGCCTAGCCTCCCCATCGCGCAGCCGGACATGTCCGCCCGTTGCCGGACATGTCCACCCGCCGGCCACATCACCGCAGACAACTAGTGAGCGCCACGTCACTGGATATGTCCGCCGCGGCCAATGGGCGCCTGCCACGTCACGCCTCTCTTCCCACCTCCTCGCGCAGGCCCGCTGAGCCCAGATCTGAGCCGCCTCGGGCCGGATCGGGCCCGGATCCCGCGAGCCAGCCGCCGCCGCCCTTCATGGCCGGGACCCCGAGCTCCCACTCGTGCGCCCGCCGCCGATGGACACCACCGCGCCGCCCCAGCTCCTTCCCCGCCGCCGGTCATCGTTGAGCACCTCGCCCGCAGGCCATCCTCGCCACCCGTTCCCTCCTTCCGCTCCTATCCCTCTCTCTCATCGCCCCGTGACTCTCTTTGCAGCGAAGCCGTGCCGCCGAAGCTCCTCGTCGCCGGGAACCGCATCCCCGACCACCACCGCGGCCGGAGTTGGTCTTCCCCAACCCGTCCCCGCCAGCCGCCGGCGTTCCAGCTCGCCGGAGTTGCGGCGCCGCCCTGCCTTCCCTTGATCCCCTCTGGATCGAGGAAGGGGACGGCCAAGCTGGCTCAGCGCCCTCCTGGGCCTCGTCCTGGCCCACTTCCAGCCGCGGCCTGCCAGCTGCCCCAGGCCCAGCAGCGCCCCGAGGCCGCTTCGGCCCAGCCGCGGGCCTGTCCTGCCCCCCCCCCCCACGCACCGACCTGGGCCTTGGCCCAATGTGAGCGCCCTCTAAACCCCGCATGTGCGCGTTTTAACTATCCTGCGCTCGTTATTTTTTTCCCTAGTCTAATTTCTGCTAAGTCCTTTTTCTGTGTTATTTTTGTTGCATGTTTGCATAGTGATAACTTTGTGTGTACTTGTCCAAATTGAGTGAATGATATGTCAAAACGATCGTGGTGATGTTCTCCACACTTTGTTCCATTGTGCCATGCTTGTTTGACTTCATTTAGATGCTCTAATCTCTGTTGCAAGAGGGCTACTTGTTATAAACTGCTGCTACTTGTTATTGTGTTGCCATGTTTGAGATATGATAACTTGGTGCATGTTTATACAAATGAAGCAAATGATATATCAAAATGTTCATTATGAAGTATACTACATGATGGTTGTTGTAGCATGCTTGTTGGAGTTCATATTGCCATGTTAATCTCTATTGCAAAAGTGCTATGTGGCTGTTAGGTTTTGTAATTTGTTACGAGAAGGCTAGTTGAGGAGCTCGTTGCTATTGATGTGTTTGTCCCCATGTCACATACCCATATGTTTTGGATTCTCCATTATATGGTCTTTGTTGTGGTGCTTTTAACTTTCCATGATATGCCTTGAGGTGACTTAAATATGCTCGCAAACATGCCATGATAATGTTATTGTTTTAACACTTAGTGAAATTTCAGTAAGTCTGGAATCTGTCTTATCCTGATGCTATATTTGCTTGATGTCCTAGGCAAATCCATGTTAGTTTTGGGGTGGCCATTGATCATTACTTGTTGTATATGTTGTTGTCTATCCATCCATGTCATCACTTGTTCATTTGGCTTACTGTAGCTTATTTAAATCTTGCTCCCAAGTTGCTATAAAATATTACTGTCAGGTTTTTAGTGTCATGATCAAAATGTTGTAGCTTGTTGCTATTGATCCATGCCTCCTATGGAGATGCTCCAATGGAGTTGTTTGTTGTAGGATATGTCTACTTCATGTCCATGCTTCTTGTCACCATGTTTGAGTGATGTAGAGTATATATATCTTGCTCCAAAGTTGCTACGTGGCTGTTAATTACAGCTTTGCATTGTTTCTTGTCTCGTGTGTATCTTTTAGCCTGTTGCTCCGTTTGGAGTGTTCCTTATATGAAACTTGTGTGATTTTGCATGTAGAATCATAATATCATCTTGTTTACATGTTTGGAGTATGTTTGCTTGATGTTTGGGTGCATCTTGCACCGTTGCCTTGCTTGTCTTGTTTTGCTCATATCTTCTAGGCCGTAGCTCCGAATTAAACAAACTTTATATGAAACTTGACTAGAATTTCGTGTAGATCATCATGGTGCATGTTAACTTGCTTTTTAACAACTTGAACATAAGGTTTGTTCAGTTCTATACTAATTTCAAACTATGCATATGAGGACTTACCGGATTTGTTATATGTAGTTTCCGGCCTCATTTAAACTTGTTGACTTGTGTTGTTTTTGAGTGCTTCCTGCCTTGCCATGTTTTGCATCATATATAGAATTGTCTTGCACCCTACTTTCTTGAGCATATTGTCATGTTCTTGTGTTGTTTTCTGTGCTTCCTACCTTGCCATGTTTTGCTTCCTATATAGACTTGTAGTGCATCCTATATAGAACTGTCTTGCATCATACTTGGTTGAGCATATTGTCATTTCTCGTGTGGTGTGTTTACCGTGTTGCTTGCTTCTTCTCGTTAGTGCTTGTTCCGTTGCGTTCGTGAGGATTCGTTCGTCTACCCGTGGTCCTTCTTCAAGGCTTCTTCTTCGTCTTCTTCATGAATCTGTTCTTCTTCCTTGCGGGATCTCAGGCAAGATGACCATACCCTTGGATACCTTTACTATCATTGCCTTTGCTTAGTTGTCTCGATGCTATCGTTATATGTCGCGTTACCCATCTTATTGTCAGCCCCTCTCCTTGTTGCCATGAAACCTCTAACCTTTGACACCTTCCTAGCAAACCATTGTTTGGCTATGTTACCCGCTTGCTCAGCCCCTCTTATAGCGTTGTTAGTTGCAGGTGAAGATGAAGATCGTTCCAGGTGGGAACTTATTGTTGGAATATCACAATATCTATTATTATTATTATTATATAACACACCTATATACTGGGCATGGGTGGAAGGCTTGGCCTTTTGCTCGGTGTTTTGTTCCACTCATGCCACCTTAGGCGCCGATAAACCGGCATTATGTTCCTTGATTTTGCGTTCCTTACACGGTTGGGTATATGGGGACCCCTTGACACTTCGTCTTTGAATAAAACTCCTCCAGCAAGGCCCAACATTGGTTTTGATTTGCCTCATAATAACAACTTAATTAATTAATTAAATTGCATAAGGGGGACGCTCCTTCGAGGTTCTTTTCTACATAGCAGGGGGGCCAGTGCTGATGGTGTTGGTCCCAAATGGGGAGTATGTGGGGCCACCTTGGGGAAACCCGAGGGCTGGTTTTACTCGTATAATCGCCCATCCGGACGTGGCCTGAGATGAGATACACGCGGCTACTATCAGGGTGTCGGCACGCCGGGAGGTCTTGCTGGACTTGTTGTACCATTATCGAAATGTCTTGTGCACCGGGATGCCGAGCCTGATCGGATTTCTGTAAGATAAGGGGCGATAATATTATATTTATCACTTCAGCTGATCGTGAGAGCTTGTGATGGGCTAAGTTGGGACACCCCTTCGAGGTTAGGATCTTTCGAAAGCCGTGCCCGCGGTTATGTGGTAGATTGGAATTTGTTAATGTCCAGTTGTAGAAAACTTGACAAAGGATCCGAAGTAAAACAAACAACTGTGTGAGTAACCGTGACTGTCTCTTTTCATTTTGAGAAGAGAACACGGTGGGGTTATGTTTGACTCGTAGGTAGTTCAGGATCTTTACTGATCATTACTAGTTGCGACCGTTTGCGTAGATGCTCATCTCATTCTTGTACTCGTAAGTTAGCCACCATATATATTGCTTAGCCGCTGCTGCAACCTCACCACTTAAACTCTTCCTTACCTATCAAGCTTTGATAGTCTTGTTACCCATGGTTATGGGATTCCTGAGCCCTCGTGGCTCACAGATACTACCACAACAGTTACAGGTGCAGTTTTCCGATATCTTGACGTGAGAGTGATGATCGTTGTGTTGGAGTTCTTTCTTCTTCTTCTTCTTCAGTCTTGGGTTAGGTTCCGGGTCGGCAGCCTGGGATAGCAGATGGATGTCGTTGTTCTTTTCATGTTTGCATCTGTAGTTGGATGCTTTGTATTGATGTTGTTGTATTCATGTGACTTGTATGTATTGTTGTATCCCCCATGTATGTATGTAATGGTACGATGTAATGATATCCATCTTGCTAAGCGCCCGAAATGCGGTTGTGCCCTAATCACGTAAGCGTCACGTGATCGGGATAGAATCGCATCTTGGGCCTCACACCTATCTTGAAGGAGACTTGCACGGTGTGCTCGACTCGAAGAATTCCAGCGTCATTAAGCCATTGGACCTTGTAGGGATGAGGATGCTTGGTCTTGACCAAATGTAGCTTGTCGCATAGCTCTTCGCTTGCCAAGTTGTGACAACTTCCTCCATCGATGATAACCTTGACGGAGCGTCCATTGATGCCGGCCTTGGTATGGAAGATATGACATCGTTGGTCGTCATCTTGTTGGTGTTGGAGTGTCAAGACCTTGGAGACAACAAGATTGGGACTTGAGTCATTGTCGCAAAACAGTTGATGGTCTTCATCTTCATTCACTTGGTGATGCATAGCTACTTGCTCAAGTGCTTCCATCTCATCGTTGCTCCTTGAGTCATAAGATCCGTCATCCTTGATGATCATGGTGCGAACGATCTTGCACTCAAATGACTTGTGGCCTCGCCCTTGGCACTTGAAGCATTTGATGGAACTCGTCTTGGAGTTGTCCTCTGTTGGAGTTGTAGATGATGAAACTCTTGGCTTGAAGTTGTTGGTAGAAGGTGGACGACTCGATATAGTCGCATTCTTTGTAGCTTGACTTGTCACCGAAGTTTGTAGATGGCTTGGTAGAGGTAGGAGGAGTAGCCGAAGTCGTTGAAGCTTGGTTGTAGGAGCCGAAGTTCTTGGAGTTGAACTTGGAGTACTTGTAGTCCTCTTGAACTTGTCGCTCCGCTTTGGTTGCTTGATGTACTAGCTCGAGGAGATTGGTGTATGGTTGAAAGTCTGCAATCTTCTTGATAGGATAGTTGAGTCCTTTCAAGAAACTCGCCATTGTTTGCTCTTCATCTTCCGTGATGTTGGCTCTTATCATGGCAATATCCATCTCCTTGTAGTACTCTTCAACGGACTTGGTACCTTGCTTCAGGAGTTGTAGCTTCTTGAACAAGTCACGGTTGTTGTGTGTTGGCACAAAGCGTGCTCTCATGACTTCCTTCATTTGATCCCAAGTGGTGATAGGAGGTTCGCCTTTTGCTTCTCTTCTCTCTATGATTTCCTCCCACCATATGAGAACATAGTCTTGGAACTCAAGGGAGGCCATTGCGATCTTCTTCTCTTCATGGAAGTTGTGAAGGCGAAAGATCTTGTCAACCTTCAATGCCCATGAGAGGTAGTCTTCGGGATCAATGCTTCCGGAAAACTTTGGCATGGTGAACTTAAGCTTGCCATAGCGATGCTCTTCATTGTTTCCTTGCCTATTGGGAGGGTGTTCTTGATTTTGGCGGTTGTTACCCTCATGTTGCTCTTGGCGTAGTAGATGGCCATTGTTGTGGTGTACTTGTCGAGCTTGTGGTTTTTGTTGAGGTTGTTGCTCTTGTCGTGCTTGAGGAGGAACTTCGTCTTGCATTGTTGCTTGGTGGCGCCTCTCTTGCATCTCATCGGGAAGGAAATCCTCTTCTTGATGAGTGTGTCGAGTGCGAGCTGCCACATTGCGATGTGCATAACGTAATGCTCGTTGCGCCTCAAGAGCTTGAGCTTCTCGACGTTGTTGTGCTTGACGATTAGCTTCGGCATCTTGTTCTTCTTGATGTTGACGCGCTCGCTCTTGTTGTTGTTGTTGGCGTAGTCATTGCCGTTCTTGTGCTTGGTCAAGTGTAGCTTGGTTTTGACAATGTCGACTTTATTGGTCTTCAAATAGCTCTTGTGAACTCTTGTCATGAAGTGGATTCCGGTTGTCATGTCGAGTTTGATGTGCGGCTTGACGAAGAGTGTTTGATGTAGGGGTACTTGAGCCATCCGTGGAGTCGGTATGTCGACTTGAGCGGTTTCATCTTTGAGAGGATGTGGAAGAAGAATGTCGATTAACTATCAAGGTCTGTAGCTCATCGAATTGTGTAGACATGTTGGTGTTGATAATGTCGAATTGCTCTCTTGTTCTTGCTTCAAATTGGCGCGCGTCCTCGGCGACTTGACCAATGTACTCGTGCATAGCTTCACTTTCTTGATGGAGAGCTCGTTGGACACCGAAAAGATGTAGTTTGGTGACGTAGTTGTTCACTTCTTGAGGATCTTCGAAGATCGGGTTCGAAGATGTACTTGGCCTATCCATCGTCACAAGCAAGTATGTGAGTGGGAGAAAGGAGAAGACAATACCAAATGTACCTTAGCCAAAGTTGAAAATTGATCAATGATCACTCAATAATGTAACCCGAAAATAGCAGTATTGATACCACTTCGTGTCGATTCTCACACCTACACAAGTAAAGCTTTGAGAGGAGCTTGGTTAGGATGGTGGCTTAAATTCAATGCAATTGTCAAAGTGACTCAAAGATGTTGAAAATGGTTCACAATTTGCTCATGCAACAAGTAGATCACTAGCAAAGTAGCACACGGAACACACGCACGGATAGATACATGTGGTTGTGCAACCAAGGGTGAGTGAAAATGTGGAATCCACGGAAAATGCTCGTGTTGCACAACACTAGAGAGACGCTAACCGATTGTTTAATAGGCGGATACGCACTTGTGCACGACCTATAAGAGGCAAAACGTAACGACTATCTATCACAAGTATGCTATGAATGTATGATGTGCCGATGCTTGAGCACAAGATGATGTATTGCTATGACATATGATCTCTTTTGATGCAAGGCGTATGATGCTATTGTCCTTTTGCTTATAAGCTTTGGGTGGCTCTTTTGCTTAAAAGCTTGTGAGCTCTTTCTTTGGGCACTTATGCATGTTTTCGGATCAAGGTAGCTATTGTGTATGTGGATCACTCTTGTGGCACACGGAGATATGATGATGTAGTATGCAATATCTATGACTATCACTAATGTGCACAAGTGTCGTGGCGCGGCAATACTCAAATGGCTAGTATCAATGGGAAAGCTACGCAAAGATGGTCCATAGGGTGACAATGCAATTGCAAGGTAGAATGAACAAGGTGTCGTCGATGTTACCGTCCTTGCCGAAGTTGAGCGGTGGTGTTATGGAAGTCTTGCCGTTCCAAGGTAGCCTAAACATCCAAGGAAACGGTGGAACCACAACTCAAGTATCCGAGGCAAAGGGAGACAAAAAATTCACAATCATAGTGGTCAAGCGATGGTGGTTGCGGAAGTGGTGGTGGTATGAAAGGGTAGGTGGTAGCGGAAGGTGGAACAAAACTGAAAAAAAATAGTGTTGTGAGGGTTCAACGGACGTCTGATGGGACGTCGGTCATCCGGTCAGGGCCGGAAATCCGGTAAAAGTTTATGTAGATGGGGGGCCGGTCGTCCGGTGTTTAACGAACGTCCGGTGCTTCGCAGGGTGCGGGACGTCGGCCGGTAAACCTTCGGTCGTCCGGTAGGTCTGGGCTAGGGCTCGCGGATCCGTGGACAAATTGGTCAAATTTGGCCGAATTTGCGGAGGAAAATCGGGGAAAAGGTGGGTAAAAGCTAGATCCAATCATGGCACAGCAAATCCATGGAACAAAGTCAACAAAATCGTGCCAAATCAACAGATCACAAAAAAAAAATTGGGGCTATTTTTGTTGGGAATTTTCGGAATTGGGAAGAACACAACAAAAACAAGCTTGAAAACAAGGTGTGGGGATCCAAATTCGTGATCAACCTATGCTCATGATACCATAATATGATGTAGGGTGGAACCCTAATCGGCAGATCTTTCACGAGATGGAGGGAATCCCACGATGAACACGAAGAACACAAGGAAAACACGGAGAAATACACGAGAGGAAACACTCAATCAACACGAATACGGTCACACAGGTGCTAGATCCACGATACACATCAAGATACCCGATCCATAGTCAACAACGGTGGTACAAAGATAGTCTTCTCCTGGAGAAGGTCTTGGGGTATCCCTTGGGATCTTCTCCGGCATGGAGGTCTTGAATCCGAGGTGGATCTTCTCCGAAGAGGCCGCGGTCTCGTAGGAGAGGAACCACAAAGGTCTATGATGAGCTATCCAAAAGCTACCCCGAAAGGATGGAAGTCAACGAGTGTATATTACATGAGGTAGCGCCGTCGGGTCGGACGTCCGCTGGATCACCGGACGTCCGGTGGCTCGGGTGGGACCGGACATCCGGTAATCCTCGGATTTCCACTAATTACGTTCTGTCGCCGGTGTCACGGACGTCAGGTGGCTTCCGGTCGTCCGGTCGTCTGGGAGTCGCCGGTCGTCGGGTGTCTGGAAGTGACCGGTTGTCCGGTGTGGGCCGGACGTCCGGTGCGTGTAGCATCTCCAGCCATACTTCTTCTTGTTCCAAGCACTTGTCGATCTCGCCGTCTTGTCCGCTGTGCAGAGCTGTACCGTGGCCTTCATTCAAGTACCTGAGTATGCATAGAGTTTCTGATGAGGGTAGAAGCCATGTCTCATGTGAATCAGGAGGATGTTGAGAAAGGAGTAAAGTCACCTCGGTCTCGAGATCTCTTGCATGGGCTCGAGTCATTGGTCCTTTGGGCACTTGGTGAGTCGACGGTATGTCCATGGGGATGACCTTGGGATGCTCCGCATCACTGCGGGTTCGAGAACTATGCCGACATGACCGACACACCTCTACGGTCAATAACCAATAGCGGGACCTAGATGCCCATCTTGGTTCCAACACATTCTACGATGATCTTATTGGTTGAACCTCGATGTTAAGGATTCAGACAGTCCCGTATGTAGTTCCCTTTGTCTATCGGTATGTTACTTGCCCGAAATTCGATCATCGGTATCTCAATACCTAGTTTAATCTCGTTACCGGCAAGTCTCTTTACCTTGTCCATAATAGAAGATTCTGCAACTAACTCATTAGTCACATTGCTTGCAAGCTTCTTGTGACGTTGTATTACCGAGAGGGCCCAGAGATACCTCTCCGTCACATAGTGTGATAAATCCCAGTCTTGACCATTGCCAACTCAACGGACACCCTCGTAGATACATGTAGAGCACCTTTATAGTCACCCAGTTACGTTGCGACGTTTGGTACACACAAGGTAGTCATCCGGTGTCAGTGAGTTGCATGATCTCATGGTCGTAGGAACATATACTTGACATGCAGAAAATGATAGCAATAAACTTGGCACGATCATATGCTACGTTCATAGTTTGGGTCTCGTCCATCACATCATTCTCCTATTGATGTGACCTTGTTATAAAATGACAACTCATGTCAATGGCTAGGAAACCATAGCCATCTTTGATCAACGAGCTAGTCCGGTAGAGGCTGACTAGGGATATATTGTCGTATATGCATCCACACATGTACTTGAGTTTCCAATCAATACAATTATAGCAGGGATAATAAACGATTATCATGAACAAAGAAATATGATAATAACCAATTTATTATTTCCTCTAGGGCATATTTCCAACACTAGATGCATGTTGGATAGCGGTCGATGGGTGGAGTATTAGTAGTAGATGCAGGAAGGAGTCAATCTACTAATCTTGGACGTGATGCCTACATAATGATGATTTCCTGGATATCGTCATGATTATTTGAAATTCTATCAATTTCCCAACAGTAATTGTTTTCCCACCGTTTGCTATTTTCTCGAGAGAAGCCACTAGTGAAATCTACAGGTCCCCGGTCTCTTTCTCATATTATTTGCCTTTGCGATCTATTTTCCTTTGCTTTTATTTTCAGATCTACTAAACCAAAACCCCAAAAATAATTAGCTGCAATTTATCATATTTGGCGTTCGATCTATCAATATTTACAACTCTATCACGTCCGTTACCCGAAAGGGATTGACAACCCCTTTTACATGTCGGGTTGTGAGTATTTGTTATTTGTGTGCAGGTGTTGCTTACATTGTGTTGCTTGGTTCTCCTACTGGTTCGATAACCTTGGTTTCATCACTGAGGGAAATACCTACCGCTGCTATACTGCATCATCCCTTCCTCTTTGGGGAAAAAACCAACGTAGTCCTAGCAGTCATCAAGGTGGCGCTGGTCCTCGTTGCCGAGCCTCACGCTCCAACTTGGGAACATCACATTGTACATTTCCTCCAAACAGGAGAACTTCCCAAAGAGCAAGAAGAAGTTGAAAGAGTAGCCCCGAGGGCCAGTATGTATCATTTCGTGGACAACACGCTATACAGAAGAAGGCCCAACTGTGTGAAATTGAAGTGCATTTGCTGGGAAGAAGGAAGTGAACTGTTGGCATAGATACACAAGGGTATGTGCGGCTCCCACATCGGATCAAGGGCCTTGGTTGGGAAAGCTTTTCCGCAAGGTTTCTAATGGCCCACAGTCCTCCAAGATGCAATCGAGCTAGTCACCAAGTGTGAAGCCTGCCAGTTCCATTCCAAAACTATCAATCAGCCTGCTCAAGATCTCCAGACGATCCCTTTGTCATGGACATTTTCGGTCTGGGGCTCGACATCTGGGGCCCCTTCCCCTATGCTACCGGGGGCATTGAATTCTTGTTCGTTGCAATCAACAAGTTTACAAAGTGGCCAGAAGTAGAGCCCGTGAGGAAGGTGACCGCACAGTCAGCTATTAAGTTCTTGAAAGGATTGGTGTGCGCTTCGGGGTCCCTGCCCGAATCATCACTGACAATGGCACCCAATTCACAAGTTGTGCCTTCATGCAATACATTCATGCCCTCGGAAGCAAGATGTCATTCGCCTCTATTGCCCACCCAGGGATCAACGGACAAGCTGAGAGGACAAACGCTGAAGTGTTGCGAGGACTCAAGACAAGAACATATGATAAGCTGCAAAAGTGTGGCAGGCGATGGATCGATGAGCTGCCGGTGGTTGTTTGGTCCCTCCGTACGACACCAAATCGAGCTACCGGGTAGACTCCCTTCTCCCTAGTCTATGGGGCGGAAGCAGTTATCCACAGGGAACTCAGTTACGGATCACCTCGAGTACTTGCCTACGATGAAGTAGCACAAGAACAGCACCGACGTGACGACGTTGTGCTACTTGAGGAGAACCATCTCCGGTTGCTATGCGTGCTGCACGCTACCAGCAAGCCCTGCATCGCTATCACAACCACAGGGTTAATGCCAGGAGTTTTGAGGAAGGCGACCTTGTCCTTAGGCGTGTTCAGTCCGCCAAGGGTACAAACAAGTTGACACTGAAGTGGGAAGGCCCTTACCGGGTAGTATGAGTCACCAGACCCGGCGTAGTCTGTCTGGAGACCGAAGATGGCATTCAATTGCAATACTCATGGAACATTAAGCATCTTCGTAAGTTCTACCCGTAAGGCGCGGCTGTCGGCCCTGCCCCGCAGCCACCCTTTTGTACAAGCTTTGCCAAAGTTGCATGTAACCCTCTGTACAAAGCCAGGCGGAGACCATGAACAATAGAGAAATAAACGATGCGTTGGGGGCCCTCGAAAAGATTTCATGCATGCATAAGCATATCATGAGCACAACATGTTCATGTAGATAAGTTCGCGTGTGACATTGTTTTCATCTGCACTAATCTGCAGGTTTCTTGCCGCGGACTTGGTTCCAAAGAGAAGAAATGAAGACAAGCCTACGTAGCATTCCTCGGCAAGCCAAACACAAACGTTCTCTTTTAGCCATACATTTTCTGTAAAGTGAGACTTGTGCATATGAAAACCTCATCGCTTTTGAAGCATAGGTGCTCCCGTCCTTTGACTCGAACATTGCTTTGGTCAAGATGGTCGTGCTGGCCTTTGGTGGAAAAGGTTTGACGAGGGGCTGGTCCCTCTCTGCGGTTTAGTGCCCAGTAGGCCTCGCCCACATAGGATAGCCTGCCGGGGGAAACTTGTTTACTTGAACGTATAGAGGCATTCCACCTCTGCATGGATATGATACATGCACAAGTACCCGGCAAAGATTTTCTTTTTCATTGATATGCTGATGAGCAAGTACAGATTTTACATAACACAAACATGGGTAAAGAAGATTACATAATTTAGACTAAATTTTGGCAAGTGCCTACATATTTTAGAGTGAAAAAATATAAGTGCCCCCGTAATCCCCTTCTTTGTCCGTCCTTTCCCAGGCACTGCGGTGGGAGGGGAAGAGGACAAAAGGAGCGCCTGGGCAGAAGCCCAGGCTGACCCCATCAGGCACCTTAGCGAGGAGCCTGATAGCATCGGTGGGGCACTGGCGAAGGTGATGGTGAAGAGAGCGGCGCAGACATCCCCCAATCACCGCCACCAGGGCCAGCAGGATGTGGTAGGGCGAATGAAGCCGGAAGCCACAAGGAGGCCCGCCGGGGCCCAATTGGAGGGCAGTTGGAGGAATCTGAGACACCACCTGCACCTCCCCATCCAACTCCCCGGGAAATATCTTTGTTGGGGGAAAGGCAGGTGCAGAATGTGGTGTCGTCGATTGACAGTGATGGTGCAGCTGATAGTCAGCAGGAGTCAGAGTCGTCATCCTCCGGCTCCAGCGCCATCGCCGTCACTGTCCTCCTTGTCGATGTCGCTCGAGGTGGAGCTTTCATCATCGGTCAAGCTCTCCACGAAACACCCTAAGCGAGCACTCGAGCGTCCAAAGACATTGACGGATAGCATGGTTGCATCCATTAACTTAAAATGAAGGAGGTAGGCTGCCACCAAACTATGGACACGTGTGAAGGTTTTCCAGCCACGCCAGAGGAGCATAACATGAGGGGCCAGAAACTCCGTATTCACCTGCATGCTGCCACTATAGCAGCCCCTCATGTACAGCCATAGTGTTGGCGGTTGGTCTACCTCGATCACCCTGGCGAAAGGGGTGGGCAGCCGAAGGCGAGCACGTGGGGGACTACGCAGCTTGATGACGAATCCCAATGGCTGATCCACGACATGGCCTTCAGGCGGCCCTGGAACGGCTGGAGGAGGGAGAACCACGACGCCACCACGTCCTCCTCGGCCCCGGGGCGGCCTCGCCCTCGTCCCGCCCCTCTCCCACGAGCGCTGGATTTCGCCCCCACTTCATCGGCTCGGGGAGGAAGACGCTGTTGAGAAGAAGCTATCGTCGCCGCCGCTGGAATGCCAACATGTCCCCTTTCACTCGCCATTTGAGAGGGAAGAAGGAGACGAGCAAGGAGAAGAAGAATATGTGTGTGAGTTAAACCCTCACCCGCCTCCCCTCTTTTATAAGCGGGTCGGGCTGGGGGCTGACTCCTCACCCTGGAGACCACCACCCTGCTCCACCAATCCGACTGCTCTGCGCTGCTAATGACGTGCGGAATCAAGATCGCCCACTTGCGCCAATCCATGGCGCCTGGCTTTCCTCTGAGATGCTCCTTCCCACATCCGGCGTTTTTGCCACCAACCATGCACAATGCATGCAGCATATGTGGCGTAAACAGCAGAGGTAGTGTGAGGAAAAGGAGGAAGTTACCATCCCGTGAGCATCGGATACGGGCAACTAACGGGTCATGGCCTAAAAATCACCCTACAACGGCTTGCATGACTAGCGGGAAGAGCGGAAATCGCCCTCATTCAATCGCAGGTTAATGAAGAAGCAAGAAAAATATCAGAGACAATCTGGAACAAGACCACCGCCTGTGTACCTGATAGAGCCTACCCCGATGATGCCCGACAGCATGTTCGGGCCGGGCTCCAGGGCTTTTGTCGGTGCAACAAACCTTGATGTATGTTGCCCAGATTGTACACATGCACGGAAGCAAGGTTGCGGTCTCCAGCCCTTTGAGAAATCAAGGGGCGGATCAAGAGGACCAAGTCAAGATAAAGGTGCAACAAACCACTAAGGAAAAACCTCCCTTGCTGGGCAGGCGAGCCTGGCAAGGTCGAGGTTGACCCAAAGACAAGTCCCAACACTGCCCCCACAGGCCTAACGGGGACACGGAGAGCGGGTTACCTCGCCAAGGCTCCACCGCTCCACCTCACAGCAACACAAGTCATAAATCGGTGCGGTGTCAAGCCCTCAAGTGACTAAGTGGCCGCAATTCGGTACATGGCAGCCACTTCCGAAAGAAATAACCTCCAAATGATACCCTTCCAACAACGTGTCATGCAGGCAGGCAAGAAGGTGGCAGATCGGCCCGGTAAGGCTTGTCGGGTTATGCCACGATGTGACACTAAGTGGCGCATTTAATGCACCCTGTCCTATCTACAGAGATAGGTATGATATCACTTTTTGCTATCTAATCAGTACACAATGACTGATTTGCCATTGTGGTGACCCCTTGATCTATAAAAGGAAGGATGTGGCTACCTTAGAGATGATTCGTACCATTGTACACTCATACACGCATAGCTATTTCGCCCTAAGGCAGCCTTGCCGCGACAGAGCACTACACCTCCAACACGGTCCCCTCCATCAATCCACCAAAAGCAGGAGTAGAGTTTTACGCCTCACGGCGTCCCGAACCGAGGTAAAACTGCCCGTGTGATCACTGTCGTGCTGCTCTGCACCCTCCACTCTTTGTGCGATGTGCTCTTCCCCCTGCCGAACCACAAGGGTCCAATGGGCCCATAGGTGGCCTTGTTTTCCCATGACACATTGCCGTGGAGGTCCACCTTCTTGAGTGTTTTGGTGTACTCGAGCTTCTCACCGGGGACGTGACGTCATCTAGGTGCTGCTCTAGTCGGACGTCTCGCCATGCTGACGCTTGGCAAACGGTTCCTCCGCCATTGCCCTCCTCCAGTGACAGTGAGCTTAAAATATAGATGTTGTGGGGAGTTTCTAGTGGAGATGGAACGACAATGGTGGTTCTCGGAATGAGGCGGAGATGGTGGCAAATAGGGTATTTTCAGGGCGTGGATGGGGATGTGGGGGAGGTGGTTCGTCACGGGCTCACTGTGTTAGTGCGGGTAGTGGTCGTGGTGTCTGCCATTGCAGCATGTCGTGGGTAACCGCCTAGTGGGTGGCGCAGGTGGTGTCCAGGAAAAACCAACCGTCCAAGCGTAATTATTTGCAGTTCATTTTACTATAGCGCTGATTCATCTAGTCAAGGTGAACTTATTAGTTACTTGTCCCACTTGTGCGTCTCAGAGTTGGTAATGATGGTGCTTGTACTATTCGATTGTCAAGTACTTGTACTGGTGATTCACGTGTCGTTGTACTTACCAATACAAGTTCATACTATGTGTGTGATGCTAATTTTTGTGAACATTGTTTTTCAAAATCATTGTTTAAATCAACATAATTTTTGAAAGTATTTTTACAGATAATTTTTTTCATCAGTATAGGTGTATTCTATTTGTACTTCTATTTTTTTGTTTGCTTGAGGTAATTCTTTTATTACTGATGGGCTTTCTCAACTAGGACTGTCAGACTAGTCATAGTAGTTGAAGGATGTTTTTTGAGGTGTTCACGGGTGTGTTTGGTTGCTCTGCCTTGAACTCACGTGCCAGACTTATTAGTACTTATGTACTATCAGAGTTTCAATTTTTTTAACAAAATTTTGCCGAGTTACTCGCTGATGGTAGTGTTGACGTTAAATAAATCCAGATCAATTCAAACATATTTTGTTAGTGCATTCGAAAGGTTTATGAAATGGTTTACATAATAATGTCGCTGGTCTAGCGGGCACAAATCACAAATGGTATCTTAACTATAGTACTGATCCAAAAATCGATGATAAAGCTAAATAAGTTTTTGGTAACGACAGTGTTTATGATACAGTTCTTAATTGTGTACCGAGGTGATCGAGAGTACAAGCTTATTTTTCGAATTGACACAGCATCACAACCACTATGGATTCTTTAGTCTTGACCTCCTTCTAACTGGCTGCGAATGTTGTCCCATGTCGGTGTCCTTTCCTGCTTGAGCCTTGATAGCTTCATCGCCAGTTTCAGATTCCTCGTCCCCAATACTATCATCTTCATTGTCTTCGTCTAACTAGTCGTCATTCTCGTAAAACTCTTCTTCGTCGTCCTCTTCATTTGATTTTCTAGAACTCTGGACCTTGCCCTGTTTCTGTTCAGCGCAATTGCCCATGTCCAGTTTGCATGTGCGTGCATTATGTCCATCAGTGCCCCCACACTTGCCACATATGTAGCTGTTACGTGTGCCGTCTCGAGTGGTAGAAACCTAGGCGGCTCCGATCTACTTCTTCAGATTTTGCTTGTGGACGATGGCATCTGTGCGGTGTGGGCATGTGCGTGTATTATGATTGGTGGCCACGTTGGAGACACCGCATGCCCTTATCTCGAGAGGTTTGCCGTCGGGACCAAATTCCATGTGTCTGATGGGGCGCCGCGGCTTGTTGGCTGCTGCTTTTGCTGCTTGCATCTTAATTTTCCTCCCCTTTGTGCATGAGAATATGCGCGGTTTAATCACCATTTGCTGCTGGAAGGATCTCATGTTATCATGTAGTTCGCCTACAGCACCGTCAAGCTCATGATCTTGCACATGAGCATGCAGCTTCTCTTGAGTGTGCACATGGGCAGGCTCTGGTTGATATTGCTCCTCCTCCTCGTTGTCATAGCAATCAATAGCTCCCAGATGATTCATCTGAGATAAGATTGTAGCGACGTCATACTCATTTTTTTGATTTGTTGTATGTGTCATCTATGTTTTTCGTAGTGTGCATGGCGTCGGGTTCCTGTTCTACAGTTTCCATGACGACCCATGACCTCACCATTTGGTCTTGGCTTCTCAAGCTTTTTCTATGCATCCTCATGGTCAGCTGCACCAGTGTGCTTTCAATGTTGTAGTGGGAGGCCTTGTTTGACGCGACTATCCTCAAGTAATCTTTGTTGAAGTTTGGCTAGATGTTTGGGTGTTTGGTGTATCTCCTGAGGATGTACTTCTCCGGAATGCTGCCAGCCTTATTTGTGTGCATTATGCACAGGACATGCAGGCAGAAAATACCTGTTTTTTTTGGAAGAGGTGCATGTTTTCCGTCATTGCAAACCAATAAAAATGTCAAGAAAATTTACTACAGTTTGTAACACCTTTTTTTAGTCCTCACCTGTGTGGTCCCTCAGCTTGCATTCGCAGTCATATATTCATCCCATGGGGTCTGCAATCACCTGGAATGCGTGTTGTGACCAAGCAAAAATTTATGCAGGTTATTGTAGTGCACAAGGTACTTTGTCGGCTCATCCATCTCCGTCACTGTGAAGAGGGTGCTCAGTTTTAGCCTCTTTCGGATCTCGTTGTACACAGCTCTTGAGTAAAGCTTTGCCATCTGAGTGTCGATCCCATAGAGGGTCAGCTTGTTTTGTTGTTTCTCGCAAGCAAGAGTGATGAACAAATTATTATTTTTCCTGCAGCAAAAACTTGCCTAAGTAAGAAAGAACTACTTTAGTAAGTACGTTCTTGTCTTTACGACATGTGATAGAGCTATACCGGGTTACCCATTGTCTCCTCGTTCTCTTTGTGCCTCCTGGTTTTGACGCAGGTGTTTACCCGGCCAACAAACTGGTGCAAGTTTTGTCTCTCATTTACGAAGTTCTTCTAGAGCACATAGTTCATGCTCTCACTTTGTTGTGTGGATGTCATTTTGGCACATGAAATTTCTTTGAAGTAAGTTGATATCCATTTCTCCCGCTCGTTCCACATTGACACCATTGTGGCATTGTCATGGAGGTTGTACGTATCCATGAGTGATTTCCAGGTAGCCTCGAACTCAGTTGGCATGAGGGGCCAGTTGAGGATTGATGTGAATTCGTCCTTAAAGGTTTCGTGGAGGTTATATAGGTACACGAGGTGTTCCTTGTACTTCTTCATAATGTGCCAGTGGCATTGCTTCTGTACTGTGTTTCTGAAAACATTTGGGATCGCCAAAGCCATTGTCGAGCACTGGTCTGGTAATTAGAAAAGAAAGTGGTCGGCGGATCCTAGTGCATATATACAAATAGAACAGACACAACAATTTTACTGTTTTCTTTTTCTTTTTTGGGGGTTGGTGGCGGTACCTGTGAGGATGCATGTAGGAGCCTTCTCTCTCATGCACCTTAAAAATGTTTTGAATAGCCACCTGAAAGAATCTACATCCTCATCTCTTATCAAGGCGAAAGCAAATAATGTATTCTGCAAATGGTTGTTAGTACCCACAAATACCCCAAGTGGCATATGGTACTTCTTGGTCTTATATGTTGTTTCAAACGTCACACAATCACCAAAGTCTTGGTATGCCCCTTGGCAGCTTGCATTTGCCCAGAATATGTTCTTCACCCTGTCGGACTCATCAAGCTGTATGTCACAGAAGAATTCCTTATTTATAGATTTCATCTCCCTAAAGAAGTTGATAGTCTTTAGGACATCATCCACATCATCCATCCTTGAATTATTTGCTTTGCTGCATATTTAAAGCGAACAGTCAGTGAAAAATGCATGTTGAACTCGCAACAAGTCATGCGTTGGGTAATCAGTTTGAACTGATAGAGGTAAAAGTGGGAGGGGGTCTGGGAAGAGAACAAGTTTGTACTTACACGTTAATCATGTCTTTGGCGGTCATTTCGAGGAAGTAGCCACCGGGGTCATTGCCGCCTAGTATGCTCATGATTTGCGCGTGTTCAATGCCTGGAACTTGACGTGTTCCATGATTGTGCTGTCATAGTATTTGTGGGAGTTGACGAAAACAAGCATTTGGGAGCTGACAATTAACTTGTGGTTGTGTTCCCAGCGTTTCTCCTTTACGACAAGTGTTCCATCCTTTTCCTTTTTCAGCCTCATTTTAGCCTTGCAGTTTGTCCTAGCAGTGCTCTCGTTCCTCTATCTATTTGCATCTAAAACCTTCGATTCATAGACTCCATCGCACGTGCACAAAAGGTAGACTCTGTTGTCAACCTTAAAACCTTCCCTCACAGCAAAACTTGCGTGCCTTGCATAGACATTGTAGAAGTCTTTTGCTTCTTTGAAAGTTTGAAACCACATCTCTAGCCTTGGTAGGATATAAGCTTCAATGTTAAGGGGTTGCACGCAACAGTGAGCAAACAAAACAAAATGATGAAAATGTTAGATGGGGTGGTCACAATACTATGGTATGGACTGTGCTTGTATGTTTTTTATAAATGAATACTTACATGTATATAGCTCTGTGCCGCATCTGGTGTTGCTGTTCACCCTGGTGGATGGGCGCAGGTGGTGTCATCCTCAGCACATGCGTTAATGCATCTCTTGGAGGGAGCAATGTTGGTGAAGCTCTCCTTCTCTCACTGTACGACCGTCTTTGCTTAGAGTTGTTGTTAGGTTGCTCCTGTCTATACGGCTCATATCTGCTACTTTGCACCCCGCTAGATTGGTGAATATTCCTATATCTTTGGCCTAGTCTTCCCGTCACAACCGCTTTTGCAGCACGGATGATTGATGTTGATGGAGCGACTGGTGGAAACCTGAGTGTCCTTGCCTTTCTGCATGCGCTAGGGAAGAAAAACATTTGTTGTTGGGGCAATTGTGGACCTTGTTGCACACCAGCAGTGACAAAGCTTGTATTCCCAGTAAGCGGTGTTTGCTACAGAGAAGAATCAGACCGTGCTTCTGATGATTCTGGTGTAGGTTGAAATCTTCATGTATTGTTTAAGTATCTGGGGGCTATTTCTGGTGTTATCCAACCAGGCGGCGCCTGTTGGTTTTTTCCTTGAAGAGGAAAGGGTGATGCAGCAAAGTAGAGATAAGTATTTCCCTAAGTTTGAGAACCAAGGTATCAACCCAATAGGAGATGAACGCACAAATCACCAATACCTGCATAAACAATCAAACAACTCGCACCCAATGCGATAAAGGGGTTGTCGATCCCTTCACGGTCACTTGCAAAAGTGAGATCTGATAGAGATAGATAAACAAAACATAAAACATTCTTGGTTTTTTTTGGTTTATAGATTGGAAAGTAAAAGAT
Organism: Secale cereale; assembly: GCA_902687465.1. Classification (NCBI taxonomy): domain Eukaryota; kingdom Viridiplantae; phylum Streptophyta; class Magnoliopsida; order Poales; family Poaceae; genus Secale; species Secale cereale. Next base: position 290,743,742 of record LR738714.1, read on the forward strand.
TGCAAAATAATAGATCGGAAACTAGTATGATGGAAAATAGACCCGGGGGGACATAGGTTTCACTAGAGGCTTCTCTCATGATAGCAAATAATACGGTGGGTGAACAAATTACTGTCGAGCAATTGATAGAAAAGCGCAAAGCTATGACAATATCCAAGGCAATGATTATGCAATATAGGCACCACGTCCGTGTCAAGTAGATCGAAACGATTCTGCATCCACTACTATTACTCCACACATCGATCGAAACAATTCTGCATCTAGAGTATTAAGTTCATGAAGAACATAGAATGCCTTAAGTAAGATCACATGATGTAGGGAAATTAACTCAAGCAATATTGATGAGGACATGACTACCTTGGATACGACCAAAAATATTGCATACATGTATATTTGTGAGGTGATTTCCAATGCAAACTATGCAACAATTTATTTATGTCATCCAGGACAAAAATACTTCACAGACATTTTTGCCATGTCTAAATACAGGTGTATGGGACATTTGTACAATCCACATATGAAGATAAGGGAAAAGAGAAGTTTAAGTGATGTTCAAAAAGTTCTCTCACGTCACTTTTGGGCCAAGAGAAGATAGAGTCCAAGTCTCTCACGTTGTGCATCCAGATTCGGACTGCACAGACATACCTAACTCAAAACGGCAAGAACTCCTTCATACGGACTCCGAATTGGGTTATTCTTTTTTTTGTTGGAAACTAGATTTCGTACACTTTCCAAGCCAATTGGATTCACCTTCAAATTCGTCCGGAGCGTTGAGATATCGACGAAACAATCTGACGCTGCAGCAAAATCCGAGTCAAACTATAAGTCCAAAGGTGTTGCATCACCTCCACTTGGGCCCATGAGGCTTGTACGACCTAGGGTTAGTTTTAGGCGGCCTTTGGACATCCTTCCACCTCCTTGGCCGCCACCCCTTGCTCATATATAAGTAGATCCATGTAGTAGCTTTTTCTTTGGGTTTTGTTTAGATTAAAGTTCGCCATAGCTGCAACTTCGCGTACTTCGTTTGTGTTCAACGACCAGACAAAGACGTCACAGAACCCCACTTGATCAATAAAGCTTTCCTCTTGAATTTGCAATATCCAGATTGCAATCTCAGTTTCTTGCTTGTTCTTCGTTTTCCTACAGGAAACATACCTTCATGGTCAGGTTGATCGTGCTCCGGCGTTGTCAATGACCTCTCGGAGTTGGTTTAGCGATTGCTAAGGCGCGACGTCCACGCACGTTCGTAGTCGGATCGTCCAAGTCGACTTCCTCCAAAACGATAGCCACCATCTCATCGAAAGACGGGACACCTTTGCCTCTATCAAGTGGCATCTTTGCTTGATCCAATCTGCATCTTATCTAGTTTGTCTTGGAAAGAGGGAGAAAGAAAAAGAAGACAGGGAAAAAAAAGTAAAAAAAGGAGGAGAGAAAGAAAAAGAAAAAAAGTGTGAGAAAAAAGAAAAATAAAAAGAAGAAAAAGAAAGTTGGAGAGAGAGTTGTTGTATATTCTGCTTGGTAGTTGTTTTCATCATTATCCTTACTGCCGTTGTGATCTTAACTTATATCTTGCTGTCCAGAGCTACTTCTTATCCTTTATTGATGCTAGTTGTGCTACACTGTGACCTCATTAGTGTTCTAGGCTCACGTCTCTAGTCCGGTCTAGCCTAGGACCAGCACAGTACCGTCGTTGAGCGTTTATTCAACATTGCATCTCTGAATTGATTATTGCTAATCTTTTGCTACCATATATAGCCAACCCAGCTCCACATATTTCTACACCGTGCATATTTACGTTCACTTGGCAGTCGCTTTACTCAATCTTTGGAGTTATTTGACACCGCTGGTTGCCTATCACCATCTGCTGCATGGTAAGAACTTGTAAGATATTGATATTTGCTTTACTGTGAGCGTTTTAGCACCACATCCTAGTAGTTCATAGGAACATTATTCTCGAATTGTGTTTCTTGTTTCTACTAATCATGACAGGTACCGGAGACATAAGTTCTTGAACGACGGATACATCTTCACCATCACGAGACGTGGGACAACACACACAAGCACATGGTCAGGTTATTTCTTTACCTTCATTTGAGGGTAGATTTAATCCTGCTATTTATCTAGCTTGGGAGCCTGAAGTAGAAAAAGTTTTTAGTCACCATCATTTTTCTGAACTTGAGAGAGTACGAGCTGCCACTAGAGTATTTACTGGTTTTGCTTCTGTTTGGTGGACTGTGCATTGTAAGAAAAATATTGATAACCAACCCATAACTTGGAAAGATTTGAAGGCTGTAATGAGAAAACATTTTTTTCCTCCTTACTATCGTCGTGAATTGCTTCACAAATTGGGACAATTAAAACAAGGCAGTAACACCGTTCATGCTTACTACCAAGAGTTCAAATCTTATATGAATCATTGTGACATAGAAGAATCTGAGGATGATACACTGAATAGATTTTTTGGTGGTTTGACCCATGATATTCGCGCAAGATTTCAGTATATTCCTTGTTGCATTACTGGTATGTATGTTCGTACTTTTACCTTTGAGAGACAAATACAGGGGGATGCATTGTGTGACTACAACAACTGCTATTCGAGTTCATGCTCACCACCACTGGTTGTTTCCTCCACCATTGCACCTACTAGAGCAGCCAGACCTCTGATTGTGAGTGTGACATCATCTAAAGTGTATGGTACATTGTCATCGTCCGTACCTACATCAGCTACGTCTTTGCGACAAGGTAACAGTAAAATCAATGATGATATAACTTCACATGACGATGATGCATATCTAGTTAACTTGAATACATCATGTATTGAATTACCTGTTGATTTGAGCACCCCACCTAGTTTAGATAATCATGTTACTGTCATGAATGCGTCATGTGATCAAACAACCGAAATACCAACAATTTTGAGTCCACCCATTGAATTAATTGTTGATGCAAAAGAATCATGTGAATCGGAGAATAAATCAGATTTGGATAAAATACATTTGAAAATAATTGTGCCAATGTTTAATCATTTTGATATGACCTCTAATCTTGGTAACGATTGTATGTCAAATGACTTATTGCATGTTTGCTTATTTAAGCATGTTGGAGCCTGTGAATTTCATGCAAGTAAGGTTTATTCACCAATGTCGGGATGGTTTAATGATGAACATTGTCAATCTTTTGATATGAATAAGAGCTTCACTTATTTGTGCAAACTGAGTTGCAATATTTTCATGCCTTCTACTTCTTGTGATAATATTTTGGCTTTATATTTTATGAACTACGAAAGTTACTCATCTATACATGTGTCATATGTGCAAAAATTAAGGGAAGTAAAAATGGATGACATATACATATACAACATGTACACCTTGTCTATTTTCTTACCCAAATTTCAGATTAAGCAACGCCGAGGACGGCTTTATTTTCAAGAAGGGAGGACGATGAGGACATGACTACCTTGGATACGAACAAAAATATTGCATACATGTATATTTGTGAGGTGATTTCTAATGCAAACTATGCAACAATTTATTTATGTCATCCAGGACAAAAATACTTCACGGACTTTTGTGTCATGTCTAATTCCAGGTGCATGGGACATTTGTACAATCCACATATGAAGATAAGGGAAAAATAGAAGTTTAGATGCTATTCAAAAAGTTCTCTCACGTCACTTTTGGGCCAAGAGAAGATAGAGTCCAAGTCTCTCACGTTCTGCATCCAGATTCGGACTGCACAGACATACCTAACTCAAAACGGCAAGAACTCCTTCATACGGACTCCGAATTGGGTGATTCTTTTTTTGTTGGAAACTAGATTTCGTACACTTGCCAACCCAATTGGATTCACCTTCAAATTCGCCCGGAGCGTTCAGATATCGACGAAACAATCTGACGCTGCAGCAGAATCCGAGTCAAACTACAAGTCTAAAGGTGTTGCATCACCTCCACTTGGGCCCATGAGCCTTGTACGACCTAGGGTTAGTTTTAGGCTGCCTTTGGACGTCCTTCCACCTCCTTGGCCGCCACCCCTTGCTCCTATATAAGTAGATCCATATAGTAGCTTTTTCTTTGGGTTTTGTTTAGATTAAAGTTCGCCATAGCTGCAACTTCGCGTACTTCGTTTGTGTTCAACGACCAGATAAAGACGTCACAGAACCCCACTTGATCAATAAATATTTCCTCTTGAATTTGCAATATCCAGATTGCAATCTCAGTTTCTTACTTGTTCTTCGTTTGCCTGCAGGAAACAGACCTTCGTGGTCAGGTTGATCGTGCACCGGCGTGGTCAATAACCTCTCAGAGTTAGTTTAGCGATTGCTAAGGCGCGATGTCCACGCACGTCTGCGCACAGTGAACGGGCCAGAGGCCCAGTACCCCTTCGTCCCCCTTGACTATATATACTCCTCCACCTCCCTCTTTCTAGGGTTAGCTTTGTGTTAGCTCATTTGATACCTAGAGCTTTGCTCATCTAGTGGTTCTACTCCTAGGAGTGACTGCGGCCCCTCTTCGGAGAAGATCCACACCGGATTCGAGACCTCCCCGCATCAAGAAGCCACCAACAATACAACTGAGTATGAAGGGCTCCTTGCTGGCTCACGATTGAAGTGGAATTGGGAATTAAGAAGATGATCGTTCGAGGAGATTCACAGCTTGTGGTGAGACAAGTCAACAAGGATTATCAAATCCCATTGATGGAAGCATACGTCAAGAAAGTGAGGAGATTGCAGGAGCACTTTGATGGGTTGCAAACAAAGCACGTACCCCATGCGGAAAACATCATAGCTGATCACCTATCAAAGTGTGCTGCGCAGAAGCTTCTTGTGGAACCAGGAACTTTTTTTCTCCATCTCTCTCGACCCTCCGTATCACCAGCCACAATGGCCCGAAAAAGGAGAAAGTTGGACTACGGTAAGCCTCCCCCGGTAAAGCTATCTACTCCTGGCAGAGACCCTGCCAGAAACAACTCGTCACAGCCTGCTGGACCACCCTATCCAGCCGGGCCTATGGACCCCGCGAACGAGGCTAGTGCTCCCGCGGTAGAGGAGGTGCCGCTAGTCCTCGTTGCCGAGCCTCAGGATCCAACTTGGGCAAGGCACATTGTCCACTTCCTCCAAATCGGAGAACTCCCTGGCAATCAAGATGAAGCTGAAAGAGTAGCACGGAGGGACAGTATGTATCAGTTTGTCTCTGACACTCTATACAGAAGGAGGCCCAATGGTGTGAAATTGAAGTGTGTTTGTCAGAAGGATGAAAAGGAACTCCTGGTTGATATTCACGAAGGAATGTGCGGCTCCCACATTGGATCAAGGGCATTAGTTGGGAAAGCATTCTGGCAAGGATTCCATTGGCCCATGACCGTCCAAGATGCGGTTGAGTTAGTCACGAAATGTGAAGCCTGCTAGTTCCATTCCAAGAAAATACACCTTCCTGAGCAAGCTCTTCAGACAATCCCTCTCTCATGGCCCTTTTCGGTCTAGGGGCTCAATATGCTCGGCCCCTTCCCCCGAGCAATTGGGGGCTTTGAATTCTTGTTCGTTCCCATCGACAAGTTTACAAAGTGGTCGGAAGTGACTGCCATGAGAAATGTGACTGCTTTGTTAGCTATCAAGTTCTTAAAAGAATTGGTGTGTCGTTTTGGAGTTCCGACAAGGATCATCACTGTCAATGGCACCCAGTTCACGGGTCACGCCTTCATGCAATATGTGCATACCCTCAGATGCAAAATCTCATTCGCTTCTGTGGCACAACCCCGGAGCAATGGAAAAGCTGAGAGGGCGAACGCTAAGTGGTTCATGGACTCAAGACATGAACTTTCGATACGCTGGAGAAGCATGGGAGGCGGTGGATCATGGAACAGCCGTTAGTTCTCTGGTTCCTCAGAACGACACCTAACAGAGCTACCGAGCAGACTCCCTTCTCCCTGGTCTATGGGGTAGAAGCGGTTATCCCCACATAACTCATTTACGGGTCCCCTCGAGTGCTTGCCTATGATGAAGTAGCGCAAGATCAGCATTGGCGTGACGATGTTGTGCTACTCGAGGAAAACAGTATCCGGGCTGCTACACGTGCTGTAGGATACCAGCAAGCCCTGCATCGCTATCATAGACGCATGGTTCATGCCCGGTGTTTTGAGGAAGGTGACCTTATCCTTAGGTGCGTTCAGTCCGCCAAGGGTACAAACAAGATGTCACCAAAGTGGGAAGGCCCTTACCGGGTGGTACGAGTCACCAGACCTGGCACAGTCCATCTAGAGACTGGGGATGGCACTCAATTGCAAAACTCATGTAATATTGAGCATCTCCGTAAGTACTACCCGTAAACTGCAAGGCTGCCGGGTAGTGCCTGACAGCCACCCTTTTGTACAGGCCTTGCCTCAGCTGCATGTAAGCCCTTGTACAAAGCCTGGGCGATGACCCCGTGCAAGAGAAAATAAAGAAGTGCTGAGAAGGGGCCCCCAACCAAGATCACTGCATAAGCATTTCATGAGCATTTGCATATGCATATAGATAGGATCACATCCTGCATTCATTCTCATCTACATGGAGTTGTAGGTTCCTACCATCGACTTGGCTTCAACAAGGAGTTCAGAAGATTGCCCGGCACTGCAGTCTCCGGCAAGCCAAACAGATAAGTTTAACCTCCTATCCTTTAGTGTTCTGTAAGCTATAACTTGTGCATACGAAAACCTCACCACACTCTCTTGAGGCTTAGGTGCTCCCATCCCAGACTCGAAAGTTGCTTCGAGCGAGATGGTTGTAGTGGCGTTTGGTGAAAGGGAGTTGGCGGGGGGACTGGCTCCTCTGTCTGTTTCACGGCAGACGTAGTTCTCCGGCAGACAAAGAGGATGCCGGCAAGGTAGCTTGCCGAGAAAACTCGTTTTATTACAAAAAAGAGGCATTCCACCTCTGCATGGATATACACATGCACGGGTTCCCGACAAGGTCTATCTTTTTCATTCATATGCTGATACAAGTACAACCATTATAGAACACAAAGATGGACTCGATGGATTACATTATTTGAATTAAGATTTGACGATTGCCTACAAGTTTAAGATTGAAAAAAGACAAGTGCTCCGTGATGCCTTTGCCCCTGTCCATCTCCTACAGGATGAGGTCGAAGAGGCTGGAGAGGAGGGAACTTCTTGGACCCAACGCCTCCCCGGGATCAGGATGGCGCCGTCTCCTAGCCAACAAGAAGGAACCAAAGGACAAGGACGGATGGTGCCGCTGCCAAAGCCCCAAGCGGGAGCTGCAGAGTCATCGGCAAACACGACTCGTTGGAATGGTCGCCCCTGTTCTTGATGCGTTGTCAGTTGTCGCCGCCCCCAGCGCCACCACCATCCGAAGCCCCTTTTGCGGCAAGGGGCTCGGATACCATGCTCTCCGAGCAATTCTCCAGAGAGCATGGTCGTCCCTAGAAGCCCTAGCGTTAGAAGACACTGCACGTCCCAGTGACGCATGCGAAACGGAAGGCTCCCCCACACAGTAAGAGGGCGACGCACGGGAAGAATTGGGTTCGCCCCTACTGGCGGCGAGCCCCCATATAGCTCCTCTCCAGCGCGGTGAAGGGAAGAAAAATAGGAGCAACCAACTACCACACACATGTGATGCAGAGCATCCTTCGTTCATCCCCATGTACATTACGACTACTACCGAAACCCCAAGTGGACACAAGGTGAACCCGTTCCTCGATGCTTCCCCTTTTCATTCATGCGAGACTTGGTTGCTACCTAATGCAAAGACACTACATGTGCTTAGGAACCGAGGAGACGACCAAGGAGATGCTCGAAGCATAGGACAAGTCCCCACAGAAGCGGATCAACAAGTGCCTCAAGTGGAGTCATCGCAGAGCTACAGCGGCCGGACATCCGGCCGACCCCCGGACATCCGGCGCCTCGCGTCGAGCCGGACATCCGGCGCCAGCCCGGAAATCCGGCGCCCATCACAGAAGCTGGACCATGCCAGCCCGGACATCCGGCCCCAGCGCCCGGACATCCGGCGTCTCGGCAAGCCCCGGACATCCGGCCCCCGCCCGGACATCCGGCCCCTGTCTGCGCACAGTGTATCGGGCCTGAGGCCCATGTATCCCTCTCCCACTTACCCCTTCGTGGACCTAGACTATATATACTCCTCCCCCTCCTCCATTTGAGGGTTAGCTTAGGTTTAGCTCATTTGAGATAGAGCTTTGCTCATCTAGTGGCTCCTCTCCTCGAGAGTGACTGCGGCACCTCTTCGGAGAAGATCCACACGGATTCAAGACCTCCACTACGGAGAAGATCCCGCGGGATACCCCAAGACCTCCTCACGGAGAAGAACCGGTTACCCTTTGTATCGTCCCTTGTTGATCATGGATCTTGTATCTCTTTGTGTTTTTAGGATCTAGCATATGTGTGCCTTGTTCTTGTTGGTTTGAGTGATTCTCTCGTGTTTCCCCTCGTGTTCCCCTCTCGTGTTCTTCGTGTTCATCGTGGGATCCCCTCCATTTCGTGAAAGATCGGCCACATAGGGTTCCACCCTACATCAACATGGCTCACCCTGAGCCTCAGTGTGGTGTCGTTCGCTTCCCGCCCACTGGAGCCAAAATTCTGGGCGACCCGGCGAAAGGCACTCCAGAGTCGCCATCCCCCACGTTGTCGCTGCGCCGCCCGAGTCTCTCTTTTAAATCTAGGAGAAACTTCGAGCTGGAGCCCCGGGGACTGGCCCCAGGCTCTCTTCTTCGACATGACCAGCAGAAACAAAATGTGAGAAGAGGAGGACTGCAAAGATGGATGGCCTTCCCCTCCTCCACACCTCCCTTTTATAGGAAGGGCAAGGAGGAGAGCTGCTCCATCGATAGGCGGCCACCGTCCTCCTCCGCCAATTCAAGATGACCGGGCCCTCGCCATGATACTCTCCCATGCCATGCGCCTTTGTTACCTACCCCGCGCGATGCATGTTGCATACGTGGCTAAGGATAAGGGCACGATGGGAAGAGCAAATTGGCAGTTTCCACCCCGTGCGTTAAAGTCATTCACATGCCATTACTGAAGCGGGCCCACCAATATTGGCTTTACAGAGCGCGCGGGGATACTGGAAACTGGCCAGGATTCAAGACTCATGAAGAAGCAGAAAGAGGACCTCAAGAGAATGGCCTCTTCAGCAACCCTGCCTGTGCACTTATTTGGCCCTACCCGACGATGCTCAGCAGCGCGATCGGGGCAGGCTCGGGGGCTTATGTCGGTGCAACAAACCTCGGGTCCATTGTCCAGACTGTGCACAGGCGCAAGACCAAGATTGAAGCACCAGCCCCAGCAAAAGTACAAAGAATCAAGAGGACCGAGCAACCAGCTCAGAGCAAAGAGACCAAGGACAAGCTAGAGACGCAAGACATCACCAAGAGAAGGGCCTCCCTTGCCGGGCAGGCGAGCCCGGCAAGGGGCGAAGCCACCCCCGAAGTAGATAGCAGAAACACCCCAGCAGGGCCTTCCGGGGGCTCGCGGAGGCCAAACCGCCCCACCGAACACTCAAGCATGACCCACATCATCAATTAATGCGGTGTGAAGCCACAAGATGATTAAGTGGCAGCCATTAGCCACATGGCAGCTAGTTCCCACAAGGAGAACCTGCAGATGACACTCGTCCTACGACGTGTCGAGCAGGCAGACATGGAGCTGGCGAGATAGCTCGGCAGCAGACAATGTGACGTTAAGCGGCGCATTTAATGCGCCCTGTCAGCCTGCAGAGTTAGGTACCATAGCACCGTTCACTATCATATCAGTGCATAATGACTACTTTGCCACTATGGTGACCCCTTAATCTATAAAAGGAGGCTCATGGCAACCGTAGAAAGGGTTGGAAAGTTGATGAACCCACACCACCATACGCGCGTAGTCGCTGCTGCCCTGACGCAAACCCTGCCGGGCATGTGTACCACGCACAACCTCACTCATTCCACCCTCAATCCACCAAAGCAGGAGTAGGGTCTTACGCCTCGCGGCAGGCCGAACCTCGGTAAATCACTTGTGTCCTCTCTGTCGTGATGTCGTACGCCAATCTACTCTTTGTGCAACGCGATGTCCCCCCACTGAACCAGCAAGGGGCCACCCGGTCCCATAGGTGGCCGTGGATATCCCGCGACACATCTCGAAGTGCTTCTTCCTCTTGGCGAGTATGTCGGTTGCGTGCGGCGATGGTACGATGTGAGTCAAAGAGTGCACGTTTGGCCTCAAGAGCTTGTTTTTATCGCTGTTGTTGTTCTTGACGTTGTGCCTCGGCAACTTGCTCAACCGCGTGTCAGTGACTAACTAACTAACCAATTTAATTAGTACTAACCTAGGTTAATTAGCAGGGCGGGCCCCACTTGTCAGCGACCCAGGGGAGGTCAAACCCCTGGTCAGCGAGTCAAACTCGCCGGCGTATTGCCTCCGGTGGCAGCGGACGTGGCGGAGGGCTCGGGTTAAGCCCTGCAGCAACCAAAAGAGCAGCCGAGGCCATCTATGCGTAGCTGGAGAGTGCGCGCACCGAACCGTGGCATCGCTTCGTGCTGGGGAGGCCAGACTTGGCGACCGCGATGAGCATGGTGGCGGCCAGAGTTCGATCGTCAAGCAGGACGAGGCTACGGAGCGCTAGCGGCTGGCCAGCATGGTTCTGTGGACTCCTTGGATCTCTAGGAGCACAACCATGCGACAAGTTTGAGCGGAGGAACTCGCGAGCGCAAGGCTTGCCGGCCATGGCGGCGGCCGAACCTCGGGTGCACGGGGATGGCGGCTAGCGAATGGGAATGGAGGGGGCGAGCATAGGAGGGGAATAAGAGGCTCACTAGGAGGCAGAGGAGATGGTTTGCGGGCTCGGGGACGCGTCGAAGACGGCTTATTGGGCGACAGCATCCGGTGGCCGTGGACGGGGAAGAAAGGTCACTGCGTCGTCTTGGGGTCGTCTGGGCTTAAGTGGTTCGGCGGAGAGGTTCTTGGGGTCTGGGCAGAGCTTGTGGTCATGGCCACGGGGCAAGGGGCGGGCGCGGTGTTTGGGGCAGCACACTCTGGCCCGTTCGGGCAGGCGTGAGAGAGAGCAGAGGGGAGGGGAGAGGCTGCGGGTGACAGGGAGAGAGGTCAGGGGGTTCGTGCCATCGCGAGAGGCATCCAGGGGGAGGAGGGGGCAGCCAGGCAGAGAGGAGGTGGCAGGCGCGTGCTTACGCTCGTCGCCCACGCGCTTCCATCCTTGTGGCTGAAGGTGGAAGATGACTCGCAAATGCCAGGTGGGTTGGGCCAGCTCGAGAAGTTGGTCCAGGTAAGTCCTTCTCTGTGTGTTTTCTATTTTCTATATTCTTTTGTCTATTTTGATTTAGGAAAAGTACTAAATCATTTTTATAAATCCTAAAAATAATTGTGGGCATTAAATTATTTCAAACAGCCCTCAACCACCTTCATAATTATTTGAGCATCTAAAATATTTATAGTATTTAAATGCCCAAAGTCAAATACAATATGATTTGATTCAAAAATCAAGATGACATAGAAAAATGTGCACCATTTTTGGCACATGTTTTTAGCCAAAACAGAAATGATGAACTTTTCTGAAGGGCATTTTGGGTTCACTGAAAATACTTTTATGTGAACCTAGTTGAATTCAGTCTGATGCTAGGGTTTGAACATCCCCATTTCAAACTTACATTGAAATCGAACATGATGCATGAATGCTCACAGATGCAACTAATTACAAAGCCAAGATCTGCATGGCACCGCGCAGGTGCTTGACTAGCTGGACCAGGAACCACATACCGCCATGTGGGTACCTGCCCGGGCTAGTGGGTCGGTCGCCGAGCTGGGGCGACGATGGTGCGGCAAGGGCTTGCTGCGGTCCTGCGTCTGTTCCCGGCAAGGGTCTTGCCGGGGCCTCCGTGAGCATCCTCGGCAAGAGGCTTGCCGGGGCTTCTGCGAGCGTCCTCGGCAAGAGGCTTGCCGGGGCCTCGGGGAGTCAACGGCGAGGAGCCTTGTCGGGGCCTCGTGGGTATCCTCGGCAAGGAGCCTTACGATTGCCTTGTTGTCTGCTTCTCATCTTGGGAGTCATAGACCTTTGTCTTCACAAAGATCTGCATGCCATCACGTGGGCGCTTCTTGAGCCTTGGTTCCAATTATGTTGATGATGTTGGAGCTCCTAGGCTCAAGGGTGGCTGTGACGGAGGCGTTTGGGTGAGTCGCCCCAGCAAGGGTTTTTGCTGGGGGCGTGCAGGCCGCCCCGGCAAGATTCCTTGTTGGGGGAGAGCCTGTCTTCTTGCTTGGCCTTCTTGTGCCACCGTCTTGGCGTTGCTCTGGTAACTTTGTGTCTCTGACTTCCCTCCTCTGCTTTGTTACGTGTGGTCGCAGGCGTGGCCCTGACTACCCGTGCACAAGTAAGGGGTATAAAAGAGCGCCCTACTTTTGTACACCGACAGGTATTATTCATGTAAACAGAATAACCATTATTCTCTGATTTGAATGAATAACCGTATTGCAATAAACACAATCTAATCAGGTCCATGCCTCAACGCAGACACCAAATAACATTTATCTAGGTTCAACACCAATCTCCAAGGTAGATGGAGCGTGCGATGGTGATCACATCAACCTGGGAAACACTTCCAACACGCATCTTCACCTCGCCCTTAGCTATTCTCGGGTTTTTTTCGCAGCTTTTGTTTTGAGTTACCAATATTAGCAACTGAAAAGGTATCTCATACCCAGGTGCTACTAGGAGTAATAGTAAGGTACACATCGATAAGACGTATATAAAATATACTTTTTGTTGAAGTTGCCAGCCTTCTTATCTACCAAGTATTTGCCGTAGTTCCACTACCAGTGACCGTCCCCCTTACAATAGAAGCACTTAGTCTCGGGTTTGGGTTCAACCTTGGGTTTCTTCACTGGAGCGGCAACTAGCTTGCCATTCATAAAGGTTCCCTTCTTGCCCTTGCCCTTCTTGAAACCAGTGGTCTTGTTAAGCATCAACGCTTGATGTTCCTTCTTGATTTCTACCTTTGTGGCCTACCACGAACAACTTCAGGATCATCTCCATTGCTTTCATGTTATAGTTCGTCACGAAGTTCTAGCAGCTTTCTGATAGATAAACTCCCACTTGATTCAAGCGATTATAGCACCCAAACATTCTAAGAACTTGCTCACTGGCTGAGCTATTCTCCTCCATCTTGTAGGCAAAGAACTTGTCAGATGTCTCATACCTCTTGATCCGGGCATTTTTCACAAAAAAATAAACTTCAACTCCTTCAACATCTCATATGCTCCATGATGTTCAAAACGCCTTCGAAGCCCCGATTCTAAGCTGTAAAGTATGGAGCACTAAACTATCAAGTAGTCATCAGAAGGTGTCTGAAAGATGTTCACAACATCCACAGACGATGCTAGAGGGGTTGGTACACCAAGCGGTGCATTAAGGACATAAGCCTTCTGTGCAGCAGTGAGGACAATCCTTAGATAACGGACCTAATCTGCATAATTGCTCATAATATCTTTCAACTTAGTCTTTCCCTAGGAACGTATTAAAATAGGGAGCTACATCGCGAGCACTAAACTATTACCAGATTCTGATCACGACGCAGGTGCAAAATATAAATTCAAAGGATTTAGAAAAGAAGATTTGCAAGATCTAGAGTTTAAGATTGGGCAGGTCTTCCAGTCTCCTAAGTTCTTTAGGGAAGCAGTAAGAGCTTACAGTTGCAAAACCAGATTTGACATTAAAATGATAGGCAAAGGATTTCTGCCAAGTGTCAAGCTTACCGCCCAAGGAACATCTCGTGTAGCTATGATAGCAGAACTAATTGCATGGTCATCAAGAGGTATAAGAGTGAGCACAAATGTTCCAAGAAATGGAAGGTTAAGGCATTTACCTTCAGATTTCTTGCACAAGAATATTTCGAGTACTTCAGGGCAGATCAAGGCATGAATTTGAGAAATTTTGGCACGTTAGTTCAAAAGGATTGGAACATGACAACATCTTGTAGTAAACTAAGCAGGGCTAGGAGAATGGAAATGAAACTTATCCATGGAGATGAGGAGGCACAATACAACCTGCTCTGGGATTATGCAAATGAAGTTGGAAGATCCAATCCTGGCAGCACATTTTTTATTCAGTTGGACAGTGATTCTAGGTTTAGCAAATGCTACTTCTGTTTTGATGCTTGCAAAAGAGGATTCCTTGCAGGGTGTAGGACCATTGTTTGTCTTGATGTATGCCATTTGAAAACTAAATAAGGAGGTGTGCTTCTGTCCGAAGTGGGCATGGACCCTAATGATTGTATTTATCATGTGGCATTTAGTATTGTAGATGTTGAAGACACTAACACCTGGAGCTGGTTCCTGAGAACATTGAAGCAAGATCTTGGAATTCAGAACACTGCACCATGGACTCTCATGTCAGATAAACAAAAGGCAGGGCCTAATAACTAGCTTACTTGCTTGCTTGCTTACTTAACTTGCACACTAACTTGGTTTCTTGATTGACTTGCAGGGCCTAATAAATGTTGTGGAAGAGCAATTCCATGACTCAGAACACAGATTCTGTGTTAGGCACCTTTGGCAGAATTTTAGAGAACAATTGAGAGGAGATGTTCTGAAAAATCAATTACGGAAGATAGCTAGGAGCACCACAACTGATCAATATGAACAATACATGGAAGGAATGAGGCTACTTGACAGTGTTGTTCATGCTTGGCTGGTAGAGAAGAGACCTAACACTTGGGTTAGAGCTTTCCAAACTGATTTTCCCAAATGTGACATTTTGTTAAACAACAACTGTGAGGTTTTCAATAAGTAAGTTCTAGTACTACCTCTTGTACATACAATTCAGTAACATGTCTGTTATATGTGGTATATTCATAAACTTGTGTTTGTGTAGTACATGCAACTGAGGAACATGTTTATTATTGTGATGTACTTGCAGATATATCTAGCATGTTTGACAAAATCAAGTCACAACTATCAAGTAGGCATTACAGCAAACAACAAGAGGATAAGAAGTGGGATGGACCAATCTGTCCAAAGATCAAGAAAAGGCTTCTAAAGCACATAGAATGTTCTAGCAATTGTTACCCTACTAATGCTGGTGAAGGAATTTTCCTAGTTACTTCACATGGGAGAGACTACATTGTGGAGTTGCAAATGAAGGCATGCACCTACAGAAGATGGCAATTGACTGGTATTCCCTATCCCGATTCCATAACCTACTACGGAGATGAACTAATTGATCCAAAGGAAATGGTGCACAAGTTCTATGCTCTTTGCAATTTCTCCAAGGCATATACTTGTATTATCATGCCTTGCAAAGACAAGAGAGAGTGGCAGAAAATGGGTGGCTGTCCAATTAAGCCCCCATTATATGAGAAGATACATGGGATGAAAGCCAAGAATAGGAGAATGCAGCCAGAAGAGGTGATTGCAAGGCAAGGAGGGAAGAAGATCACAAGACATGGTACCAGTATTCATTGTAGCCATTGTAACAATCCTAGACATAACAAAAAAGGATGCTCTGCTTTCAAGCAAGGCCTACCTACGGCAAAAACTATGCAAAAGAAAATGAGGAAGAGGTCAAGAACAACATTTGAAGAAGAAGACCCTCAACCTACAATGTCACAGGTAACCTCGATACATTCATTTGAGCGACAAGTATTTCAATGCTCGATACATCCATTATAGCGACTACTATTTTTCAGTGCCCGATACATCCATTTGAGTGATAAATATTTTGGACTCTTATTATTTTTTAACTGCAAAATGAGGCCACAACAGAACAACAAGCACGTGGACCATCAATGACCCAGGTAAGTGAGGAGCATGTTGTCACACAGGAACATGACATGCCTCTTATGGAGTTCTTCATCCACATTCAATGATGGAAATCATGAGAAATGAGGTATGTTCAATGAATTTGCATCTTTATGTGCATGTTATAACCAGTTGGTGTACCTAACTTGTAAGAAAATTACTGCAGGCTCCTAAAGAAAATAAAAGGAAGATGCATGGACCATTGCCTGAAAGTTCTTTCCTCAAAGAAGCTAGGGCAGCAGTGCCATCTACAGGAACCTGCACTACAACAAGACTAGGTAGTCTTACAGCTAGAGTTGAAGTGATGAGGGAGGCCAAGCAGCATGCCAATGAAATTTTGCATGAACAGAGGTGTGCTGAAAGCATAAAACAAAGAGAAGTAGTTGCTTTGCAAAAAGCAGGTGAAGCTCTTGCCAAGAAAGAAGCACAAAAGGCTAAAAAGCACTTGAAAAAGAAGCACTCAAGGTAGAGGCAAGGGAAAAGGAGAGGCAGAAGCTGAAGCAAAGAGGGTTGCAGCTGCAGCTAAGAAAGAGGCACTACAGGAAGCAATGAAGAGGGCTTTAGAAGAGAAGAAAGCAGCAGCTGAGGCAAATAAGAGGGATTTAGAAGAGACGAAAGCAGCAGCTGCAGCAAAAGAAGCCCAGGAAAGTAAACATGTTTGATGAATTCAGGTCTTCAATGACCATTTCATGCAATGGATTAAGTATTTTATAATTTGTTCACTTGGGAACTTATTTCTGGATGTTAAACTGTGAACCTTACTTTCAACTTTCAGTTCAGTACTCTTTTGAACCATTTGTGTGTCATGAAGCTCTGTTCATGTTCAGTTTTTGTCAACTATATTCATTTGTCTGTTATGAAGCTCTGTTCATTTTCATGTTCAGTTTTGGTCAGTGTTCAAATGTTACACGCAAATCTGAATTTTCTGAATGTTAGAAAGTTCTAAACTTTTTTATTTAATTCACTATTCAACTTAATAAATGGTGCTCATTGTTCATTTTTGTACTAAAAATATGTGAATGTTGCTATTAAGTTCAGTTTTTGTCAGTGTTGAACTATCAAATCTAGACTGTAAATGATGTGAATTATGTGGTGCAAATGGTGATATTTAAGTTCAGTTTTGCAGCTTTATATTCTAAAAGATTTTCTCTCATCACAAAAACTGCGCTGTGGTCGCTCGCTTCTCTATGAAATGGATGATGTGTCTTGTAGAGGTGGCGAGTCAAATTGTTTTTGGGTCAAATACATCCACGTGTCCTGTACAGGTGGTGAGTCGAAATGGTACGAGTTACCGTACGTGACCAAGTTCAGCGAGTCCAGGGACCGTAACTTTATGTTTTGTGAATACAGTGACCAATTCGAACCCTAGAGACAAGTTCGGTTACTATAGATGTAATTTTCTCTTGGATATACAAAGGTGTCATCGATGTTACCGTCCTTGTCGAGGTTGAGCGGTGGTTGTCGATGTTGTTCCGTTCCAAGTTAGCATAAACACGCGATGAAACGGATAAACCAGAACTCAAATTATCCAAAACAAAACGTGTTAACTTGTTGAAGATGGAAATGTGTAATCGGTAGGGTTTGTGGAAAGCGTTTGTGGTGGCATAGTTGTGTGGTTATGCGTATGAGGAAGTGGGAAAGTATTGGTGGTATAAGAGTGTGTATGAGGAAGTGGAATGGAATCGGTCGTCCGGTGAGCGTCGGTCGTCTGATGTTTCGGCTCGGGTGTTGAAGAGTCGGATGCCCGGTCGGGGTCGGTCGTCCGGTGCGCCAGATGTCCGGAGGATCACGTTCTTCCGACGTTTTTGTTCTGTCATGGATGCATCGGTCGTCCGGTGAGCGTAGGTCGTCCGGACACTGGAGGGCGTCGGACGTCCGGTCGGTGTCGGACGACTGGCCGTTGTAGACTTCACGGGCATGCGCTTTGGCTGGCTGGACCCTCCAGGTGTCGAACGTCCGGTCCTCATCGGCCATCCGAGGGCTGTGATCTTCGGTCAGCTCCTTCTCTTGGTCCTTGTACTTGTCTTCCTCGCCGTCTTGTCCATTGGATGTAGTTGATCCATGGCTATCCTCTATGTATCTGATCATGCATAGGGTTTCCGGCTAAGGTAGTAGCCATGTCTCATATGGACTAAGTGGTAGTTCGGAGAGGAACGAGTTCACCTTATCTTCGATAGCCTTGGCTCATGCTCTTGTCATAGGACCAAGTGGTGTCGTGGGAGATATAGATACGCCCATGGGGATGCTTGTGGGATGCTCCGTATCATCTGGCCTTCAACCCTCAAGTGGTGCTCAGCCAGTCCACTGGGTACACCTGGCATGTCAGATGGTTTCCATGCAAAGATGTCACAATTCTCACTGAGGAACTGGATGAGCGCGGCTTCTGTTTGCTGTCGAGTGTCGTTGATATATTGGTTGGAGCGGCTGTGGGATCTTCCGGGTGAATATGAACTTGCTTCGTCTCACCCGCCGACTGGAAAGCTCATTCTGAAGCTGGCTTCTCGGACTGGAACAGGTCAGTCGGATCCGCGTTTCTCTTGTATTCTTCCAGTTGCACCATGTCCATCTGCTCATTAGCGATCTTGGATCCTTGCTGAAGACACTCCTCGGCTCTTTGCCTATTCCCCGTAATTGTGATTACGCCCTTGGGTACGGGCATCTTTAGCTTGAGGTATACATAGCACGAATGTGCCATAAAACGCGCATAAGCTAGTCGACCGAGGATAGAATGATAGGCGTTGTGGAAGTCTACCACTTCAAATGTTAGTTTCTCCTTCCGAAAGTTCTTCGAGTCACCAAAAACCACATCCAAAGCAATTTGACCGAGTGACTTTGCCTTCTTCCCTGGAATGACTCCGTGGAATTGCGCAGAGTCGGGACATCGGAATGCCCATTCCCTTTAGGGTCTCAGCGTATAGTAGGTTCAAACCACTCCCACCATCCATGAGCACCTAACGCAATCGAGTGTCGCCTAGAACAGGATCAACCACCAGTGCCTGCCGCCCAGGGGTAGCAATGTGAGCTGGGTGGTCCGACTGATCAAAGGTGATGGGGGTCTTCGACCACTTGAGATACGTCGTGGTTGCTGCAACTGCCATATTCACCTCCCGGTAAATGACTTTTAGTCAACTTTTGCTCTCAACATCAGCAAAAATCACAGAGTGGCATTAACCTGGGGGTAATCTTCAGCCTTTTCCTCTTCATCATCTTCAGGACTTTTCTCACTCAACTAGCCGTCACGGAACTGCTGGATCATCAGCCTGCACTGCTGAGTGGTATGTTTGGGTAAAATCAGGTTTCACTCCTCATCTTACTTCATGTGTATGGCACACGGCAGATCAAGGACGTCCTGCCTCGATTGATCTCTCTTCTTCTTAGGAACCCACTGCTCTCTAGCCTTCCCTTTGAACTTGGCTTGCGCAGCAACGACGGCCGCTTCGGCCTAACCAATGGCTTCAGCTTTGCGCTTCTGGTTCCGACTGGAATTAGCGTTGTTGGGGTTATGCTCATTGGCTTTTTCTTTGCTGCTATGGAGGTAGTTTTCTTCATCACCATTCGCGTACCGAGTGGCAAGCTCCATCGTTCAGTTAATGGTCAAGGTCCGAGATCACCCAGATTTAAGGATGAGCTCTCTGTAGCTGGCGCCTTCTTTGAAGTCACAGACCGATGTTGCTATGTGACATTTTCCACCACGTGGTGAAGCATTTTCCAACGATGTATGTAGTCTCTCTAAGTTTCATTCGGCTTCTGGACGCAGTGCTACAATTCAATCAACCCGGCGGGGCGCTTGTAAGTACCTTCGAAAGTCTTGATGAACAGTCGAGCCAAATCATCCCAGCAGTATATGCTGGCAGGACCTAGCTTATTCAACCACGCCCGGGCCGACCCTTCAAGCATCAAGGGCAAATGCTTCATGGCAACAGAATTGTTTCCTTCGCCAATCTACGCAGCCACACAGTAATCTTGTAACCACATATCTGGTTTCAACTCGCGAGTGAACTTGTTCACTCCTGTGGCCAACCTGAAGTTGGGTGGGATCTCGGCGGTCCGTATGGCCCTGCTGAAACACTCGGGCCAAGAAACAAATGCGCCACTTCCACTCGGATGATCCCTATCTGAACTTTCCCCGTGAGCTCTGCCTCTATTGACTAGACCTTGCATGAGGACTGACCTTGCATTGAATCTCGGATCTCTCAGATCGATCGGCTCCCTCCGCTCATCGACATGTGGGCGTCTGCCGTCGTACTGCCGGGGCGCGTATGGACCACCCCTCGGGAGGGAAGATGGCACTCGACAACGGTCATTGCAGTAATGTCGAGGAGGGAACTCATTGTGGCCTTGAGCCAAAAACTGATCTTGGTGATAACCACGATCTTCACGCCGCAGAGGTGATGTTGGACTATGTGCCGACTGAACTGTGTCTGCTCTTACTGACCTGCTATGAACCCTGTTGTGCGACTGGGAAACGGCTAAATTATGTTCCCTAGCCGCTCTGAGCAACACACGGATCTGCCTAAGACCTTCTCCTGCTTCGGATCAGGACGGTTGGATAGAATCTGCAATTCGTGCAGCAGTTGTGACATTCTAAATCGGAGTGCGGAATACCTGATACTCATTATGTGATCCATTCTGGAATAGTTGCCGCTACCGTCGATTGGGATTTGGGGGCTGTCCACGAGCGTGATCGTCGAGTGATTTTTGGAGATCAACCAGACGCGTGCGTTCAGCTAGAGTGGCTATGCGCGTGGCTTCCAAGGTCTGGGCCTCGATAGTCTCCCCGACAATGGGGTTCTGAAGGACCTGCTCGTTCCTGCGCTGCGGCTCTTCTCTTTGTTCCGCATTGAGGCGTGCGGGTAGTACTCATCGTTGGTGCGCAACGGGCCACTGCTTTCACCCGTGCCACAGGAAATCCGGGTGGGCTATGCTGGGAGCCGATCATGAGGAATTCCTCCGCTGGGTCATTGCTTTCGCACTCAGAAGGCATACTAGAGAGATAAGATGAAGGATCAAACAAGCCATAGAGAGACTCATCAGGCTCTTTTGCCGCAATCTCCGAGGTGGACGACTGATGAGCCATCGCATGCCTCACCCGTCCCTGGAGCTGAGAACGGCCGAATTTCTTGCAACGACTAGCAGTGGGAAGGGAAGACACCATTAGAGCCGACTAGTACTGAGTCGACGGTTGCCGGAGGAGGACACCGGAGGAGTTGGCATGAAAGTGCGCTGCCCCGCGAAAAGGGAGCGCCTCAATGTCCAGATCGGCTTCTTGGAGCCATAGTGAATCGTCAGTAACAAAACCGATAGCGCCGAGATGGATCTCACGTCCCAGGGATAGTCCGCCGCCAGAAACCATGATGAAGGAGTTCGAAGAACGCAACCTCGCCGGAAGTCGCTTAGACGCCTGCCCCACGGTGGGTGCCAACTGTCATGAGAACGAATTTGACTGGAGAGGTAGGGGTACGTAAAAGAGGGCAGAGCCTAGATACGGTGAAGTTGTACACTTGGATTTATGAGTTCAGGCCCCTCTCGGAAGAGGTAACGACGCTACGTCTCGGTGCTACGGGAGCTTTGTTGTATGGAGTGTTGGTTACACGGGGTGCAAATTGCAGCAAATAGCAGTTGAATCGTTGTTGTCCTAATGCAGTAAAAGAGAGCAAGAGTGAGAGAGTGGGATTTTATTGGAATGCTCAACGGGGTTTTCCTTGCCTGGCACTTTTGAAGATAGTATTGCTCTTCATTAGTGTCATCGATCACATCGTCGGAACAACGTCTACTGAGAGGGGACAAACACCGATAAACACAGAAAGAACACAATCAATGCAATGCAATAATATGATTCATGATCATGACATAGCAATATGCTGTGATTTGGGCTAATGCAGCTAGCAACAATTTAAATGGAATTGGTTTGAACACTAGATTTAAATTCAAACTCCACATAAGACATTTCAAATGCCATTAATTCAAATTGCCTTATACATGAACTTTAAGTTGTTGATAAATGCATGAAAATGCCATATTCATATTCTTTGTATTTTTTTGATAATTTTTCATATAAAAAATGTTTCGTTTGGAGTTACGGTTTAATTTCAATGAATTTTAGAAGTCTATAGCATTTTCTGGAATTTTTTGGTTATTATAGAATTAAACTAATTCCAGAAAAGGCTTTACTACGTCAGCATGACATCATGCAGACGTCAGCAGGTCAACGGGCTGGTCCAGGTAAAACCTCACTAGTGGGCCCCGCGTGTCAGTGACTAACTAACTAACCAATTTAATTAGTACTAACCTAGGTTAATTAGCAGGGCGGGCCCCACTTGTCAGCGACCCAGGGGAGGTCAAACCCCTGGTCAGCGAGTCAAACTCGCCGGCGTATTGCCTCCGGTGGCAGCGGACGTCGCGGAGGGCTCGGGTTAAGCCCTGCAGCAACCAAAAGAGCAGCCGAGGCCATCTATGCGTAGCTGGAGAGTGCGCGCACCGAACCGTGGCATCGGTTCGTGCTGGGGAGGCCAGACTTGGCGACCGCGGCGAGCATGGTGGCGGCCAGAGTTCGGTCGTCAAGCAGGACGAGGCTACGGAGCGCTAGCGGCTGGCCAGCATGGTTCTGTGGACTCCTGGGATCTCTAGGAGCACAACCATGCGACAAGTTTGAGCGGAGGAACTCGCGAGCGCAAGGCTTGCCGGCCATGGCGGCGGCCGAACATCGGGTGCACGGGGATGGCGGCTAGCGAATGGGAATGGAGGGGGCGAGCATAGGAGGGGAATAAGAGGCACAGGAGATGGTTTGCGGGCTCGGGGACGCGTCGAAGACGGCTTATCGGGCGACAGCATCCGGTGGCCGTGGACGGGGAAGAAAGGTCGTTGCGTCGTCTTGGGGTCGTCTGGGCTTAAGTGGTTCGGCGGAGAGGTTCTTGGGGTCTGGGCAGAGCTTGTGGTCATGGCCACGGGGCAAGGGGCGGGCGTGGTGTTTGGGGCAGCACACTCTGGCCCGTTCGGGCAGGCGTGAGAGAGAGCAGAGGGGAGGGGAGAGGCTGCGGGTGACAGGGAGAGAGGTCAGGGGGTTCGTGCCATCGCGAGAGGCATCCAGGGGGAGGAGGGGGCAGCCAGGCAGAGAGGAGGTGGCAGGCGCGTGCTTACGCTCGTCGCCCACGCGCTTCCATCCTTGTGGCTGAAGGTGGAAGATGACTCGCAAATGCCAGGTGGGTTGGGCCAGCTAGAGAAGTTGGTCCAGGTAAGTCCTTCTCTGTGTGTTTTCTATTTTCTATATTCTTTTGTCTATTTTGATTTAGGAAAAGTACTAAATCATTTTTATAAATCCTAAAAATAATTGTGGGCATTAAATTATTTCAAACAGCCCTCAACCACCTTCATAATTATTTGAGCATCTAAAATATTTATAGTATTTAAATGCCCAAAGTCAAATACAATATGATTTGATTCAAAAATCAAGATGACATAGAAAAATGTGCACCATTTTTGGCACAGGTTTTTAGCCAAAACAGAAATGATGAACTTTTCTGAAGGGCATTTTGGGTTCACTGAAAATACTTTTATGTGAACCTAGTTGAATTCAGTCTGATGCTAGGGTTTGAACATCCCCATTTCAAACTTACATTGAAATCGAACATGATGCATGAATGCTCACAGATGCAACTAATTACAAAGCGAAGATCTGCATGGCACCGCCCAGGTGCTTGACTAGCTGGACCAGGAACCACATACCGCCATGTGGGTACCTGCCCGGGCTAGTGGGTCGACCGCCGAGCTGGGGCGACGATGGTGCGGCAAGGGCTTGCTGTGGTCCTGCGTCTGTTCCCGGCAAGGGTCTTGCCGGGGCCTCCGTGAGCGTCCTCGGCAAGAGGCTTGCCGGGGCTTCTGCGAGCATCCTCGGCAAGAGGCTTGCCGGGGCCTCGGGGTGTCAACGGCGAGGAGCCTTGTCGGGGCCTCGTGGGTATCCTCGGCAAGGAGCCTTACGATTGCCTTGTTGTCTGCTTCTCATCTTGGGAGTCATAGACCTTTGTCTTCACAAAGATCTGCATGCCATCACGTGGGCGCTTCTTGAGCATTGGTTCCAATTATGTTGATGATGTTGGAGCTCCTAGGCTCAAGGGTGGCTGTGACGGAGGCGTTTGGGTGAGTCGCCCCAGCAAGGGTTCTTGCCGGGGGCGTGCAGGCCGCCCCGGCAAGAGTCCTTGTTGGGGGAGAGCCTGTCTTCTTGCTTGGCCTTCTTGTGCCACCGTCTTGGCGTTGCTCTGGTAACTTTGTGTCTCTGACTTCCCTCCTCTGCTTTGTTACGTGTGGCCGCAGGCGTGGCCCTGACTACCCGTGCACAAGTAAGGGGTATAAAAGAGCGCCCTACTTTTGTACACCGACAGGTATTATTCATGTAAACAGAATAACCATTATTCTCTGATTTGAATGAATAACCGTATTGCAATAAACACAATCTAATCATGTCCATGCCTCAACGCAGACACCAGATAACATTTATCTAGGTTCAACACCAATCTCAAAGGTAGATGGAGCGTGCGATGGTGATCACATCAACCTTGGAAACACTTCCAACACGCATCTTCACCTCGCCCTTAGCTAGTCTCGGGTTTTTTTCCGCAGCTTTTGTTTTGAGTTACCAATATTAGCAACTGAAAAGGTATCTCATACCCAGGTGCTACTAGGAGTAATAGTAAGGTACACATCGATAAGACGTATATAAAATATACTTTTTGTTGAAGTTGCCAGCCTTCTTATCTACCAAGTATTTGCCGTAGTTCCACTACCAGTGACCGTCCCCCTTACAATAGAAGCACTTAGTCTCGGGTTTGGGTTCAACCTTGGGTTTCTTCACTGGAGCGGCAACTAGCTTGCCATTCATAAAGGTTCCCTTCTTGCCCTTGCCCTTCTTGAAACCAGTGGTCTTGTTAAGCATCAACGCTTGATGTTCCTTCTTGATTTCTACCTTTGTGGCCTACCACGAACAACTTCAGGATCATCTCCATTGCTTTCATGTTATAGTTCGTCACGAAGTTCTAGCAGCTTTCTGATAGATAAACTCCCACTTGATTCAAGCGATTATAGCACCCAGACATTCTAAGAACTTGCTCACTGGCTGAGCTATTCTCCTCCATCTTGTAGGCAAAGAACTTGTCAGATGTCTCATACCTCTTGATCCGGGCATTTTTCACAAAAAAATAAACTTCAACTCCTGCAACATCTCATATGCTCCATGATGTTCAAAACGCCTTCGAAGCCCCGATTCTAAGCTGTAAAGCATGGAGCACTAAACTATCAAGTAGTCATCAGAAGGTGTCTGAAAGATGTTCACAACATCCACAAACGATGCTAGAGGGGTTGGTACACCAAGCGGTGCATTAAGGACATAAGCCTTCTGTGCAGCAGTGAGGACAATCCTTAGATTACGGACCTAATCTGCATAATTGCTCACAATATCTTTCAACTTAGTCTTTCCCTAGGAACGTATTAAAATAGGGAGCTACATCGCGAGCTATTTGTCTATGACATAATTTGCAAAGGTAATTTTAGAGTGTTGTTCATAATAAAGAGTTCAATTAATCATATTACCTAAGAACTCCCACTCAAATCGACATCCCTCCGGTCATCCGAGTGTAGCACGATCCAAATTCACCAGGCCAAGTCCGATCATGACGTGAGATGAGGTAGTTTCAATGGTGAACATATCCATGTTGATCATATCTACTATATGACTCGTGTTCGACCTTTCGGTCTCTTGTGCTCCTAGGGCATGTCTATACATGATAGGCTCGTCAAGTTTAACCCGAGTGTTCCGCATGTGCAAAACTGGGTTGCACCCGTTGTATGTGAACATAGAGTCTATCACACCCGATCATCACGTGGTGCTTCGAAACGATGAACTTTCACAATGGTGCACACTTGGGGAGAACACAATTTTATCTTGAAATTTTAGAAAGGGATCACCTTATAATGCTACCGTCGTCCTAAGCAAAATAAGATGCATAAAAGGATTAACATCACATGCAAATCATAAGTGACATGATATGGCCATCATCTTGTGCTTTTAATCTACATCTCCAAAGCACCCGGCATGATCTCCATCGTCACAGGCATGACACCATGATCTCCATCATCGTGCTGCCATCGGGGTTGTCACGCCAACCATGCTGCTACTACTATTGCTACCGCTTAGAAATGAAGTAAAGCATTACAAAGCGTTTAATGATTGACACGCAGGTCATACAATAATTAAAGACAACCCTATGGCTCCTTCTGGTTACCGTATTCACCGACATGCAAGTCGTGATAAACTATTACAAAACATGGTAATCTCATACATCAAATATATGATGCGGAGCATCCCGAGATCATCCCCATGGACCCTCCTTCACCTCGTCAAGTGCCTCAAGGACCAATGACACGTGCTCGTGCTAGAGCTCTCGAGACCGAGGTGACGTCGCTCCTAGCCCTACTTCCATACAAATCTTGCGAGACATGGTTGCTACCTCAAACGGATGTGCTTTGTGTGCTCGGGTGTGAAGAAGACCAAATTGGAGAAGGGCGTGAAGATGGACAAGTCCCCAAGTTCACGGACGAGATGTTGCATCGAGAAGGGCAGAAGAAGGTTCCAGGCCCCGGACATCCGGCCCCCTGGCTTTGACATCCAGCCCTTGGACGACCAGCCACAGAAGGCCAGCTGACGAAGCTACAGGGCCCGGACATCCGGCCAAGCACGGCCCGGACATCCGGCCTCGGGCCCGGAAATCCGGCGCCACTGTCCAGAGGACACCCGTGGCTCACCCCCTCCAGCCCGGACATCCGGCACTTCGCCCCGGACATCCGGCGTCCCGTGAAGCCGCGGACATCCGGCCCGTCGCCCGGACGTCCGGCCCCTGATATGCCTGCGCGCATCCCCTGGGCCGAGGCCCGTGTACCCATTCGCTCCGTACACTATATATACTCCTTTCCCCATTCCATTTAGGGTTAGCTTTTGGATAGCTCATTTCAGACCTTTGTGTGGATTCTCTCCCACGAGACCGCGTGCCTCTTCGGAGAAGATCCACCTCGGATTCAAGACCTCCACATCGGGGAAGATCCTACGGGATAACCAAGACCTCCTCCGGGAGAAGACTACCTTTGTACCACCGTCGTTGACTATGGATCGTGTATCTCTATGTGTATCGTGGATCTAGCACTTGTGTGACCATCTTTGTGTTGATTTGAGTGTTTTCCTCTCGTGTTTTCCCTCGTTTCCGCTTTGTGTTCTCCGTGTTCGTCGTGGGATACTCTCCAAATGTGAAAGATCGGCTGATTAGGGTTCCACCCTACATCATCTTGGTATCAAGAGCATAGGTTGATCATGATTTTGGAGCCCCACACCCTGTCTTCTAGCTTGTTTTTGTTATGTTCTTCCCAATTTCGAAAATCCCCCACAAAAATAGCCCCAAAAATTAGTTTTTTGTGATATGTTGATTTGGCAAGATTTTGTTGAATTTGTTCCATGGATTTGCTGTGCCACGAGTGGATCTAGCTTTTCCTCCACTTTTCCCCAATTTTCATCCGCAAAATCCGACGAATTTTGGCCCCAAAGTCACCGATTGCAAGGAGCTCTTCGTGGCCTCGGGCACCCCGGACATCCGGCCCGTGCCCCGGACTTCCGGCCCGGCCCGGACATCCGGCCCCTGGCCCGGACATCCGGCCTCCCGCAGCCAAATTCCCCCCCCACCCCACCTTGCACTCCCCCACCGCCATTATCGTTCGGTAACCCACCCAACCTTCCGCATACCACCACCACTTCCGCAACCACCATCGCTTAACCGCTCCGAGTTTGCAAAGTTTGTCTCCATTTGCCTTGGATACTTGAGTTGCGGTTTCTCCGTTTCCTTGGATGTTTAGGCTACCTTGGAACGGCAAGACTTCGACAACACCATCGCTCAACTTCGGCAAGGACGGTAACATCGACGACACTTTGTTCATTCTACCTTGCAATTGCATTGTCACCCTATGAACCATCTTTGCGTAGCTTTCCCATTGAGACTAGCCATTTGAGTATTGCCGGGCCACGACACTTGTGCACATTAGTGATAGTCATAGATATTGCATACTACATCACCTTGGTATCTTGCATATCTCCATGTGACACAAAAGTGTCCCGCATCCACAATAGCTACCGTGACCCGAGAAGCATGCATAAGTGCCCAAAGAAAGAGCTCACAAGCTTTTAAGCAAAAGAGCCAATCAAAGCAAAAAGACAATAGCATCATACGCCTTGCATCAAAAAAAAGATCATACATCATAGCAACATCATCTTGTGCTCAAGCATCGGCACATCATACATTCATAGCATACTTGTGATAGTTAGTCGTTACGTTTTGCCTCTTATAGGTCGTGCACAAGTGCGTATCCGCCTATTAAGCAATCGGTTAGCGTCTCTCTAGTGTTGTGCAACACGAGCATTTTCCGTGGTTTACCACATTTTCGCTCATCCTTGGTTGCACAACCACATCTATCTATCCATGCGTGTGTTCCGTGTGCTACTTCGCTAGTGATCAACTTGTTGCATGAGCAAATTGTGAACCATTTTCAACATCATTGAGTCATTTTGATGATTGCATTGAATTTGTGCCACATCCTAACCAAGATCCTCTCAAAGCTTTACTTGTGTAGGTGTGAGAATTGACACGAAGTGGTACCAATAATGTTATTTCCGGGTTACATTATTGAGTGATCATTGATCCATTTTCAACTTCGGTTAAGGTACATTTGGTATTGTCTTCTCCTTTCTCCCACTCACGTACTTGTTTGTGATGATGGATAGGCCAAGTACATCTTCCAATCCGATCTTCGACGATCCTCAAGAAGCGAACAACTACGTCACCAAACTACATCTCTTCGGTGTCCAACGAGCTCTACATCAAGAGAGTGAAGCTATGCGCGAGTACATTGGTCAAGTCGCCGAGGACGCGCGCCAATTTGAAGCAAGAACAAAAGAACAATTCGACATCATCAACACCAACATGTCAACTCAATTCAACGAGCTCCGGACATTGATAGTCAACCGACGTTCTTCTTCAACATCCTCTCAAAGATGAAGCCGCTCAAGTCGACATTTCGACTCCACGCAAGACTCAAGTACACCTACGTTCAACACTCTTCGTCAAGCCGCACGTCAAGCTCGACATGACAACCGGCAGCCTCTTCATGACAAGAGTTCACAAGAGCTATTCGACGAGCAAGAAGGCCGACGTCGTCAAAACCAAGCTACACTTGAGCAAGCACAAGAACGGCAACGACTACGCCAACAACAACAAGAGCGAGCACGTCAATACCAAGAAGAACTAGATGCCGAGGCTAATCGCCAAGCACAACAACGCCGAGAAGCTCAAGCTATGGAGGCGCAACGAGTGTTACAAGATGCACTTCGCAATGTGGCAGCCCGCACTCGACACACTCGTCAAGAAGAGGATTTCCTTCGTGATGAGATGCAAGAGAGGCGCCATCAAGCAAGAATGCAAGAAGAAGCTCCTCCTCAACAAGTACAACAAGCGCGGCAAGAGCAATGTGATAATGCCAACCGCCAACATCAAGACCGCCCTCCCAATAGGCAAGGAAACAATGATGATCATAGCTATGGCAAGATCAAATTCACCATGCCAAAGTTTTCCGAAAGCATCGATCTCGAAGACTATCTCTCATGGGCATTGAAGGTTGACAAGATCTTTCGCCTTCACAATTTCGAAGAAGAGAAGAAGATCGCAATGGCATCCCTTGAGTTCCAAGACTATGTTCTCATTTGGTGGGAGCAAATCATCGAGAGAAGAGAAGCAAAAGGTGAACCTCCTATCACCACTTGGGCTCAAATGAAGGAAGTCATGAGAGCACGATTTGTGCCTACCCACTACAACCGTGACTTATTCAAGAAGCTACAACTCCTCAACAAGGTACCAAGTCCGTTGAAGAGTACTACAAGGAGATGGAGATTGCCATGATAAGAGCAAACATCACGGAAGATGAAGAGCAAACAATGGCGAGATTCTTGAATGGACTCAACTATCCTATCAAGAAGATTGCGGACTTCCAACCGTACAACAATCTCCTCAAGTTAGTACATCAAGCAACCAAAGCGGAGCGACAAGTTCAAGAGGACTACAAGTACTCCAAGTTCAACTCCAAGAACTTCGGCTCCTACAACCAAGCTTCCACGACTTCGGCTACACCTCCTACCTCTACCAAGCCATCTACAAACTTAGGCGACAAGCCAAGCTACAAGAGTACGACTACGTCGAGTCGTCCACCTTTTACCAACAACTTCAAGCCAAGAGCTTCCTCAACTACAACTCCAACCGAAGACAACAACAAGACGAGCTCCATCAAATGCTTCAAGTGCCAAGGACGAGGCCACAAGTCATTTGAGTGCAAGACCGTTCGCACCATGATCATCAATGATGACGAATCTTATGATTCCATGAGCGATGATGAGATGGAAGCACTTGAGCATGTCGCTATGCATCGCCAAGTGAATGAAGAAGAAGACCGTCAAGTGTGTTGTGACAATGACTCAAGCCCCAATCTTGTTGTCTCCAAAGTATTGACACTCCAACACCAACAAGATGACGACCAACGATGTCACATTTTCCATACGAAGGCCGGCATCAATGGATGCTCCGTCAAGGTTATCATCGATGGAGGAAGTTGTCACAACTTGGCAAGCGAAGAGCTATGCGACAAGCTTCATTTGGTCAAGACGAAGCATCCTCACCCCTACAAGGTCTAGTGGCTCAACGACGCCGGAATTCTTCGAGTCGAGCACACCATGCAAGTCTCTTTCAAGATTGGCGCTTATGAGGACACTCTTGAATGTGATGTGATCCCCATGTCCGTGTGCCACCTTATTCTTGGACGTCCATGGCAATATGATAGTGGAGTCACACACAATGGACGGACAAATCACTATAGCTTCAAGATGAAGGGCAAGGAATTCGTGCTCCGACCAATGACTCCAAGTCAAGTAGCCACCGACAAGCTTTTACCTACCAACCATCATGGAGATATTGGTGAGAGAGTGAGCCACCAAAAAGAGAGTGAGAGCCACAAGCCACATATGAGCGACTCCACGATGAGCGACAAGAAGCAACTAGTGTTATTTGCCACCAAAAGTGAGATGAGAGAAGTGTGTGAGAACCCATCGAGTGTCTTTCACCTTGTGCTTTTATGCAAAGGGGAAGCCAAACCTACTAACACTTCACCACCTCTACCTTTAGTGTTGTCTAATTTGTTGCAGGAATTCTCGGACGTCTTTCCCGATGAACTACCTCCGGGTCTACCTCCACTTCGCGGAATCGAACACCGCATCGACCTCATACCTGGCGCACCACTTCCAAACAAGGCACCTTACCGCGTCAACCCCGAGGAAACAAAGGAGATACAACAGCAAGTGCAAAAACTCATCGACAAAGGTCATGTACGTGAAATACTAAGCCCTTGTGCCGTTCCGGTTATTCTTGTGCCTAAGAAAGATGGAAGTTTTCGCATGTGCTCCGATGTCGACCTATTAATTCTATCACCGTTAGATACCGTTATCCCATACCACGCTTAGACGATATTCTTGATGAATTATGTGGTGCCACCATCTTTTCAAAAATTGATCTTAAAAGTGGTTACTACCAAATTCGCATTCAAGAGGGTGATGAGTGGAAAACGGCTTTCAAAACCAAGTTTGGGTTATATGAGTGGCTTGTTATGCCAATGGGCTTATCCGAAGCACCCGGTTCCTTTATGCGTCTCATGCATTTTTGTCTACGACCCTACATAGGCATCTTTGTAGTGGTTTACTTTGACGACATCCTCGTTTTTAGCAAGACGCTAGAGGACCATGTGACACACATCCGTTTGGTTTTACAAACCCTTCGGAAAGAACGCTTATATGCTAATATGGAGAAATGCACTTTTGGCGTTGACAAGGTTGTCTTTCTAGGATTTGTCGTTTCTTCACAAGGTGTTCACGTTGATGAAACTAAAATTGACGCAATTAAAACTTGGCCTCAACCAACGAATCTCATGCAAGTGCGTAGTTTCCTTGGTCTAGCCGGTTTCTATCGACGTTTTGTGAAGGACTTTAGCACCATTGCTATGCCTCTACACGCCTTGAGCAAGAAGAACGCACCCTTCATTTGGGGTCCTTCACAAGACACCGCGTTCAATGAGCTTAAGAGCTTGCTTACCCACGCACCACTTCTAGCCCTACCAAACTTTGACAAACCGTTTGAGATTCATTGTGATGCTAGTGGTACCGGCATAGGTGGCATGTTAATGCAAGAAAAGCGCCCAATTGCGTACTTTAGCGAGAAGCTATCGGGAGCGCAACTTAACTATCCCATCTATGATAAAGAGCTTTATGCCTTGGTGAGAGTTTTACGTGTTTGGGAACACTATCTTAGACCTCATGAATTCATTCTTCATATGGACCATGAGACACTCAAGTATCTCAAAGGTCAAACTAAGTTGAACAAGCGTCATGCTAAATGGAGTGAGTTCATTAAGTCTTTTCCCTATGTCATCAAATACATCAAGGGCAAACAAAATGTTGTGGCGGACGCGCTTTCCCGCAAATGCATGCTTGTAACACAACTTGAGTTGAATGTGATTGGCTTTGAGCACATCAAAGATTTATATAAGCATGATCCTTTCTTTGCAAATGCTTATGCTAAGTGCTTGACTCACACTTCTTGGGCATATTACTACATCAAGGATGGATATCTTATGAGAGCTAACAAACTTTGCATTCCCGAGTCTTCGCTTCGTTTGCTCCTTTTGTAGGAATCTCATGGAGGCGGACTCATGGGACACTTTGGACGCGACAAGACGTTTGCTACCCTCTCTAAGAACTATTTTTGGCCCAAGATGCTCTGTGACGTCTCACGACTCGCCAACCGATGTTCTACATGCCGCAAAGCGAAGTCCAAAGCTCAATCTCATGGTCTTTACATGCCTCTTCCTATTCCATACCATCCATGGGAAGACATAAGCATGGATTTCATACTTGGCTTGCCTAGGACTCAAAATGGCAAAGATTCCGTGCTTGTTGTGGTAGATAGATTCTCTAAAATGGCTCATTTCATTCCCTGTAACAAGATAGACGATGCTTCACATGTTGCAAATCTCTTTTGTAGGGAGATACTTCGTCTACACGGCGTGCCAAAAACGATCGTGTCGGACCGGGACGTCAAGTTCTTGAGCTACTTTTGGAAAACCCTATGTGCCAAGCTCTGAATCAAGCTACTCTTCTCTTCGGCGTACCATCACACAAACGGACGGCCAAACGGAGGTGACGAACCGCACGCTTTCGACGCTTCTTCGCGTGTTGATCAAGAAGAACATCAAGGAATGGGAGCAATGCTTGCCCATCGCCGAGTACGCCTACAACCGCGCAAGACATTCGACAACCGGCAAGTCCCCCTTCGAGGTCGTCTACGGCTTCAACCCGTTGTCCCCATTGGACATTCTACCTCTACCTCTCCAAGAGCGCACGAACATGGACGCAAGTGCACGAGCAAGCTATCTCAAGAAGGTGCACGAGGATACAAGAGCAATGATCGAACGAAAAGTACATCGCCTCGCCACCAAGCTCAACGTCAACAAGGCACCAATGGTGTTCCAACCGGGAGATCTCGTTTGGCTACATCTTCGCAAGGACCATTTCCCACAAGAGCGCAAGTCCAAACTTCTACCTCGCGCCGACGGACCCTTCAAGGTGCTAGCACGCTACAACAACAACGCCTACAAGATCGACATTCCACGCAACAAGTACTCCGTGAGCGACACTTTCAACATCCAGGATCTATCTCCTTTCCATGGTGATGAAGATTTCGATCCGAGGTCGGATCTTTCCCAAGGGAGGGGAGATGATGCGGAGCATCCTGAGGTCATCCCCATGGACCCTCCTTCACCTCGTCAAGTGCCTCAAGGACCAATGACACGTGCTCGTGCTAGAGCTCTCGAGACCGAGGTGACGTCGCTCCTAGCCCTACTTCCATACAAATCTTGCGAGACATGGTTGCTACCTCAAACGGATGTGCTTTGTGTGCTCGGGTGTGAAGAAGACCACATTGGAGAAGGGCGTGAAGATGGACAAGTCCCCAAGTTCACGGACGAGATGTTGCATCGAGAAGGGCAGAAGAAGGTTCCAGGCCCCGGACATCCGGCCCCCTGGCACGGACATCCGTCCCCTGGACGACCAGCCACAGAAGGCCAGCAGACGAAGCTACAGGGCCCGGACATCCGGCCAGGGCCCGGACATCCGGCCAAGCACGGCCCGGACATCCGGCCTCGGGCCCGGAAATCCGGCGCCACTGTCCAGAGGACACCCGTGGCTCACCCCCTCCAGCCCGGACATCCGGCACTTCGCCCCGGACATCCGGCGTCCCGTGAAGCCCCGGACATCCGGCCCATCGCCCGGACGTCCGGCCCCTGATATGCCTGCGCGCATCCCCTGGGCCGAGGCCCGTGTACCCATTCGCTCCGTACACTATATATACTCCTTTCCCCATTCCGTTTAGGGTTAGCTTTTGGATAGCTCATTTCAGACCTTTGTGTGGATTCTCTCCCATGAGACTGCGCGCCTCTTCGGAGAAGATCCACCTCGGATTGAAGACCTCCACATTGGGGAAGATCCTACGGGATAACCAAGACCTCCTCCGGGAGAAGACTACCTTTGTACCACCGTCGTTGACTATGGACCGTGTATCTCTATGTGTATCGTGGATCTAGCACTTGTGTGACCATCTTTGTGTTGATTTGAGTGTTTTCCTCTCGTGTTTTCCCTCGTTTCCGCTTTGTGTTCTCCGTGTTCGTCGTGGGATACTCTCCAAACGTGAAAGATCGGCTGATTAGGGTTCCACCCTACATCAACATATCTCATCATGTCTTTGTCCATATCATATCACAACATACCCTGCAAAAACAAGTTAGACGTCCTCTAATTTGTTGTTGCATGTTTTACGTGGCTGCTAAGGTTATCTAGCAGGAACGATTCTTGCCAACGCAAAGCCACAACGGTGATATGAAAATTGCTATTCAACCTTCTACAAGGACCGCCTTCGTCAAATCCAATCCAACTAAAGTGGGAGAGACAAACACCCGCCAGCAATCTTTATGCAACAAGTTGCATGTCTGTTGATGGAACCGGTCTCATGTACGTAGACATGTAAAGTTGGTCTGGGTCGCTTCATCCCACAATACCGCTAAATCAAAATAAGACTAGGGAAGGAAGCAATCTGAATATCAACGCCCACAAACTCCTTTGTGTTCTACTCATGATGTCATCTCCGCATAGACCTAGCTCATGTTGCCACTGTTGGGGAACGTTGCATGGGAAACAAAAAAAATTCATACGAACACCCAAGATCAATCTAGGAGATGCACATCTATTAGAGGAGAGTTGGATCCACATACCCTTGTAGATTGCTAAGCGAAAGCGTTCAAGAACGCGGTTGATCTAGTGGTACTTCTTCATGATCCAATCACGACCCGTCCCGCGAACTCTGATCTAGTGCGGCTTGATGACTCCTTCACCTCCTCGATCTAGAGAGCGAAGGTGAAGTAGTAGCTCGAGTCCTCCGGCAGCACGACGGTGTGGTGGAAATGGTGATGGAGGAATTGTGGCAGAGCTTCGCTAAGCACTACGCGTATGCGGAGAAGAGCTACGAGAGAGGATGGGCAGCGCCAAGGCGTGTAAGGGTGCGATTGCCCTCTCTCTACCTCTCTATATATAGGGGGAAGGGGGAGAGGGCCGACAGCCACTAGAGGGAAACCCTAGATGGATTTCCCCCCTTAGGAGGCTTGGCCCCCAAGCCAAAGGGGTGGCAACTCTAGGGTGGCGCCCCCACCTCCTCTGGCAACGTGGGAAGTGGTGAGGGGGTGAACAACCCCTTAGTGGGCTGGTTTGTCCCCCCCCCCCTTGGCCCATGAGGCCCCCCAACACTTGTCGGGGCCCCCCGAAACCCCTTTCGGTCATGCTAGCCATCACCCGGTACCCCCGGAATAGTTCTGGACTCCAATATCCTTCGTCCTATATATCGATCTTCACCTCCGAGCTATTCCGGAGTTCCTCGTCACATTCGATATCTCATCCGGGACTCCGAACAACCTTCGGTAACCACCATAATGACTCAACTATACTAATATCGTCACCAAACGTTAAGTGTGTAGACCCTGCGGGTTCGAGAACTATGAAGACATGACCGAGACACCTCTACGGTCAATAATCAATAGCAGGACCTAGATGCCCATATTGGTTCCCACATATTCTACGAAGATCTTATCGGTTGAACCTCGATGTCAAGGATTCAGACAATCCCGTATGTAGTTCCCTTTGTCTATCGGTATGTTACTTGCCCGAGATTTGATCGTCGGTATCTCCATACCTAGTTCAATCTCGTTACGGGCAAGTCTCTTTACTCGTTCCGTAATACAAGATTCCGCAACTAACTCATTAGTCAAATTGCTTGCGAGCTTCTTGTGATGTTGTATTACCGAGAGGACCTAGAGATACCTCTCCGTCACACAGAGTGACAAATCCCAGTGTTGATCCTTACCAACTCAACAGACACCCTCGTAGATACCTCTAGAGCACCTTTATAGTCACCCAGTTACGTTGCGACATTTGGTACACACAAGGTACTCCTCCGGTGACAGTGAGTTGCATGATCTCATGGTCATAGGAACATATACTTGACATGTAGAAAACGATAGCAATAAACATGACATGATCATATGCTACAATCATAGTTTGGGTCTCGTCCAACACATCATTCTCCTAATGATGTGACCTGGTTATCAAATGACAACTCATGTCAATGGCTAGGAAACCATAGCTATCTATGATCAATGAGCTAGTCCGGTAGAGGCTGACTAGGGATATATTGTCGTCTATGCATCCAGACATGTATTTGAGTTTCCAATCAATACAATTATAGCATGGATAATAAATGATTATCATGAACAAAGAAATATGATAATAACCAATTTAGTATCTTGTCTACATCGTGTCATCGTTCTTATTGCATTACTCTGTTTCTCCATGAACTTAATACACTAGTTGCATGCTGGATACCGGTCGATGTGTGGTGTAATAGTAATAGATGCAGGCAGGAGTCGGTCTACTAATCTTGGACGTGATTCCTATATAATGATCATTGCCTGGATATCGTCATGATTATTTGAAGTTCTATCAATTGCCCAACAGTAATTGTTTTCCCACCGTTTGCTATTTTCTCGAGAGAAGCCACTAGTGAAATCTACGGCCCCGGGGTCTCTTTCTCATATTATTTGCCTTTGCGATCTATTTTTTTGCTTTTATTTTCAGATCTACTAAACCAAAAACCCAAAATTACTTTGCTGCAATTTATCTTATTTGGCGTTCGATCTATCAATATTTACATCTCTATCACATCCGTTACCCGAAAGGGATTGACAACCCCTTTTACACGTCAGGTTGCGAGTGTTTGTTATTTTTGTGTAGGTGTTGTTTACGTTGTGTTGCTTGGTTCTCCTACTGGTTCGATAACCTTGGTTTCATCACTGAGGGAAATATCGACCGCTGCTATATAGCATCATCCTTTCCTCTTTGGGGAAAAAACCGACGTAGTCCTAGCAGTCATCAAAAGGAATTTTCTGGCGTCGTTGCCAGGGAAAACCGTCAACATATACCAGGTTCCTAATCACAAATCTCATCTCCTCGCAATTTACATTATTTGCCATTTGCCTCTCATTTTCATCTCCCCCACTTCACAAAAATTTGCCGTTTTATTCGCCCTCTTTTTCGTTCGCCGTTTTCCCGTTGGATCTATTCTTTTTTTACAATTACAAGTGATTTCGGTATGGCACCAATAGATGATGGCCTAACTCCTAAGATTGGACATACCGGCAATCTGGATGCTAAAACTTTTATCTTGGGGCAAGGGAATGTTATGGGAAAAGAACGTATCCAAGAGTTCTTCAATTGTGTTGGGAATCTAAGTCTTGATGATGCTCCCATACTTAGAACTACTAGATCTTATGTGGATGCTATTTCAGCACTAGTTCTGAAACTTGAAAGTAAATTTATCTGTACCCATCCCACTTTGCAAAGATTGTTTTATGAACTTCCAGATATAAAAAATCTTAGCGCTAAAAAGTTGGCTACTCTTGTCCTTATGAATGAATTTCATTACATAATACGGGAAGCTAGAGAAATCTTTGATTTTTATGGTATGAATCGTGAAAACCCCGTGATAGATGAAATTCTTTACAATAGTGATTATGCTTTAAGACATTTGCTTGGGGATAATAGAATCCTTGATGAGAATCTTAAGAAAGAAGTGCCCGTTTTAGATATAATCCAACAAGTTTTCAATAATGTTAACCAACATCACTCTTGGATTGTTGCTGGAAATCAAAGGGGTTATGATGAAAATCAACTTAGAAATGCTAAGGTGTGTATGGATAATTCGTTCTATGTTGTCTTTACAATAAGGATACCCCTAAGGAAATTAAAAACAAGGATGACAACACTTGAGATCTTGGAATTATGCCTAGCTAAGGGCGTAAAACGATAGCGCTTGTTGGGAGGCAACCCAATTTGTATATCTTTGCTTTTTGATTTCCTTGTTGTTTTCAATAATAAACCTTTAATACCTATGTTGAGATGTGTTTTTGTGGTTTGAATAAAGGTTTGTGCCAAGCAAAGCCTTAGGAACATGTTGGGTGTGAGTAGATTTGATCTTACTGAAAAACAGAAACTTTTGCGCTGCCGAGAAAAATTCTCATTTTTAATAGAAGAGTGATTTTTGCTTGATTCATTTTGGAGAAGATTAATATACAAATTTCCCTCGCGGCAGTATTTTGTTCAAGATTTTTAGAGTCACAAAAGTATTCGAAACTTCCAGATTAATACAGACTGTTCCGTTTTTGACAGATTCTGTTTTTATTGTGTTATGTGCTTGTTTTGATGATTCTATGGTTTTCTTTGATCAGTTTTTGCCCTAGAAAGTTGGAATACAATAGATATAATACAACAAAATATGAGTGGGTTTACTACAGCACTTATAGTAGTGATTTGCTTTCTTATACTAGCGGATCTCACGAAAGTTTTGTTGAGTTTTATGTGATTGAAGTTTTCAAGTTTTGGGTTATCTTACAATGGATGAAGGAATAAGGAGTAAGAAAAAGCCTAAGCTTGGGGATGCCATGGCATTCCTAGATATTATCCAAGATAAGCAAGAAACTAAGCTTGGGGATGCCCCCGAGTGGCATCCCCTCTTTCTTCTAATGACAATTGGTATTTCACTCGAATGTATATTTTTATTCGTCACAGGATATGTGTTTTGCTTGGAGCGTCTTGTATGATATGAGTCTTTTCTTATTTTGTTTTGATTTTTAAGTCATCAAACCTTGTTGTACACACCTATTTGAGAGAGCCAAAATTATGACATGACTTGTTAGAATAGCTCTCTATGCGTCACTTAAATTTTGCTCTAGTGCTTTACTTATATCTTTTTGAGCACGGTCTACTTTAATATTTTTGAAGAAATACTCTCTTGCTTCACTTAAATTTATTTGAGAGTTAGTAAACTTTTAATAAATTCTCTCTTGCTTCACATAATTTATTTTGAGAGAAAGAAAATTATTATGCTCATGATCTTCACTTATATTTGTTTGAGCTTATCAAAAGCAACACATGAAAATTAGTCCCAAAGTGATAGATATCCAAGAAGGATATAATAAAAACTTTCATGAAGATCATTGGACAAAATAAACTTGATTCCTTGTAATAGTTTTGAGACATGATGATATGATATGTGAGTCATGTTAATGAGTAATTATGCTTTAGTAAGAATATTCGTGTTAGAGTTTGTGATTCCCTATGCAAGCACGAAAGTAAGTAATTATGTAATGAAATTATGTACTACTTGTGGTGCACTATTCGGTGTTATTTATGCTCAATGTTCGCTTATGAGATTATTCGTTTCATGGTTGGTCGCTTCCCAGTTTTTTGCTAGCCTTCATTTTGCACTAAGTATGATCTCTACTTGTGCATCCAAAATCCTTTATCCCGGTTTTGCCACATGAGTCCACCGTACCTACCTATATGCGGTATTTCCTTGGCGTTCTAAGCAAATTTGTATGTGCCATCTCTAATTTACAAAATAAACTTCCCTTTTGTGTGCCCGTACTGCTCCCGAGGCGGTGAGGGGTGGCAGATATTTTCCATGCTAGATGTATTATTCTCACGAT
The DNA here is from genome assembly GCA_902687465.1 of Secale cereale. Taxonomy (NCBI): domain Eukaryota; kingdom Viridiplantae; phylum Streptophyta; class Magnoliopsida; order Poales; family Poaceae; genus Secale; species Secale cereale. The sequence goes on from LR738714.1 coordinate 290,783,798, forward strand.
GAGTGTTTAATCACCTTTGCACGAGAGTAAGGCAAAGGTATTAGGGATGCCCAGTCCCGAAATGAAAAACAAATTTACTTTATGGTGTCAAATAATAAATTCCTTGGAAAGTGTTAGTATGGAAGGCAACCGTGGATTCGGCTAGCCATGGCTTGTGAAAGTTTGATGGAAAAGGAATAAACTTTATTTATGTTTGGGAACCGCCTATGATATATCTAGCATGGAAAGTGTTGGGAACCTCAAGTCGTTTTCCTTGGTGGGAAAAGTATACCTCCCAAAAAAATGTATCTCTCAATTTAAGCTTTGAGCTCTGGCACCTCTACAAATCCCTACTTCCCTCTGTGAAGGGTCGTTCTTTTATTTATGCAATTTTTATTTTTGAATTTGAGTCTCCATTTTCTGTTACAAGCACCAACTAGGAAACACTATGATCGTGCTTGAGCATTGGGTGTAACTAATATGAGAGTGTGTTTCATAAATGGATCAATGGTTGAACATGATGGGCTAGGGATAACTTATTTTAGCATTGATATTTTGAAAGACATGATTGCTTATAGATATGTTTGAATATTTAAATCTCATGGCAAAACTAGACTATTGCTTTGAACCTTATAAAAGTCCAAATGTCCATGCTATAAAGAAAATAATATGAATGACATGGTAGGAAGCATTCCACATCAAAAATATTGTTTTATCACTTACCTACTCGAGGACGAGCAAGAGTTAAGCTTGGGGATGCTGATACGTCTCCAACGTATCTATAATTTTTTATTGTTCCATGCTATTACATTATTATCATTCTAGGATGTTTTACAATCATTTTATAGTCGTTTTATATCGTTTTTTGGTACTAACCTATTGACATAGTGCCAAGTGCCAGTTGCTGCTTCCTGCATGTTTTTTACATCGCAGAAAATCAATATCAAATGGACTCCAAATGTAACGAAACATTTTGTGGTTTTTTTGGACCAGAAGACACCCAATGGGCCAAGCCAGCACCTGGGGGGTGCTCCGAGGGGAGCACAACCCACCAGGGCGCACCAGGAGTCCCAGGCACGCCCAGGTGGGTTGTGCCCACCTCGGGTGCCCCCCGGACCGCCTCTTTGCTCTGTAAATACCAAAATATTCCTGAAACCCTAGGGGAGTCGAGGGAATTTCAATCCAGCTGTCGTAGAGTCCAGAACCACCAGATCCAATCTAGACACCGTCACAGAGGAGTTCACCACTTCCATTGGTGCCCCTCCGATGATGCGTGAGTAGTTCCTTGTAGACCCATGGGTCCGTAGTCAGTAGCTAGATGGCTTCATCTCTCTCTTTTGATTATCAATACAATGGTCTCTTGGAGATCCATATGATGTGACTCTTTTGCGGTGTGTTTGTTGGGATCCATTGAACTTTGAGTTTATGATCAGATCTATCTTTTTATATCCATGAAAGTTATTTGAGTCTTCTTTTGATCTCTTATATGCATGATTGCCTATAGCCTCGTATTTCTTCTCTGATATTTGGGTTTTATTTGGCCAACCTAATCTATTTATCTTGCAATGGGAAGTGGTGCTTTGTAGTGAGTTTGATCTTACAGTGCTTGATCCCAGTGACAGAAGGGGAACCAACACGTATGTATCGTTGCTACTAAGGATAAAATGATGGGATCTATTTCTACATAAATAGATCTTGTCTACATCATGTCATCGTTCTTATTGCATTACTTCGTTTCTCCATGAACTTAATACACTAGATGTTGGGGAATGTTGCATGGGAAACAATTTTTTCCTACGAACACCCAAGATCAATCTAGGAGATGCACATCTACGAGAGGAGAGTTGGATCCACATACCCTTGTAGATCGCTAAGAGGAAGCGTTCAACAACACGGTTGATGTAGTGGTACGTCTTCGCGGTCCAATCACGATCCGTCCCGCGAATCCAATCTAGTGTCGAACGGATGGCACCTCCGCGTTCAACGCACGTACGGCTTGATGACGCCTTCACCTCCTCGATCCCGTGAGCGAAGGTGAAGTAGTAGCTCGAGTCCTCCGACAGCACGATGGCGTGGTGGCAGTAGTGGTGGAGGAATTGTGGCAGAACTTCGCTAAGCACTACGCGTATGAGGAGAAGTGCTACAGCAGAGGAGGGGCAGTGCCAAGGCGTGTAAGGGTGCAGCTGCCCTCTCTCTACCTCTCTATATATAGGGGGAGGGGATAGGGGGTGATGTAGGGTGGAACCCTAGATGGCTGATCTTTCACGAAATGTAGGGGATCCCACGAAGAACACAACAGGAAATCACGAGGGGAAACAGGGGAAAACACTCAAACCAACAAGAACAAGTCACACACATGCTAGATCCTCAAAAAACAAAGAGATACGAGATCCATGATAAACAAGGGATGATACAAAGGGTAATCGGTTCTTCTCCGTGAGGAGGTCTTGATGATATCCCGTAGGATCTTCCCGTGAGGGGCCTTAAATCCCGTAGGATCTTCTCCGCAGAGGTCTTGAATCCATGTGGATCTTCTCCGTGGAGCGGCCGCAGTCACTCACAAGGAGATGAACCACTAGTGGATGAGCAAAGCTCTATCTCAAATGATCTAAACCTAAGCTAACCCTAACTAGGAGGAAGTGGAGGAGTATATATAGTCTAGGGCCACGAAGGGGTAAGTGTGAGAGGGAAACATGGGCCTCTGGCCTGATAACTGTGTGCAGACAGCATGTAGCGGACGTCCGCTGGGATACTGGACGTCCGGTGGCACGAGAGAGACCGTACATCTGGTAACTCTCGGATTTCCGCTATTTATGTTCTATAGTCGAAGTCAGGGACGTCCAGTGGCCTCCGGTCGTCCAGTAGCTTGGGAGTCGCCGGTCGTCTGGTAGAGAACGGACATCCGGAGCCTGTAGCTTTTCCAGCAGCTTCTCTTGATTCTTGTACTTGGTGCACTCGCCGTCTTGTCAAATGCTCCTAGCTGTTCCATGGCCTCCCTCTTGGTTCCTGGTCATGTATAGCACATATGTTTGAGGTAGTAGCCATGTCTCACATGTGGAAAGTGAAGGTTTGGAGAGGAGAGAGTCAACCTTGTGTCCAATGGTGTGTACTTGAGGTCTCGTCGAAGTGAACATGGGGGTAATCGTGGGATGCTCCGCATCATCTCCCCCCCCCCCTTGGGAAAGATCCGACCTCGGATCGAAAAGCTCATCACCATGGAAACGGTTGTCGTGGACGGACTTGTAGTTGGATCGAGATGAAGACTTGGCGTAATCCAAGTAGTCCAAGGTGTCGCCGGAGTGGTATACATGCAAGAAGAGCAAACACAAACGACACTAGGAAATACAATGGTTAGCGCACAAGTGTCTATCATGTAAGAATGGGTCTGTGTGACAAGTTTGGGCATGGCAAGGCACAAGATGCTTATCTAAAAGATGTACAATGACATGTAAAGCATTCATGTGAGCAAATTCATTTGTTGTGCACACAAAGGTAGGGTAATTGGCATGGTGCACAAAGCTACAATTTCTAACATTGTGCAAAATGATGCCATAGTGTGATGGTTTATCAAGAGCATGAACATGGCAATGGGTGCTCAATATGACTATGTGATCTTGCAATTGATGTTTGGCAATGTGATCAATATGTATGAATATGCCATCAAGGAAGATCAAAACAAATTTGCTAAGGAAATGCACAAGCTCATATATCATGGATGACATGGGAATACACGATGCAACAAGGCAATATAATGGGAGTCAATCCATGCCTAAGATGCAAATTTGTCATGAGTAGTGTTGTACCAATGCTCAATGTCGTGGCATGAGTGGAGTTCCGAAGGTGCATCCAATAAGACTGAGCGCTCCTTAACTTGAAGGTCCATAGGGTCCATGTCCAATGTCGGTCCTCCATCCAATACATGTATCATGTAGACAACAAGAAGGAACAACAATGAAAGAATGACCCATCGAATATGCGTAATTGAGGATGGCTCAAATGGAAGGAGTTCATCTTTAGGAGATTCTCGCAAATGTTGGTGTTGCGCATCATGTACGCCTTCGCATGATCAAGTTGTCGCATGACGACACCGCCTTGTGAATCCTTCAAAATGAAAGAACATGACACACACTCGGAAGAAAATGAGGTTAGCTGATTTGCAAAACCTATCATTCGTATGGTAAGATACCCAACAAGTGTAGTCATGATGCTTATCATAAGAAAGGACAAGGTAAAGTGGCATGACATGTAAGCATATGATGCGATAACAACCAAAGGCATTAGGCTCAAACAAGCAAGCATGCATCACAAGTATGGTGTCCAAGTCTCCAAGATCAACAAACATAGCATTGTTGCACTCAATACAAGTGATGAGATATCCAACTATTGGAGACAAATGACAATGATCAAGATATATCATGTGAATGGCATGAACATGTATGTCATCAACCCAAGAGAGCAAGTAAGAGTGGTACATGGGTGATGCAACATAGCAAGTGATCATATTGATCAAGTCAAACAAGCTAGTAGTGCGAAGATGCAACGTACTAGAGGTAATCATGGCAAGCATGTCATGTGTGCAAATTGTAGGCATGAATAATGCACATGGCATAGCACAAGCATGAAAGCAAGATATGAGCAAAATAGGATCAATGTATTGGAGAGTGGCCATATGTAAATAGCAATAGGGCATCATGACTCTCCCAACACAACAAGCATCAATAGCGTGGGGCACAAACAAACCATGATAGTAGCTACAAGTATCTCCACCAAGCATGTAAATACACATATAAGTGGCATAATGCTGAATCATGTGTAAGGGCAAGCAAGGGTCACAATTGCATGGCAAAGTCATAACAAAAGGTATAACATGCAAAGTGAACACGATAGTATGGGCATAAGGTGACAAGTGGTAAATAACCCATAGCCGTGCGAGAGCCAAGTAAAAGAGATGCGCGTAGTGGTTGCGTGAAGAGAATGGTGGTAAGCAGATTCCACAGAATCCCAAATCTTCGTTGCTCTCAAGAGCTCTTTTCGTCAACTCATGGGATTGTGAGGTTGACGAGTTTGCAAAAGGACCCACACAAGACAAAGGCAAAGGAAAAATTGTATGTGCATGGTATATGTACACATCATCCATCATGATGCGCACGTGTGTGTGTTGGTTAGCACATAATATCCAATGCTCAAAGAAATGAGATGCGTGATATAGAAACATGTCATCCATCATGAGAGGTTTGTTGTTATGTATGGCATAATGGAGACTCACATGGTGTAATGCATCATGACAAGTAGGTAGAGCATTGTTATTCATGTAATGCATATGGTTCACACAATCATGGTAATCATGCAAGGTATGGAATGCATCAAGATCTCCTAGTATGTATGAGGAAACTATGGGGGTCTCCTCATGAACCTTAGTGGAAATATCACATGAAGAATATTGACAACATCCAAAACAATGCATATTTGGAACAATGTGTTCATCGCATGGCATAGTAGATGAATTGCGCAAATCATGTAAAGGGAGCATGGCAATATCATCGCATGAAAAACAAAAGCCAATGACCATCATCTTGTCATCTATGTCACAAGTGCAAATAGGATTTACTTTAATGGGGCATGCACAGTTACTATGTTGAGATTGAAATGATGCAATATGGGAGATCTCACTCATAGCATATGACAAGTTTAGAGGGTTCTCGAACATGATGTGACCACAAGAATTTTCACATGATATCCTATGGAGCATAGCATCACAACTAGGCAACTCAACATGCTCATCATCATATTCATCATAAATAGGTAAGTCAAGACATGAGGAAGTCGCACTAGCATGAAGCATGTCAATAGGTGTGTCAACATCATGCAAGCAATCATTGTCAATATAGTCCACTAGTGGGACAAGAGAAGCACCATCACCTATGTTACCTTTAGAGCTCCGCTCATATGTTGTAGGTGAGGTGTTGAAGACAAAGTAGCGGTCATCGTCATCTTGATGGAACCATGTGGGTGGTGCATCTTCTTCCACCATGGCCATCGGGTTGTCCATTGGAGGGACGGACTCGTCGAGGGTAGGCATGTCCTCTTGTAGGAGACCTAGCATCGAAGAAAACACACTCGTAGTAGAGTTTAAGTCGCTAGAAATCATAGTGGCTTCGCATGCCCTATCAACTACCTCACTCACTAAGTGTTGTGGCTCACTCACTCCCTCTTGGATGCTCTCACTCGTATGGTTGGTGGAGTCACTCAAATGGCTCTCAACCTCATATAGGAGAAGTGGCATACTCTCATGTGTGGGGCTAGTGGTGGTCACACTCATCCTCTCAAAGAAATGCTCTCAATGTCACATATGGTGGAGTCACTCGTATCACTCATGTGGTGGTGGCTCTCCTCACATGGGAATTGGGGCATCTCGTCATATGTGGATGTCGAAGAGGTGTAGGTGCAATAGTCTGCATGCTCAACTTCCTCATCCGTAATGCCTCCAAAGATGAATGCCGTGGGATGTGGAAAATCATCACGCTCCTCCGAGGTCAAAGAGAAGGTCTCATGCTTGCTCGCGTAGCTTGACCCGGAGTAGGAGTCAAATATGGGCGCCGTCTTCATGGTGTTGAAGAGGTTCATGCTCATCGCCTTGGTCGAAGAGGATGGCCCATGCTCGACCGTCTTTTCACCGTCGCTCATAGATGATTGCCTTGATGATGAAGACGTTGATGTAGATGAACTCATGGGAAGTAGGCGAAGATGTCGTACGTCCAAAGGCGAAGATGCCTTGATAGCACTTGGCGAAGATGCCGAAGTGATGTTTGTAGCCGTAGCTCCATCTTGGGTGTGCTTGTCTCGCGGTCTTATTATGGGCTCTCGAAGCTTGGGCTTGGCATGAAGTAGAGCGTCTTCGGAATTGTATGTTTGTGCTTGTCGAGCATCTTCATGAGGATGATGTCGTAGTCGTGCTTGAGCCCGTGGACGACTTGCGCTTGCATCCTGTTTGTGGTCCGAAGACTTGTGACTTGAACGTCGCCGACGAGAAGATGACGAAGGGGAAGAAGACTTGTAATCGACCACCAAGTGTTTGAGCTCTGCAATTTTTTTGTTGAAGGAGTCGCACATGTCGTCGAAGGAAGCCATTCTCCTTGTATCGGAGTGTCGTAGTTCGATGGCGAATTTTCCCAAGCGCTCTTGCATTGCTCGTTGTAGTCTGATGGTTTTCGCGTGGATGTCATTGTTCGCATCGTCGATGTCGAAGACCGGAGATTAAATGTCATGCCTATCCATCACAAGACGCTAGCAAGTATGAGTGGGAGAAAGAGAAGAACTATACCAAATGTACCTTGACCGATGTTGAAGATGGATCAATGATCACTCAAATGTGGAACAAGGAAATAGCACAATTGGTACCAACTCTTGTCGGTTTCTCACACCTACACAAGTAAAGCTTATGGTGGAGCTCGGTGAGGATAGTGGCACAAAAATTGATGTGAAATGTTGGCAAGAGTCAATAATGTTGAAAAAGATTCACAAATTTGCATATGCAACATGTAGACCAATAGCAAGATATGGTACACGGAAACACACACTCAAATAGATAAGTGGGCTCGTGCAACCAAGGGGTGAGCCAAAATGTGGAATCCACGAAAATGCTCTTGTTGCACAACACTAGAGAGACGCTAGGCGATTGCACAATAGGCGGATACGAACTTGTGCACAACCTACTAAGCAAAATGCAACGACTTCTATCCCAAGTATGCTATATGTATGGTATTCTGGTGGTATGATCCAAGATGATCGAGTATGACAATCTTAATGTAGTATGATGCTATGGCTCTTGCTTACAAGCTCTTTGCTTATCTTTTTATTTGTGCTTAAAAGCTTATTTGGCTCTTTCTCTTTTGAGCTCTTTTCTCATGCAAGACTTCACGAACCAAGATAGCAATTGAGTATATGCGATGACAACCTTGTGTCACAAGAGATGATACCAAGATATGCATCACGGTGATAAGGTATGTATGATATGGGAAGTATGATCACTAATGTGCACAAGTCACGTTGCCGGCAATACTCAAATGGCTAGTCTCGATAGGTAAGTGACGCAAAAATGGGCTAGGGGTTTACAATGCAATTGCAAGGGAATATACAAAGGAGGGATACCACAATACCAAGATGATATGTAGGTTATCGTCCGTGGCGATGATGAGTGGTGGTGTTCTTGATGTAGATACCAAGATGATGGAGACTCGTCCCTAAGTAGCCGAAACACCTTAGGAAACGGAAAAACCATGAACTCAAAATCTCAAATGTCAAATGGTGGTAGCGGCAATGCCATGGTGGTTGCGGAAGTGTAATGATGGGCTATACATGATGTCGGAGTTGAAGTCACGGTCCCTAAGTAGCCGAAATACCTTAGGAGACACAACCCATAGCTCAAACAAGCTTACACAAAATTGGGTTAAGTTTCGTTGGCTATGTATAGTGGACTAAGTTATGCGGAAGTGGTGGTGGTGGTTGATGAAGAAGTGATTGTCCCTAAGTAGCCTAAACACCTTAGGAGACTCAAATCACTACTCAAGCAACCACAAATGCTATGGTGAACAAAATGGTTAGGTTGCGGAAGTCGGTGGTGGATATGCGGATGATGTGGTGGAAGGCCTAGGCAAACTTGCCAAATTTGACAAACTTTGATGGAGTCAAATGATGATGGTAGTATTTTTGTGGTATGGGGATGTCAAGACCTACAAAACGAGCTAAAGAACTTCAAAATCGAAGTTCGGATGAATTAGTTATGGACAAAACAAAAGTCAGCCGAAGTGGGAATCTACACGTACCGGACGTCCGGAAATGGACGGATGTCCGATGGCCGGACGTCTGGTCGGGCTCGGAAATCCGGTAATTTATTCCGTATAGGTGTTTCCAATCGTTCGGTGGATGATGGACGCCCGGTGCTTCGTGAGGGTCTGGACGTCCGGCAAAACGCCGGTCGTCCGGTGGGTCGGGGTCAACGCGGGATTTGGGTTTCGGGACTCGATTTTGGGGTCAAAATTGATGAGATTTCGTGGATGGAAAGTGGGGAAACATGGGGAAATGCTACGTCCAATTGAAACCAAGCAAATCCATGGATCAAAATCAACAAAAGATCATCAAACCAACAAATCACAAAAAAATTGGGGTTATTTTTGGTGGAGAATTTTCGAATTTAGGAACAAAATCACACAAAACAAGGGTAGAAAACGGTGGAGGGGGCTCCAAATTCGTGAGAAACCTTGCTCTTGATACCATATGATGTAGGGTGGAACCCTAGATGGCTGATCTTTCACGGAATGGAGGGGATTCCACGAAGAACACAAAGTGAAATCACGAGGGAGAACGAGGGAAAACACTCAAACCAACAAGAACAAGTCACACATATGCTAGATCTTCAAGACACAAAGCGATACAAGATCCATGATCAACAAGGGATGATACAAAGGGTAACCGGTTCTTCTCCGTGAGGAGGTCTTCATGATATCCCATAGGATCTTCCCATGAGGGGCCTTGAATCCCGTAGGATCTTCTCCGCAGAGGACTTGAATCCGTGTGGATCTTCTCCGTGGAGTGGCCGCAGTCACTCACAAGGAGATGGACCACTAGTGGATGAGCAAAGCTCTGTCTCAAATGAGCTAAACCTAAGCTAACCCTTACTAGGACGAGGTGGAGGAGTATTTATAGTCTAGGGCCACGAAGGCGTAAGTGGGAGAGGGATACATGGGCCTCTCGCCCGATAACTGTGCACAGACAGCACAGACGTCCGCTGTGACACAAGACATCCGGTAACTCTCAAATTTCCGCTATTTATGTTCTTTAGTGGAAGTCACGGACGTCCGGTGGCCTCCGGTCGTCCGGTTGACTGGGAGTCGTCGGCTGTCCGGTAGAGGCCAGACGTCCAGAGCATGTAGCTTTTCTAGCAGCTTCTCTTGATCCTTGTACTTGGTGTCCTCGCTGTCTTATCCAATCCTCCTAGTTGTTCCATGGCCTCCCTCTTGGGCCCTGGTCATATATAGCACATATGTTTGAGGTAGTATCCATGTCTCACATGTGGAAAGTGAAGGTTTCGAGAGGTGCGAGTAAACCTTGTGTCCAATGGTGTGTACTTGAGGTCTCATCGAAGTGAACATGGGGATGATCGTGGGATGCTCCGCATCAGGGGGGCGCCCCTAGGAGATGGGTTTTCCCCCTTAGGAAGTTTCGCCCCCAAGCCAAAGGGGTGGGACCCTAGGGTGGCGCCCCCACCTCCTCTGGCAACGTGGGAAGGGGTGAGGGGGGTGAACAACCCCTTAGTGGGCTGGTTTGCCCCTCCCCTTGGCCCATGAGGCCCCCAAACACTTGTCGGGACCCCCGAAACCCCTTTCGGTCATGCTGGCCATTACCTGGTACACCCGGAACACTTCCAGACTCCAATACCATTTGTCCAATATATCGATCTTCACCTCCGAACTATTCCGGAGTTCCTCGTCATGTCTAATCTCATCCAGGACTCCGAACAACCTTTAGTAACCACCATAATGACTCACTATACTAATATCGTCACCAAACATTAAGTGTGTAGACCCTGCGTGATGTAGGGTGGAACCCTAATCGGCAGATCTTTCACGAGATGGAGGGAATCCCATGATGAACACGAAGAACACAAAGAAAACACGGAGAAATACACGAGAGGAAACACTCAAATCAACACGAATACGGTCACACATGTGCTAGATCCACGATACACATCAAGATACCCGATCCATAGTCAACAATGGTGGTACAAAGATAGTCTTCTCGCGGAGGAGGTCTTGGGGTATCCCTTAAGATCTTCTCCGGTGTGGAGGTCTTGAATCCGAGGTGGATCTTCTCCGAAGAGGTCGCGGTCTCGTAGGAGAGGAACCACAAAGATCTATGATGAGCTATCCAAAAGCTACCCCGAAAGGATGGAAGTCAACAAGTATATATTACATGAGGTGGCGCCGTCAGGTCGGACGTCCGCTGGGTCACCGGACGTCCGGTGGCTCGGGAGGGACCGGACGTCCGGTAATCCTCGGATTTTCGGTAATTACGTTCTGTCGCCGGTGTCACGGACGTCCGGTGGCTTCCGGTCGTCCAGTCGTCTGGGAGTCGCCGGTCGTCCGGTGCCTGGAAGTGACCGGTCATCCGGTGTGGGTTGGACGTCCGGTGCCTGTAGCATCTCCAGCCGTACTTCTTCTTGTTCCAAGCACTTGTCGATCTCGCCGTGTTGTCCGCTGTGCAGAGCTGTACTGTGGCCTTCATCCAAGTACCTGAGTATGCATAAATTTTCTGATGAGGGTAGAAGCCATGTCTCATGTGAATCAGGAGGATGTTGAGAAAGGAGTAAAGTCACCTCGGTCTCGAGAGCTCTTGCACGGGCTCGAGTCATTGGTCCTTTGGGCACTTAGTGAGTCGACGGTATGTCCATGGGGATGACCTTGGGATGCCCCGCATCATCTCCCCACCCTTGGGAAAGATCCGACCTCGGATCGAAATCTTCATCACCATGGAAAGGAGATAGGTCCTTGATGTTGAAAGTATCGCTCACGGAGTACTTGTCTCGTGGGATGTCGATCTTGTAGGCGTTGTTGTTGTAGCGTGCAAGCACCTTGAAGGGTCCGTTGGCGCGAGGTAGTAGTTTGGACTTGCGCTCGTGTGGGAAACGGTCCTTGCGAAGATGAATCCAAACAAGATCTCCCGGTTGGAACACCATGGGTGCCTTGTTGACGTTGAGCTTGGTGGTGAGACGATGGACTTGTCGCTTGATCATTGCCCTTGTATCGTCATGGACCTTCTTGAGATAGCTCGCTTGTGCACTTGCGTCCATGTTCGTGCGCTCTTGTAGAGGTAGAGGGAGGATGTCCAATGGGGACAACGGGTTGAAGCCGTAGACGACCTCGAAAGGGGACTTTCCGGTAGTCGAATGTCTTGCGCGGTTGTAGGCGTACTCGGCGATGGGCAAGCATTGCTCCCATTCCTTGATGTTCTTCTTGATCAACATGCGAAGAAGCGTCGAAAGCGTGTGGTTTGTCACCTCCGTTTTGCCGTTGATTTGTGGATGGTATGCCGAAGAGAAGAGTAGCTTAATTCCGAGTTTGGTGCATAGAGTCTTCCAAAAGTAGCTCAAGAACTTGACGTCCCGGTCCGACACGATCGTCTTGGGCATTCCTTGTAGACGAATGATCTCCCTACAAAAGAGATTTGCAACATGTGAAGCATCGTCGATCTTGTTACAAGGAATGAAATGAGCCATTTTAGAGAATCTATCCACGACAACAAACACGGAATCTTTGCCATTTTGAGTCCTAGGAAATCCAAGTACAAAGTCCATGCTTATGTCTTCCCATGGATGGTATGGAATAGGAAGTGGCATGTAAAGACCATGAGATTGAGCTTTTGACTTAGCTCTGCAGCATGTAGAACATCGATTTGTGAGACGTGAGACGTCACGTAGCATCTTGGGCCAAAAGTAGTTCTTAGAGAGCGTAGAAAATGTCTTGTCACGTCCAAAGTGGCCCATGAGTCCGCCTCCATGAGATTCCTGCAAAAGGAGCAAACGAAGCAAAGACTCAGGAATGCAAAGTTTGTTAGCTCTCATAAGATATCCATCCTTTATGTAGTAACGTTCCCAAGAAGTGTGAGTCAAACACTTAGCATAAGGATTTGCAAAGAAAGGATCATGCTCATATAAATCTTTTATGTGCTCAAAGCCAATAACATTCAACTCAAGTTGTGTAACAAGCATGCATTTGCGGGAAAGCGCATCCGCCACAACATTTTCTTTGCCTTTGATGTACTTGATGACATAGGGAAATGACTCAATGAACTCACTCCACTTACCATGACGCTTGTTCAACTTAGTTTGACCCTTGAGATACTTGAGAGTCTCATGGTCCGTATGAAGAATGAATTCATGAGGTCTAAGATAATGTTCCCAGACACGTAAAACTCTCACCAAGGCATAAATCTCTTTATAATTGATGGGGTAGTTAAGTTGCGCTCCGGATAGCTTCTCGCTAAAGTACGCAATTGGGCGTTTCTCTTGCATTAACACGCCACCTATGCCGGTACCACTAGCGTCACAATGAATCTCGAAAGGTTTATCAAAGTTTGGTAGGGCTAGAAGTGGTGCGTGTGTAAGAAAGCTTTTTAGCTCATTGAACGCGGTGTCTTGTGAAGGACCCCAAATGAAGGGTGCGTTCTTCTTGCTCAAGGCGTGTAGAGGCATAGCAATGGTGCTAAAGTCCTTTACAAAACGTCGATAGAAACCGGCTAGACCAAGGAAACTACGCACTTGCATGAGATTCGTTGGTTGAGGCCAAGTTTTAATTGCTTCAATTTTTGTTTCATCAACGTGGACACCTTGTGAAGAAACGACAAATCCTAGGAAGACGACCTTGTCAACGCCAAAAGTGCATTTCTCCATGTTAGCATATAAGCGCTCTTTCCGAAGGGTTTGTAAAACCATACGGATGTGTGTCATATGGTCCTCAAGCGATTTTCTAAAAACGAGGATGTCATCAAAGTAAACCACTACAAAGATGCCTATGTAGGGTCGTAGACAAAAATGCATAAGACGCATAAATGAACCGGGTGCTTCCGATAAACCCATTGGCATGACAAGCCACTCGTATAATCCAAATTTGGTTTTGAAAGTTGTTTTCCACTCATCACCCTCTTGAATGCGAATTTGGTAGTAACCACTTTTAAGATCAATTTTTGAAAAGATGGTGGCACCGCATAATTCATTAAGCATGTCATCTAAGCGTGGGATAGGATAACGGTATCTAACGGTGATAGCATTTATAGGTCGACAATCGGAGCACATGCGAAAACTTCCATCTTTCTTAGGCACGAGAATAACCAGAACGGCACAAGGGCTTAAGCTTTCACGTACATGACCTTTGTCGATGAGTTGTTGCACTTGCCGTTGTATCTCCTTGGTTTCCTCGGGGTTGACGTGGTAAGGAGCCTTGTTTGGAAGTGGTGCGCCGGGTATGAGGTCGATGCGGTGTTCAATTCCGCGAAATGGAGGTAGACCCGGAGGTAGCTCATCGGGAAAGACGTCCGAGAATTCCTGCAACAATTGAGACAACACTAAAGGTAGAGGTGGTGAAGTGTTAGTAGGTTTGGCTTCCCCTTTGCATAAAAGCACAAGGTGAAAGACAATCGATGGGTTCTCACACACTTCTCTCATCTCACTTTTGGTGGCAAATAGCACTAGTTACTTCTTGTCGCTCATCGTGGAGTCGCTCATATTTGGCTTGTGGCTCTCACTCTCCTTTTGGTGGCTCACTCTCTCACCATTCTCTCCACGATGGTTGGTAGGTAAGTGCTTGTCGGCGGCTACTTGACTTGGAGACATTGGTCGTAGCACGAATTCCTTTCCCTTCATCTTGAAGCTATAGTGATTGGTCCATCCATTGTGTGTGACTCCACGATCATATTGCCATGGTCGTCCAAGAATAAGGTGGCACACGGACATAGGGACCACATCACACTCAAGAGTGTCCTCGTAGGCTCCTATCTTGAAGGAGACTTGCACGGCGTGCTCGACTCAAAGAATTCCGGCGTCATTAAGCCATTGGATCTTGTAGGGATGAGGATGCTTCATCTTGACCAAATGTAGCTTGTCGCATAGCTCTTCGCTTGCCAAGTTGTGACAACTTCCTCCATCGATGATAACCTTGACGGAGCGTCCATTGATGCCGGCCTTGGTATGGAAGACATGACATCGTTGGTCGTCATCTTGTTGGTGTTGGAGTGTCAAGACCTTGGAGACAACAAGATTGGGACTTGAGTCATTGTCGCAAAACACTTGATGGTCTTCATCTTCGTTCACTTGGTGATGCATAGCTACTTGCTCAAGTGCTTCCATCTCATCGTCGCTCATTGAGTCATAAGATCCATCATCGTTGATGATCATGGTGCGAACGGTCTTGCACTCAAATGACTTGTGGCCTCGCCCTTGGCACTTGAAGCATTTGATGGAACTCGTCTTGGAGTTGTCCTCTGTTGGAGTTGTAGATGATGAAACTCTTGGCTTGAAGATGTTGGTAGAAGGTGGACGACTCGATGTAGTCGCATTCGTGTAGCTTGACTTGTCACCGAAGTTTGTAGATGGCTTGGTAGAGGTAGGAGGAGGAGTCGAAGTCGTTGAAGCTTGGTTGTAGGAGCCGAAGTTCTTGGAGTTGAACTTGGAGTACTTGTAGTCCTCTTGAACTTGTCGCTCCGCTTTGGTTGCTTGATGTACTAGCTCGAGGAGATTGGTGTATGGTTGAAAGTCAGCAATCTTCTTGATAGGATAGTTGAGTCCTTTCAAGAATATCGTCATTGTTTGCTCTTCATCTTCCGTGATGTTGGCTCTTATCATGGAAATCTCCATCTCCTTGTAGTACTCTTCAACGGTACCTTGCTTGAGGAGTTGTAGCTTCTTGAACAAGTCACGGTTGTAGTGTGTTGGCACAAAGCGTGCTCTCATGACTTCCTTCATTTGAGCCCAAGTGGTGATAGGAGGTTCGCCTTTAGCTTCTCTTCTCTCTATGATTTGCTCCCACCATATGAGAACAAAGTCTTGGAACTCAAGGGAGGCCATTGCGATCTTCTTCTCTTCATCGAAGTTGTGAAGGCGAAAGATCTTGTCAACCTTCAATGCCCATGAGAGGTAGTCTTCGGGATCAATGCTTCCGGAAAACTTTGGCATGGTGAACTTAAGCTTGCCATAGCGATGTTCCTCATTGTTTCCTTGCCTATTGGGAGAGCGTTCTTGATTTTGGCGGTTGTTAACCTCCTGTTGCTCTTGGTGTAATAGATGGCCATTGTTGTGGTGTACTTGCCGAGCTTGTGGTTCTTGTTGATGTTGTTGCTCTTTTCGCGCTTGAGGAGGAACTTCGTCTTGCATTCTTGCTTGGTGGCGCCTCTCTTGCATCTCATCGCGAAGGAAATCCTCTTATTGATGAGTGTGTCGAGTGCGAGCTGCCACATTGCGATGTGCATCACGTAATGCTCGTTGCGCCTCAAGAGCTTGAGCTTCTCGACGTTGTTGTGCTTGACGATTAGCTTCAGCATCTTGTTCTTCTTGATGTTGACGCGCTCGCTCTTGTTGTTGTTGGCGTAGTCGTTGCCGTTCTTGTGCTTGGTCAAGTGTAGCTTGGTTTTGACGATGTCGACTTTCTTGCTCTTCAAATAGCTCTTGTGAACTCTTGTCATGAAGTGGATTCCGGTTGTCATGTCGAGCTTGACGTGCGGCTTGACGAAGAGTGTTTGATGTAGGGGGTACTTGAGCCATCCGTGGAGTCGGTATGTCGACTTGAGCGGCTTCGTCTTTGAGAGGATGTGGAAGAAAAATGTCGATTAACTATCAAAGTCCGTAGCTCATCGAATTGTGTAGACATGTTGGTGCTGATAATGTTGAATTGCTCTCTTGTTCTTTCTTCAAATTGGCGCGCGTCCTCGGCGATTTGACCAATGTACTCGCGCATAGCTTCACTTTCTTGATGGAGAGCTCGTTGGACACCGAAGAGATGTAGTTTGGTGATGTAGTTGTTCGCTTCTTGAGGATCGTCGAAGATCAGGTTCGAAGATGTACTTGGCCTATCCATCGTCACAAGCAAGTATGTGAGTGGGAGAAAGGAGAAGACAATACCAAATGTACCTTAACCGAAGTTGAAAATGGATCAATGATCACTTAATAATGTAACCCGGAAATAGCACTATTGGTACCACTTCGTGTCGATTCTCACACCTACACAAGTAAAGCTTTGACAGGAGCTTGGTTAGGATGGTGGCATAAATTCAATGCAATTGTCAAAGTGACTCAAAGATGTTGAAAATGGTTCACAATTTGCTCATGCAACAAGTAGATCACTAGCAAAGTAGCACACAGAACACACGCACGGATAGATAAATGTGGTTGTGCAACCAAGGGTGAGCAAAAATGTGAAATCCACGGAAAATGCTCGTGTTGCACAACACTAGAGAGACGCTAACGATTGTTTAATAGGCGGATACGCACTTGTGCACGATCTATAAGAGGGAAAACGTAACGACTATCTATCACAAGTATGCTATGAATGTATGATGTGTCGATGCTTGAGCACAAGATGATGTATTGCTATGACATATGATCTCTTTTGATGCAAGGCGTATGATGGTATTATCCTTTTGCTTATAAGCTTTGGGTGGCTCTTTTGCTTAGAAGCTTGTGAGCTCTTTCTTTGGGCACTTATGCATGTTTCTCGGATCAAGGTAGCTATTGTGTATGCGGATCACTCTTGTGGCACACGGAGGTATGATGATGTAGTATGCAATATCTATGACTATCACTAATGTGCACAAGTGTCGTGGCCCGGCAATACTCAAATGGCTAGTCTCAATGGGAAAGCTACGCAAAGATGGTCCATAGGGTGACAATGCAATTGCAAGGTAGAATGAACAAGGTGTCGTCGATGTTACCATCCTTGCCGAAGTTGAGCGGTGGTGTTGTGGAAGTCTTGTCGTTCCAAGGTAGCCTAAACATCCAAGGAAACAGTGAAACCACAACTAAAGTATCCTAGGCAAAGGGAGACAAAAATTTCACAATCGTTGTGGTCAAGCGATGGTGGTTGCGGAAGTGGTGGTGGTATGAAAGGGTAGGTGGTAGCGGAAGGTGGAACAAAACTGAAAAAATTCAGTGTTGTCAGGGTTCAGCGGACGTCCGGTGGGATGCCGGTCGTCCGGTCAGGGCCGGAAATCCGGTAAAAGTTTCTGTAGATGGGGGGCCGGTCGTCCGGTGTTTAATGAACGTCCGGTGCTTCGCATGGTGCCGGACGTCCGGTAAACCGTCGGTCGTCCGGTAGGTCTGAGCTAGGGCTCACGGATCCGTGGACAAATTGGTCAAACTTGGCCGAAT
Source organism: Secale cereale (assembly GCA_902687465.1). Lineage (NCBI taxonomy): Eukaryota > Viridiplantae > Streptophyta > Magnoliopsida > Poales > Poaceae > Secale > Secale cereale. The sequence continues at coordinate 290,801,685 of LR738714.1, forward strand.
TTGCGGAGGAAAATCGGGGAAAAGGTGGTGAAAAGCTAGATCCACTCGTGGCACACCAAATCCATGGAACAAAGTCAACAAAATCGTGCCAAATCAACAGATCACAAAAAAAAATTGGGGCTATTTTTGTGGGGAATTTTCGGAATTGGGAAGAACACAACAAAAACAAGCTAGAAAACAAGGTGTGGGGCTCCAAATTCATGATCAACCTATGCTCATGATACCATAATATGATGTAGGGTGGAACCCTAATCGGCAGATCTTTCACGAGATGGAGGCAATCCCACGATGAACACAAAGAACACAAGGAAAACACGGAGAAATACACGAGAGGAAACACTCAAATCAACACGAATACAGTCACACAGGTGCTAGATCCACGATACACATCAAGATACCCCATCCATAGTCAACAACGGTGGTACAAAGATAGTCTTCTCCCAGAGGAGGTCTTGGGGTATCCCTTGGGATCTTCTCCGGCGTGGAGGTCTTGAATCCGAGGTGGATCTTCTCTGAAGAGGCCGCGGTCTCGTAGGAGAGGAACCACAAAGGTCTATGATGAGCTATCCAAAAGCTACCCCGAAAGGATGTAAGTCGACGAGTATATATTACATGAGGTGGCGCCGTCTGGTCGGACGTCCGCTGGATCACCGGACGTCCAGTGGCTCGGGTGGGACCGGACGTCCGGTAATCCTCGGATTTCCGCTAATTACGTTGTGTCACCGATGTCACGGACGTCCGGGGGCTTCCAGTCGTCCGGTTGTCTGGGATTCGCCGGTGGTCAAATGACTGGAAGTGACCGGTTGTCCGGTGTGGGCCGGACGTCCGGTGCCTGTAGCATCTCCAGCCGTACTTCTTCTTGTTCCAAGCACTTGTCGATCTCGCTGTCTTGTCCACTGTGCAGAGCTGTACCATGGCCTTCATCCAAGTACCTGAGTATGCATAGAGTTTCTGATGAGGGTAGAAGCCATGTCTCATGTGAATTGGGAGGATGTTGAGAAAGGAGTAAAGTCACCTCGGTCTCGAGAGCTCTTGCACGGGCTCGAGTCATTGGTCCTTTGGGCACTTGGTGAGTCGACGGTATGTCCATGGGGATGACCTTGGGATGCTCCGCATCACTGCGGGTTCGAGAACTATGCCGACATGACCGAGACACCTCTACGGTCAATAACCAATAGCGGGACCTGGATGCCCATTTTGGTTCCAACACATTCTACGAAGATCTTATCGGTTGAACCTCGATGTTAAGGATTCAGACAGCCCCGTATGTAGTTCCCTTTGTTTATCGGTATGTTACTTGCCCGAGATACGATCGTCGGTATCTCCATACCTAGTTTAATCTCGTTACCGGCAAGTCTCTTTACCTTGTCCATAATAGAAGATTCTGCAACTAACTCATTAGTCACATTGCTTGCAAGCTTCTTGTGATGTTGTATTACCGAGAGGGCCCAGAGATACCTCTCCGTCACACAGAGTGACAAATCCCAGTCTTGATCATTTCCAACTCAACGGACACCCTCGTAGATACCTGTAGAGCACCTTTATAGTCACCTAGTTACGTTGCGACGTTTGGTACACACAAGGTAGTCCCCCGGTGTCACTGAGTTGCATGATCTCATGGTCGTAGGAACATATACTTGACATGCAGAAAATGATAGCAATAAACTTGACACGATCATATGCTACGTTCATAGTTTGGGTCTCGTCCATCACAGCATTCTCCTATTGATGTGACCTTGTTATAAAATGACAACTCATGTCAATGGCTAGGAAACCATAGCCATCTTTGATCAACGAGCTAGTCCGGTAGAGGCTGACTAGGGATATATTGTCGTCTATGCATCCACACATGTACTTGAGTTTCCAATCAATACAATTATAGCAGGGATAATAAACGATTATCATGAACAAAGAAATATGATAATAACCAATTTATTATTGCCTCTAGGGCATATTTCCAACACTAGATGCATGCTGGATAGCGGTCGATGGGTGGAGTATTAGTAGTAGATGCAGGCAGGAGTCAGTCTACTAATCTTGGACGTGATGCTTATATAATGATGATTGCCTGGATATCGTCATGATTATTTGAAATTCTATCAATTGCCCAACAGTAATTGTTTTCCCACCGTTTGCTATTTTCTCAAGAGAAGCCACTAGTGAAATCTACAGGTCCCCGGTCTCTTTCTCATATTATTTGCCTTTGCGGTCTATTTTCCTTTGCTTTTATTTTCACATCTACTAAACCAAAACCCCAAAAATACTTAGCTGCAATTTATCTTATTTGGCGTTCGATCTATCAATATTTACAACTCTATCACGTCTGTTACCCGAAAGGGATTGACAACCCCTTTTACACGTCGGGTTGCGAGTATTTGTTATTTGTGTGCAGGTGTTGCTTACATTGTGTTGCTTGGTTCTCCTACTGGTTCAATAACCTTGGTTTCATCACTGAGGGAAATACCTACCGCTGCTATACTGCATCATCCCTTCCTCTTTGGGGAAAAACCGGCGTAGTCCTAGCAGTCATCAAGGTGGCGCTGGTCCTCGTTGCGAGCCTCACGCTCCAACTTGGGCACATCACATTGTACATTTCCTCCAAACAGGAGAACTTCCCAAAGAGCAAGAAGAAGTTGAAAGAGTAGCCCTGAGGGCTAGTATGTATCATTTCGTTGACAACACGCTATACAGAAGAAGGCCCAATGGTGTGAAATTGAAGTGCATTTGCCGGGAAGAAGGAAATTAACTGTTGGCATAGATACACAAGGGTATGTGCGGCTCCCACATCGGATCAAGAGCCTTGGTTGGGAAAGCTTTTCCGCAAGGTTTCTAATGGCCCATAGTCCTCCAAGATGCAATTGAGCTAGTCACCAAGTGTGAAGCCTGCCTGTTCCATTCCAAAACTATCCATCAGCCTGCTCAAGCTCCCCAGACGATCCCTTTGTCATGGCCATTTTCGGTCTGGGGCTCGACATCTTGGGCCCCTTCCCCCATGCTACCGGGGGCATTGAATTCTTGTTCGTTGCAATCGACAAGTTTACAAAGTGGCCAGAAGTAGAGCCCGTGAGGAAGGTGACCGCACAGTCAGCTATTAAGTTCTTGAAAGGATTGGTGTGCGCTTCGGGGTCCCTGCCCGAATCATCACCGACAATGGCACCCAATTCACAAGTTGTGCCTTCATGCAATACGTTCATGCCCTCGGAAGCAAGATGTCATTCGCCTCTATTGCCCACCCAGGGATCAACGGACAAGCTGAGAGGACAAACGCTGAAGTGCTGCGAGGACTCAAGACAAGAACATATGATAAGCTGCAAAAGTGTGGCAGGCGATGGATCGATGAGCTGCTGGTGGTTGTTTGGTCCCTCCGTACGACACCAAATCGAGCTACCAGGTAGACTCCCTTCTCCCTAGTGTATGGGGCAGAAGCAGTTATCCACACGGAACTCAGTTACGGATCACCTCGAGTACTTGCCTATGATGAAGTAGCACAAGAACAGCACCGACGTGACGATGCTGTGCTACTTGAGGAGAACCATCTCCGGTTGCTATGCGTGCTGCACGCTACCAGCAAGCCCTGCATCGCTATCACAACCACAGGGATAATGCCAGGAGTTTTGAGGAAGGCGACATTGTCCTTAGGCGCGTTCAGTCCGCCAAGGGTACAAACAAGTTGACACTGAAGTGGGCAGGCCCTTACCGGGTAGTATGAGTCACCAGACCCGGCGTAGTCTGTCTGGAGACCGAAGATGGCATTCAATTGCAATACTCATGGAACATTAAGCATATTCGTAAGTTCTACCCGTAAGGCGCGGTTGTCGGCCCTGCCCCGCAGCCACCCTTTTGTACAATCTTTGCCAAAGTTGCATGTAACCCTCTGTACAAAGCCAGGCGGAGACCATGAACAATAGAGAAATAAACGAAGCGTTGGGGGCCCCCGAAAAGATTTCATGCATGCATAAGCATATCATGAGCACAACATGTTCATGTAGATAAGTTCGCGTGTTGCATTGTTTTCATCTGCACTCATCTGCAGATTTCTTGCCGTGGACTTGGTCCCAAAGAGAAGAAATGAAGACAAGCCTACGTAGCGTCCCTCGGCAAGCCAAACACAAAAGTTCTCTTTTAGCCATACATTTTCTGTAAAGTGAGACTTGTGCATATGAAAACCTCATCGCTTTCGAAGCATAGGTGCTCCAGTCCTTTGACTCGAACATTGCTTTGGTCAAGATGGCCGTGCTGGCCTTTGGTGGAAAAGGTTTGACGAGGGGCTGGTCCCTCTCTGCGGTTTAGTGCCCAGTAGGCCTAGCCCACGCAGGATAGCCTTCCGGTGAAAACTTGTTTGCTTGAACGTATAGAGGCATTCCACCTCTGCATGGATATGATACATGCACAAGTACCCGGCAAAGATTTTCTTTTTCATTGATATGCTGATGAGCAAGTACAGATTTTACATAACACAAACATGGGTAAAGAAGATTACATAATTTAGACTGAAGTTTGGCAAGTGCCTACTTATTTTAGAGTGTAAAAAGATAAGTGCCCCCGTAATCCCCTTCTTTGTCCGTCTTTTCCCAGGCACTGCGGTGGGAGGGGAAGAGGACAAAAGGAGCGGATGGGCAGAAGACCAGCCTGACCCCATCAGGCACCTTAGCGAGGAGCCTGATAGCATCGGTGGGGCACAGGCGAAGGTGATGGTGAAGAGAGCGGCGCAGACATCCCCCAATCACCGCCACCAGGGCCACCAGGACGTGGTAGGGCGAACGAAGCCGGAAGCCACAAGGAGGCGCGCAGGGGCCCAATTGGAGGGCAGCTGGAGGAATCTGAGACACCACCTGCACCTCCCCATTCAACTCCCCGGGAAATATCTTTGTTGGGGGAAAGGCAGGTGCAGAAGGTGGTGCCGTTGATTGACAGTGATGGTGCGGCTAATAGTCAGCCAGAGTCAGAGTTGTCATCCTCCTCACCGGCTCCAACGCCATCGCCGTCACTGTCCTCCTTGTCGATGTCGCTCGAGGTGGAGCTTTCATCGTTGGTCGAGCTCTCCACGATACACCCTAAGCGAGCACCGGAGCGTCCAAAGACATTAACGGATAGCATGGTTGCATCCATTAACTTAAAATGGAGGAGGTAGGCTGCCACCAAACTATGGACACGTGTGAAGGTTTTACAACCACGCTAGAGGAGCATAACATGAGGGGCCAGAAATTCCGTATTCACCTGCATGCTGCCACTATAGCAGCCCCTCATGTATAGCCTTAGTGTTGGCGGCTGGTCTACCCAGATCACCCTGGCGAAAGGGGTGGGCAGCCGAAAGCGAGCACATGGGGGGACTATGCAGCTTGATGACGAATCCCAATGGCTGATCCCCGACATGGCCTTCAGGCGGCCCTGGAACGGCTGGAGGAGGGAGAACCACGACGCCACCACGTCCTCCTCGGCCCTGGGGCGGCCTCGCCCTCGTCCCGCGCCTCTCCCACGAGCGCTGGATTTCGCCCCCACTTCATCAGCTGGGGGAGGAAGAAGCTGTTGAGAAGAAGCTCTCGTCGCCGCCGCTGGAATGCCAACACGTCCCCTTTCACTCGCCATTTGAGAGGGAAGAAGGAGACGAGCGAGGAGAAGAAGAATATGTGTGTGAGTTAAACCCTCACCCGCCTCCCCTCTTTTATAAGCGGGTCGGGCTGGGGGCTGACTCCTCACCCTGGAGACCACCACCCCGCTCCACCAATCCTACTGCTCTACGCTGCTAATACGTGCGGAATCAAGATCGCCCACTTGCGCCAATCCATGGCGCCTGGCTTTCCGCTGAGATGCTCCTTCCCACATCCGGCGTTTTTGCCACCAACCATGCACAATGCATGCAGCATACGTGGCGGAAACAGCAGAGGCAGTGTGAGGAAAAGGGGGAAGTTACCATCCCGTGAGCATCGGATACGGGCGACTAACGGGTCATGGCCTAAAAATCACTCTACAATGGCTTGCATGACTAGCGGGAAGAGCGGAAATCGCCCTCATTCAATCGCAGGTTAATGAAGAAGCAAGAAAAATATCAGAGACAATCTGGAACAAGACCACCGCCTGTGGACGTGATAGAGCCTACCCCGATGATGCCCGATAGCACGTTCGGGCCGGGCTCGGGGGCTTTTGTCGGTCCAACAAACCTTGATGTATGTTGCCCAGACTGTACACATGCACGGAAGCAAGGTTGCGGTCTCCAGCCCTTTGAGAAATCAAGGGGCGGATCAAGAGGACCAAGTCAAGATAAAGGTGCAACAAACCACTAAGGAAAAACCTCCCTTGCCGAGCAGGCGAGCCTGGCAAGGTCGAGGTTGCCCCAAAGACAAGTCCCAATACTGCCCCTGCAGGCCTAACGGGGACGCGGAGAGCGGGTTACCTCGCCAAGGCTCCACCGCTCCACCTCACAGCAACACAAGTCATGAATCGGTGCGGTGTCAAGCCCTCAAGTGACTAAGTGGCCGCAATTCGATACATGGCAGCCACTTCCGAAAGAAATAACCTCCAAATGATACCCATCCAACAATGTGTCATGCAGGCAGGCAAGAAGGTGGCAGATCGGCCCGGTAAGGCTTGTCGGGTTACGCCACGATGTGACACTAAGTGGCGCATTTAATGCGCCCTGTCCTATCTACAGAGATGGGTATGATATCACTGTTTGCTATCTAATCAGTACACAATGACTGATTTGCCATTGTGGTGGCCCCTTGATCTATAAAAGGAAGGATGTGCCTACCTTAGAGATGATTCGTACCATTGTACACTCATACACGCATAGCTGTTCTCGGCCTAAGGCAGCCTTGCCGCGACAAAGCACTACGCCTCCACCACGGTCCCCTCCATCAATCCACCAAAAGCATGAGTAGAGTTTTACGCCTCGCGGCGTCCCGAACCGAGGTAAAACTGCACGTGTGATCACTGTCGTGCTGCTCTGCACCCTCCGCTCTTTGTGCAATGTGCTCTTCCCCCTGCCGAACCACAGGGGTCCGATGGGCCCATAGGTGGTCGTGTTTTCCCATGACACATTGCCGTGGAGGTCCACCTTCTTGAGTGTTTTGGTGTACTCGAGCTTCTCACCGGGGACGTGACGTCGTCTAGGTGCTGCTCTGGTCGGACGTCTCGCCATGCTGACGCTTGGCAAACGGTTCCTCCGCCATTGCCCTCCTCTAGCGACAGTGAGCTTCAAATATAGATGTTGGGGGGAGTTTCTAATGGAGATGGAACGACAATGGTTGTTCTCGGAATGAGGTGGAGATGGTGGCAAATAGGGTATTTTCAGGGCGTGGATGGGGATGTGGGGGAGGTGGTTCGTCACAGGCTCACTGTGATAGTGGGGGTAGTGGTCGTGGTGTCTGCCATTGCAGCATGTCGTGGGTAACCGCCTAGTGGGCGGCGCAGGTGGTGTCTAGGAAAAACCAACCGTCCAAGCGTAATTATTTGCAGTTCTTTTTACTATAGCACTGATTCATCTGGTCAAGGTGAACTTATTAGTTACTTGTCCCACTTGTGCGTCTCAGAGTTGGTAATGATGGTGCTTGTACTATTCAATTGTCAAGTACTTGTACTGGTGATTCACGTGTGGTTGTACTTACCAATACAAGTTCAGACTACGTGTGTGATGCTAATTTTTGTGAACATTGTTTTTCGAACTCATTGTTTAAATCAACATAATTTTTGAAAGTATTTTTACAGATAATTTTTTTCATCAGTATAGGTGTATTCTGTTTGTACATCTATTTTTTTTTGTTTTCTTGAGGTAATTCTTTTATTACTGATGGGCTTTCTGAACTAGGACTGTCAGACTAGTCATAGTAGTTGAAGGATGTTTTTTGAGGTGTTCACGGGTGTGTTTGGTTGCTCTGCCTTGAACTCACGTGCCAGACTTATTAGTACTTATGTACTATCCGAGTTTAAATTTTTTTAACAAAATTTTGCTGAGTTACTCGCCGACGGTAGTGTTGACGTTAAATAAATCCAGATCAATTCAAATATATTTTGTTAGTGCATTCGAAAGGTTTATGAAATGGTTTACATAATAATGTCGCTGCTCTAGCGGGCACAAATCACAAATAGTATCTTAACTATAGTACTGATCCAAAAATCGATGATAAAGCTAAATAAGTTTTTGGTAACGACAATGTTTATGATACAGTTCTTAATTGTGTACCGAGGCGATCGAGAGTACAAGCTTATTTTTCGAATTGACGCAGCATCACAACCACTATGGATTCTTTAGTCTTGAGCTCCTTCTAACTGGCTGTGAATGTTGTCCCATGTCGGTGTCCTTTCCTGCTTGAGCCTTGACAACTTCATCACCAGTTTCAGATTCCTCGTCCCCAATAATATCATCTTCATTGTCTTCGTCTAACTAGTCGTCATTCTCGTAAAACTCTTCTTCGTCATCCTCTTCATTTGATTTTCTGGAACTCTAGACCTTGCCCTGTTTCTGCTCAGCGCAATTGCCCCTGTCCAGTTTGCATGTGCGGGCATTATGTCCATCAGTGCCCCCACACTTGCCACACATGTAGCTGTTACATGTGCCGTCTCAAGTGATAGAAACCTAAGCGGCTCCGATCTACTTCTTCAGCTTTTGCTTGTGGACGATGGCATCTGTGCGGTGTGGGCATGTGCGTGTATTATAATTGGTGGCCACGTTGGAGACACCGCATGCCCTTATCTCGAGAGGTTTGCCGTCGGCACCAAATTCCATGCGTCTGATGGGGCGCCGCGGCTTGTTGGCTGCTGCTTTTGCTGCTTGCATCTTAATTTTCCTCCCCTTTGTGCATGAGAATATGCGCGGTTTAATCACCCTTTGTTGCTGCTGGTAGGATCTCATGTTATCATGTCGTTCGCCTACAGCACCGTCAAGCTCATGATCTTGCACATGAGCATGCAGCTTCTCTTGAGTGTGCACATGGGCAGGCTCTGGTTGATATTGCTCCTCCTCCTCGTTGTCATAGCTATCAATAGCTCCCAGATGATTCATCTCAGATAAGATTGTAGCGACATCATACTCATTTTTTTGATTTGTTGTATGTGTCATCTATGTTTTTAGTAGTGTGCATGGCGTCGGGTTCCTGTTCTACAGTTTCCATGACGACCCATGACCTCACCATTTGGTCTTGGCTTCTCAAGCTTTTTCTATGCATCCTCATGGTCAGCTGCACCAGTGCGCTTTCAATGCTGTAGTGGGAGGCCTTGTTTGACGCGACTATCCTCAAGTCATCTTTGTTAAAGTTTGGCTAGATGTTTGGGTGTTTGGTGTATCTCCTCGGGATGTACTTCTCCGGAACGCTGCCAGCCTTATTTGTATGCATTATGCACAGGACATGCAGGCAGAAAATACCTGTTTTTTTGGAAGAGGTGCATGTATTCCGTCATTGCAAACCAATAAAAATGTCAAGAAAATTTACTACAGTTTGTAACACCTTTTTTTAGTCCTCACATGTGTGGTCCCTCAGCTTGCATTCGCAGTCATATATTCATCCCATGGGGTCTGCAATCACCTGGAATGCGTGTTGAGACCAAGCAAAAATTTATGCAGGTTATTGTAGTGCACAAGGTACTTTGTAGGCTCATCCATCTCCGTCACTGTGAAGAGGGTGCTCAGTTTTAGCCTCTTTCGGATCTCGTTGTACACAGCTCTTGAGTAAAGCTTTGCCATCTGAGTGTCGAACCCATAGAGGGTCAGCGTGTTTTGTTGTTTCTCGCAAGCAAGAGTGATGAACAAATTATTATTATTCCTGCTGCAAAAACTTGCCTAAGTAAGAAAGAACTACTTTAGTAAGTACGTTCTTGTCTTTACGATATGTGATAGAGCTATACCCGGTTACCCATTGTCTCCTCGTTCTCTTTGTGCCTCCTGGTTTTGACGTAGGTGTTTACCCGGCCAACAAACTGGTGCAAGTTTTGTCTCTCATTTACGAAGTTCTTCTAGAGCACATAGTTCATGCTCTCACTTTGTTGTGTGGATTTCATTTTGGCACATGAAATTTCTTTGAAGTATGTTGATATCCATTTCTCCTGCTCGTTCCACATTGACACCGTCGTGGCACTGTCATGGAGGTTGTACGTATCCATGAGTGATTTCTAGGCAGCCTCAAACTCAGTTGGCATGAGGGGCCAATTGAGGATTGATGTGAATTCGTCCTTAAAGGTTTCGTGGAGGTTATATAGGTACACGAGGTGTTCCCTGTACTTCTTCATAATGTGCCAGTGGCATTGCTTCTGTACTGTGTTTCTGAAAACATTTGGGATCGCCAAAGCCATTGTCGAGCACTAGTCTGGTAATTAGAAAAGAAAGTGGTCGGCGGATCCTAGTGCATATATACAAATAGAACAGACACACCAATTTTACTTTTTTCTTTTTCTTTTTTTGGGGTTGGTGGCGGTACCTATGAGGATGCATGTAGGAGCCTTCTCTCTCATGCACCTTAAAAATGTTTTGAATAGCCACCTGATAGAATCTACATCCTCATCTCTTATCAAGGCGAAAGCAAAGAATGTAGTCTGCAAATGGTTGTTAGTACCCACAAATACCCCAAGTGGCATATGGTACTTGTTGGTCTTATATGTGGTTTCAAACGTCACACAATCACCAAAGTCTTGGTATGCCCCTTGGCAGCTTGCGTTTGCCCAGAATATGTTCTTCACCCTGTCGGACTCATCAAGCTGTATGTCACAGAAGAATTCCTTATTTATAGATTTCATCTCCCTAAAGAAGTTGATAGTCTTTAGGACATCATCCACATCATCCATCCTTGAATTATTTGCTTTGCTGCATATTTAAAGCGAACAGTCAGTGAAAAATGCATGCTGAACTCGCAACAGGTCATGCGTTGGGTAATCAGTTTGAACTGATAGAGGTAAAAGAGGGAGGGGGTCTGGGAAGAGAACAAGTTTGTACTTACACGTTAATCATGTCTTTGGCAGTCATTTCGAGGAAGTAGCCACCGGGGTCATTGCCGCCTAGCATGCTCATGATTTGCGCGTGTTCAATGCCTGGAACTTGACGTGCTCCATGATTGTGCTGTCAAAGTTTTTGTGGGAGTGGAGGAAAACAAGCATTTGGGAGCTGACAATTAACTTGTGGTTGTGTTCCCAGCGTTTCTCATTTATGACAAGTGTTCCATCCTTTTCCTTTTTCAGCCTCATTTTAGCCTTGCAGTGCTCTCGTTCCTCTATCTATTTGCATCTAAAACCTTCGATTCATAGACTCCATCGCACGTGCACAAAAGGTAGACTCTGCTGTCAACCTTAAAACCTTCCCTCACAGCAAAACTCGCGTGCCTTGCATAGACATTGTAGAAGTCTTTTGCTTCTTTGAAAGTTTGAAACCACATCTCTAGCCTTGGCAGGATATAAGCTTCAATGTTAAGGGGTTGCACGCAACAGTGAGCAAACAAAACAAAATGATGAAAATGTTAGATGGGGTGGTCACAGTACTATGGTATGGACTGTGCTTGTATGTTTTTTCTAAATGAATACTTACATGTATATAGCTCTGTGCCGCATCTGGTGTTGCTGTTCACCCTGGTGGATGCTAATGCATCCCTTGGAGGGAGCAATGTTGGTGAAGCTCTCCTTCTCTCACTGTACGACCGTCTTTGCTCAGAGTTGTTGTAAGGTTGCTCCTGTCTATACGGCTCATATCTGCTAATTTGCACCCCGCTAGATTGGTGAATATTCCTATATCTTTGGCCTAGTCTTCCTATCACAACCGCTTTTGCAGCACGGATGATTGATGTTGATGGAGCGACTGGTGGAAACATGGGTGTCCTTGCCTTTCTGCATGCGCCAGGGAAGGAAAACATTTGTTATTGGGGACATTGTGGACCTTGTTGCACACCAGCAGTGACAAAGCTTGTATTCCAAGTAAGCGGTGTTTGCTACAGAGAAGAACCAGACCGTGCTTCTGATGATTCTGGTGTAGGTTGAAATCTTCATGTATTGATTAAGTATCTGGGGGCTATTTTTGGTGTTATCCAACCAGGCGGCGCCTGTTGGTTTTTCCCTTGAAGGGGAAAGGGTGATGCAGCAAAGTAGAGATAAGTATTGCCCTAAGTTTGAGAACCAAGGTATCAATCCAATAGAAGATGAACGCACAAATCACCAATACCCGCACAAACAATCAAACAACTCGCACCCAATGTTATAAAGGGGTTGTCGATCCCTTCACGGTCACTTGCAAAAGTGAGATCTGATAGAGATAAATAAACAAAACATAAAACATTCTTGGTTTTTTTGGTTTATAGATTGGAAAGTAAAAGATTGCAAAATAATAGATCGGAAACTAGTATGATGGAAAATAGACCCGAGGGGACATAGGTTTCACTAGAGCCTTCTCTCATGATAGCAAATAATACGGTGGGTGAACAAATTATTGTCGAGCAATTGATAGAAAAGCGCAAAGCTATGACAATATCCAAGGCAATGATTATGCAATATAGGAACCACGTCCATGTCAAGTAGATCGAAACGATTCTGCATCCACTACTATTACTCCACACATCGATCGAAACAATTCTGCATCTAGAGTATTAAGTTCATGAAGAACATAGTAATGCCTTAAGTAAGATCACAGGATGTAGAGGAATTAACTCAAGCAATATTGATGAGGACATGACTACCTTGGATATGACCAAAAATATTGTATACATGTATATTTGTGAGGTGATTTCTAATGCAAACTATGCAACAATTTATTTATGTCATCCAGGACAAAAATACTTCACAGACTTTTTTGCCATGTCTAATTCCAGGTGTATGGGACATTTGTACAATCCACATATGAAGATAAGGGAAAAAGAGAAGTTTAGGTGATGTTCAAAAAGTTCTCTCACGTCACTTTTGGGCCAAGAGAAGATAGAGTCCAAGTCTCTCACGTTGTGCATCCAGATTCGGACTGCACAGACATACCTGACTCAAAACGGCAAGAACTCCTTCATACGGACTCCGAATTGGGTGATTCTTTTTTTATTGGAAACTAGATTTTGTACACTTTCCAACCCAATTGGATTCACCTTCAAATTCGTCCGGAGCGTTGAGATATCGACGAATCAATCTGACGCTGCAGCAGAATCCGAGTCAAACTACAAGTTCAAAGGTGTTGCATCACCTCCACTTGGGCCCATGAGCCTTGTACGACGTAGGGTTAGTTTTAGGCAGCCTTTGGACGTCATTCCACCTCCTTGGCCGCCACCCCTTGCTCATATATAAGTAGATCCATCTAGTAGCTTTTTATTTGGGTTTTGTTTAGATTAAAGTTCGCCATAGCTGCAACTTCGCGTACTTCATTTGTGTTCAACGACCAGACAAAGATGTCACAGAACCCCACTTGATCAATAAAGCTTTCCTCTTGAATTTGCAATATCCAGGTTGCAATATCAGTTTCTTGCTTGTTCTTTGTTTGCCTGCAGGAAACATACCTTCGTGGTCAGGTTGATCGTGCTCCGGCGTTGTCAATGATCTCTCGGAGTTGGTTTAGCGATTGCTAAGGCGCGACGTCCACGCACGTTCGTAGTCGGATCGTCCAAGTCGACTTCCTCCAAAACGATAGCCACCATCTCATCGAAAGACGAGACACCTTTGCCTCTATCAAGTGGCATCTTTGCTTGATCCAATCTGCATCTTATCTAGTTTGTCTTGGAAAGAGGGAGAAAGAAAAAGAAGACACAGAAAAAAGTAAAAAAAAAAAGAGGAGAGAAAGAAAAAGAAAAAAGTGTGAGAAAAAAGAAAAAGAAAAAGAAGAAAAAGAAAGTTGGAGAGAGAGTTATTGTATATTTTGCTTGGCAGTTTTTTTCATCATTATCCTTACTGCTGTTGTGATCTTAACTTATATCTTGCTGTCCAAAGCTACTTCGTATCCTTTATTAATGCTAGTTGTGCTACACCGTGACCTCATTAATGTTCTAGGCTCGCGCCTCTAGTCCGGTCTAGCCTAGGACCAGCACAGTACCGTCGTTGAGCGTTTATTCAACATTGCATCTCTGAATTGATTATTGCTAATCTTTTGCTACCATATATAGCCAACCCAGCTCCACATATTTCTACACCGTGCATATTTACGTTCACGTGGCAGTCGCTTTACTCAATCTTTGGAGTTATTTGACACCGCTGGTTGCCTATCACCATCTGCTGCATGGTAAGAACTTGTAAGATATTGATATTTGCTTTACTGTGAGCGTTTTAGCACCACATCCTAGTAGTTCATAGGAACATTATTCTCGAATTGTGTTTCTTGTTTCTACTAATCATGACAGGTACCGGAGACATAAGTTCTTGGACGACGGATACATCTTCACCATCACGAGATGTGGGACAACATACACAAGCACATGGTCAGGTTATTTCTTTACCTTCATTTGAGGGTAGATTTAATCCTACTATTTATCTAGCTTGGGAGCTTGAAGTAGAAAAAGTTTTTAGTCGCCATCATTTTTCTGAACTTGAGAGAGTACGAGCTGCCACTAGAGTATTTACTGGTTTTGCTTCTGTTTGGTGGAGTGTGCATTGTAAGAAAAATATTGATAACCAACCCATTATTTGGAAAGATTTGATGGCTGTAATGAGAAAACATTTTTTTCCTCCTTACTATCGCCGTGAATTGCTTCGCAAATTGGAACAATTAAAACAAGGCAGTAACACCGTTCATGCTTACTACCAAGAGTTCAAATCTTATATGAATCATTGTGACATAGAAGAATCTGAGGATGATACACTGAATAGAATTTTTGGTGGTTTGACTAATGATATTTGCGCAAGATTTCAGTATATTCCTCGTTGCATTACTGGTATGTATGTTCGTGCTTATACCTTTGAGAGACAAATACAGGGGGATGCATTGTGTGACTACAACAACTACTATTCGAGTTCATGCTCACCACCACTTGATTGTTCCTCCACCATTGCACCTACTAGGGCAGCCAGGCCTTTGATTGTGAGCGTGACATCATCTAAAGTGTATGGTACATTACCATCGTCCGTACATACATCAGCTACGTCTTTGCGACAAGGTAACAGTAAAATCAATGATGATATAACTTCACATGACGATGATGCATATCTAGTTAACTTGAATACATCATGTATTGAATTACCTGTTGATTTGAGCACACCACCTAGTTTAGATAATCATGTTACTTTCATGAATGCGTCATGTGATCAAACAACTGAAATACCAACAATTTTGAGTGCACCCATTGAATTAACTGTTGATGCAAAAGAATCATGTGAATCGAAGAATAAATCAGATTTGGATAAAATACATTTGAAAATAATTGTGCCAATGTTTAATCATTTTGATATGACCTCTAATCTTGGTGACGATTCTATGTCAAATGACTTATTGCATGTTTGCTTATTTAAGCATGTTGGAGCCTGTGAATTTCATGCAAGTAAGGTTTATTCACCAATGTCGGGATGGTTTAATGATGAACATTGTCAATCTTTTGATATGAATAAGAGCTTCACTTATTTGTGCAAACTGAGTTGCAATATTTTCATGCCTTCTACTTCTTGTGATAATATTTTGGCTTTATATTTTATGAACTACGAAAGTTACTCATCTATACATGTGTCATATGTGCAAAAATTAAGGGAAGTAAAAATGGATGACATATACATATACAACATGTACACCTTGTCTATTTTCTTACCCAAATTTCAGATTAAGCAACGCCGAGGACGGCTTTATTTTCAAGAAAGGGAGGATGATGAGGACATGACTACCTTGGATACGACCAAAAATATTGCATACATGTATATTTGTGAGGTGATTTCTAATGCAAACTATGCAACAATTTATTTATGTCATCCAGGACAAAAATACTTCATAGACTTTTGTGCCATGTCTAATTCCAGGTGTATGGGACATTTGTACAATCCACATATGAAGATAAGGGAAAAAGAGAAGTTTAGGTGCTGTTCAAAAATTTCTCTCACGTCACTTTTGGGCCAAGAGAAGATATAGTCCAAGTCTCTCACGTTCTGCATCCAGATTCGGACTACACAGACATACCTGACTCAAAACGGCAAGAACTCCTTCATACGGACTCCGAATTGGGTGATTCTTTTTTTTGTTGGAAACTAGATTTTGTACACTTTCCAACCCAATTGGATTCACCTTCAAATTCGTCCGGAGCGTTGAGATATCGACGAAACAATCTGACGCTACAGCAGAATCCGAGTCAAACTACAAGTCCAAAGGTGTTGCACCACCTCCACTTGGGCCCATGAGCCTTGTACGACCTAGGGTTAGTTTTAGGCTGCCTTTGGACGTTCTTCCACCTCCTTGGCCGCCACCCCTTGCTCCTATATAAGTAGATCCATCTACTGGCTTTTTCTTTGGGTTTTGTTTAGATTAAAGTTCGCCATAGCTGCAACTTCGCGTACTTCGTTTGTGTTCAACGACCAGACAAAGATGTCACAGAACCCCACTTGATCAATAAAGCTTTCCTCTTGAATTCGCAATATCCAGATTGCAATCTCAGTTTCTTGCTTGTTCTTCGTTTGCCTGCAGGAAACAGACCTTCGTGGTCAGGTTGATCGTGCTCCGGCATGGTCAATAACCTCTCGGAGTTGGTTTAGCGATTGCTAAGGTGCGATGTCCACGCATGTTCGTAGTCGGATCGTCCAAGTCGACTTCCTCCAAAACTATAGCCACCATATCATCGAAAGACGGGACACATTTGCCTCTATCCAATATGATGAAAACCCCATCTTTTTAGCCTCGATGGCAACAATACAATACATGTCTCGCTGCCCCAACTTTGTCACTGGGTGAGGACACCGCAAGATTGAACCCAAAGTAAAGCACTTCTCCCATTGCAACAAAAACCAATCCAGTTGACCAAACCAAACCGATAGTTCGAAGAGAATTACTAAGATACCAAATCATGCATATAAGAATTCAGAGAAGATTCAAATAATATTCATACATAAGCTGATAATAAATCCACAATTCATCGGATCTCGACAAACACACCGCAAAAGAAGATTACATCGGATAGATATCCAAGAACATCGAGGAGAACATGGTATTGAGAATCAAAGAGAGAGAAGAAGCCATCTAGCTACTAGCTATGGACCCGTAGGTCTGTGGTGAACTACTCATGCTTCATCAGAAGGGCAATGGTGTTGATGTAGAATCCCTCCGTGGTTGAATCCCCCTCCGACAGAGTACCGGAAAAGGCCTCCATATGGGATCTCCCGTATATAGAAGGTTGCGGCGGTGTAAAAGTGGTTTCGATGCCCCCTCTAGGGTATCTAGAATATTTGAGAATATAAAGGCGGAAGAAGTAGGTCAGGGGGGCTGCGAGGGGCCCACAATGATAGAGGCAAAGGTGACCCATCTTTCGATGATATGGTGGCTATCGTTTTGGAGGAAGTTGACTTTGACGATCCGACTACGAACGTGCGAGGACGTCGCGCCTTAGCAATCACTAAACCAACTCTGAGAGGTTATTGACCACGCCGAAGCACGAACAACCTGACCACGAAGGTCTGTTTCCTGCAAGCAAATGAAGAACAAGCAAGAAACAAAGATTGCAATCTGGATATTGCGAATATAAGAGGAAAGCTTTATTGATCAAGGTGGGGTTCGGTGACGCCTTTGTCTGGTCGTTGAACACAAACGAAGTACGCGAAGTTGCACATTGGCGAACTTTAATCTAAACAAAACCCAAAGTCTAAACGACGCCCTAAGGGATGTATATATGGAGAAAGAGAGGGGGGATTTCATGGCCCCTTGGAGAAGGGGTCCGAAACCAACCCTAACTCTGTTTTCCCAACACATACGGACTCTAAAAACAGCCTATACTTTACTATTTCAAAATTACATGGGCTTGGCCCAATAATGAGGTGACGCAACACCAATAATAGCCTCTGGACGAAATCTATAAAGTGACATCTTGTATATTTCATCCAAGGCTTCTCGCACTCATTATGTGGCTTCAAAGTCCTGAAATCATCACTTGTAACTCCGTTCTTGCTCCCCTTGCGCATGCCATCATCTCCATGCTTGCTCTTGCTCCAATATTCATCCTTTTTGTCGAAGCTAGGGCCTTCATTTGTAAGCAAGACAAATGTATCCAACTAAGGCAGCATCATATTCTCATGAACATTAGAATCATTACCAAGAAACGAAAGTACCTGGTAATTTAATTGGCATGCGCAAGCTCTAGTGATTGGTCATGTATATGTATCAGTTGGGGCTGTGGGTGTAACTCTATTAGTGATGTCCTCATCATCCTCCCCTTCTTGAATTGGAGTCGTCCTCGACGGAAGCTCATCTTCCTCACCCAAGTAAGGCTTCAAATCTGCAATGTTAAATGTGGGACTAACCCCAAAATCTACAGGCAGCTCAAGTTTATATGCATTATCATTTCTTTTTTCTAACACCTTAAAAGGACCATCAACACGTGGCATTAGCTTTGACTTGCGCAAATTAGGAAACCTATCCCTTCGCAAATATAACCAAACAATATCTCCAGGCACAAAGGAAATATCGTTTTCTACCCTTATCTCCAACAAGTTTATATTTAGCATTCATGCGCTCAATATTTTCCTTAGTTAACTCATGCATTTTTTAGAACAATTCAACACGTTGTTTAGCATCAAAATTAACCTTCTCCGAAGATGGAAGAGGCAACAAATCAATAGGTGCACGAGGTAGGAAACCATAGACAATTTCGAAAGGGCACATCTTAGTAGTAGAATGCAACAAACGATTATAAGCAAATTCAATATGAGGCAAGCATTCTTCCCACATTTTCTTGTTATTCTTCAAAACAGCCCTAAACATAATAGACAAAGGTCTATTGACTACTTATGTTTGTCGATCAGTATGGGGGTGACAAGTAGTACTAAAAAGCAGTTTAGTCCCCAACTTAGCCCATAAACATCTCCAAAAGTGGCTAAGAAATTTAATATCACGATCTGGACACAATAGTATTTGGCACACCATGCAAGCGAATAATTTCACGAAAGAACAAATCAGCAACATTAGCAGCATCATCGCTTTTATGACATGGTATAAAGTGTGCCATCTTCGAGACCCTATCCACGACAACAAATATGCTATCCCTCCCCTTCTTTGTTCGAGGTAAACCCAAAACAAAGTCCATAGATATATCTTCCCAAGGAACACTCGGGACAGGCAAAGGCATATATATAAACCATGAGGATTGAGTCGTGACTTAGCTTTTAGACATGTAGTGCAGCGACCAACAAAACGCTCAAAATCCCGCTCATCTTTGGCCAAAATAAATGTGTAGCAAGTACGTCCTCCGTCTTCTTCATGCCAAAGTGTCCCATTAATCCTCCTCCATGCGCCTCCTGCAACAACAAAAGACGAACAGAGCTAGCTGGAATGCATAGCTTGTTTGCACGAAACACAAATCTGTCATTAACGACGAACTTGTTCCAAGTTCGCCCTTCTTTACAATTCTGCAATACATCTTTAAATTCAGCATCATGCACATATTGATCTTTGATGGTCTCCAAGCCAAATATTTTAAAGTCAAGTTGTGAAAGCCTAGTATAATGACGAGACAATGCATCAGAAATAACATTTTCTTTTCCCTTCTTGTGTTTAATAACATAAGGGAAAGTCTCTATGAATTCAACCCATTTAGCATGTCTACGATTCTGTTTTGCTTGACTTTTAGTGTGCTTCAAAGATTCATGATCAGAATGTATAACAAATTCTTTGGGCCATAAATAATGTTGCCATGTTTCCAAAGTCCGAACAAGAGCATATAATTCCTTATCATAAGTAGAATAATCCAGACTAGGCCCACTCAATTTTTCAGAAAAATATGCAACATGTTTACCATCTTGTAATAACACACCTCCTAACCCAATTCCACTAGCATCACATTCAAGCTCAAAAGTCTTATTAAACTTAGGAAGTTGGAGTAAAGGAGCATGTGTCAACTTATCTTTCAATACCATGAATGCTTCTTCCTGTGTAGTACCCCAAACAAAAGGCACATCCTTCTTTGTAAGCTCATTGAGAGGTGCAGCAATGGTGCTGAAATCTCTCACAAAACGCCTATAGAATCCAGCGAGGCCAAGAAACTCCTCACGTGTGTGACCGTTTTCGGCCAACTCTCAATAGCTTCAATCTTGGCTTTATCAACCTCAATTCCCTGTGGAGTAACAACATAGCCAAGAAAAGATACTCGGTCGGTGCAAAAGGTGCACATTCCAAGCTTACCAAACAAACGTGCATCACGTAGAGAAAAAAAAAACAGCACGTAAATGTTCCAAATGTTCCTCCAAAGATCTGCTGTAAATCAATATATCATCAAAGTAAACTACCACAAATCGTCCAATGAAAGCACGTAAAACTTCATTCATTAATCTCATAAAAGTACTACGTGCATTAGTTAACCCAAAAGGCATGACTAACCACTCATATAATCCAAACTTAGTTTTAAATGTTGTTTTCCATTCATATCCCAATTTTATACAAATTTGATGGTATCCACTGCGCAAATCAACTTTGGAGAATATTGCAGAGCCACTCAATTCATCAAGCATATCATCTAGCCTAGGAATAGGATGATGATAATGAATAGTAATATTATTAATGCCTCTACAATCAACACACATATGCGATGTACCATCCTTTTTCGGCACTAGAACAATAGGAACATCACAAGGACTAAGGGATTTCCGTATATCACCGTTGTCGAGTAGCTCCTGTACTTGACTCATAATCTCCTTCGTCTCCTCTGGATTGGTACGGTATGGTGCGCGGTTGGGTAGCGATGCACCGGAATTAAGTAAATCTGATTCTCAATCCCTCGAATAGGTGGTAATCCCGGTGGCACGTCTTGTGGAAAGGCGTCCACGAACTCCTGCAAAATGTTAGTGACAGCAGGAGGCAAAGAGGAAGGCACATCCTCGAATGAAAATAATGCCTCTGTGCACACAAAAGCATAGCAAATAGATTTGCTGAAATATAGATCATCAATATCAGATTTGGTGGTAAGTAAACATCCACTTTTTAATTTAATTTCACATGCAACATGAGGTGATGGTGTGTTATTAGGCTTCATTTGTTGCTCAAATTCTTTTGCCACAACCTGATTTTCACTCTTATTTTGCTCCTGTTTTGCTTTATTAGCTCTATTAATATCATTTTTCAAAATGGAATGAGGAGACATAGGAAGCAAAGTAATATGTTTATCCTTATGAACAAGAGTATACTAATTGTTTCTACCATGGTGTATAGAATTTTTATCAAGTTGCCATGGTCTACCAAGTAATAAGGAACATGCTTGCATGGGTACCACATCACAATCAACATAATCAGCATATGTGGAGATACTAAAATGCACACGGAAAGTATGTGTTACCTTAACCTTGCCGCTGTTGTTGAACCATTGGATGTAGTAAGGATGCGGATGTGGTCTTGTGGTGAGCGATAGCTTCTCCACTATCTCCATGCTAGCCAAGTTATTGCAGCTCCCTCCATCTATGATGACGCGAAAAGAACGTTCCTTGACAACTCCCTTTGTATGGAACAAATTATGCCTCTAATTTTGCTCCGCTTGTGTGACCTGCACACTCAAAACACGTTGAGCAACTAAACATTCATACATGCCAGCGTCTTCAGGAGCCATGTATTGCGTCTCATTTTCAGAATCATCTCCACCGTGTTCTTCATGTGTAATAAGAGTCAAAATCTCCTCATCATAGTCACTGGCGGACTCATAACCACCATCCTCAGTAGCAATCATGACATGCTGAGATGGGCATTTGCTCGCATAGTGACCATGACCAGTGCAACGACGATATATAACATCATGTGTTGGCCCTGTGGATGCCATAGATGAAGAAGAGCTCCAGGACCGGAAGGTGTACTCCTGGTTGATGGTGGTGGTGCATGTTTGCTTTTATCACGGCTATAAGTGACGACTGAAGTAGGCGGTGGTGCAGCCGGACGTGTCAAATTAGATGATGCACGCGGTGTCCATGATGAAGGTCGACCTGCAGAAAAATTAGTTCGCGCCAAGGCCTGTCGATCCTGCACTTCACGTTCAGCTTTGGAAGCAAGATGGAATAAACGAGTGATATTATTATACTCCTTATACTCTATAATTTTCTGAATCTCTCTATTTAAGCCACCAATAAAACATGCAAGCATAGCCTCATTACCCTCAACAATACCACATCTAATCACGCGAGTTTGTAATTCCTCGTAATTTTCCTCTACAGAAGTTTTTCCTTGTCTTAAACACTACAATTTAGGAAGTAATTCACGTTGATAATATGGTGGAACCCAACGAGTACGCATAGCAGTTTTCAAAGCAGCCCAAGTAGTTGGAATATTATCCGGATATAATCTACAATATTCAGATCATCACACACAAGCAAAACTAGTGAAAGCACAAAGAGCAGCAGCAACACATCTCTCCTCGGGATATTTTAAACATGTAAAACGTTGTTCGGTTTCTAACTCCCAAGTAAGATATATATCAGGAACATATCTACCCTAAAATGGTGGAATATTCAATTTTAGTTTAGGGAGATGGTCATGATCTTGTACCTAAGGGTGTGGTGCAGCCCTACCATTGCGATTATTTGCATGTGGATGACCTGGTGGTTGTGGTGCTGGTTGTGGTATGTAGTTCTGATTTTGATCAACCTCATCCTCGTAATCTCTCGCGTAATCGTCCTCCTCCTCAGCAGCAGCAAGAGCCACAAAAGTATCAACAGTAGCACCAACAGTTTGGCCAGGCTGAAGAGCGACACGGCTCGCTTTGCGGAGGGTTGTTTCGCGACGTGAAGGTGGTTGTTGTTGTTGTTACAATGGTGCAGCAGGTGGAGGTAGACGCGCAAGCACTTCAGCAAATTTGGCATCCAACTTGGTGTCAATTGACTTCTCAATGCCATCCATCCTTGCTAGTGCGTCGCCAAAACTGGTCATCACATCTTCTACCTGTTGACCCATCATTTGCTGAAATTTATCATGCAACCCCTTGTTCGTCATGTTCACCCAGTCAGTCTCATTGACTTGTGATCCTGGCATGGTTAGCAGCAATAGAAACACACAAAAATATGATCCTAGAGACTACTAGAAAATAGTGGTGGTGGGGCGTCACAAATCCGTCAAGCAAATCTCAAATTCTTACTAGTTCTTACCCAGCAGCAGGTGGTGATCGGCAACCGTGGTAGTCAAAACTCTCAAAGCTTGGATAAAGCGATTACCAGCGAGAGTCAAATGCATGATGTAGATGTATGTGGAGCTGGGAAGGCTTATAATATGGTAGCAAAGAGGGTCAACAATAATCAATTCAGAGATGCAAAGTTGAATAAACGCTCAACGATGGTACTGTGTTGTTCCTAGGCTAGACCGTAATAGAGACGCGAGCCTAGAACACTAACAAAATTACGGCGCTGCACGTAAACAAGGGGAAAGCACACTTGGAAAATAATTGCCCTTTTTGCGCTTTTTTTGCCTAAAATCACTATAATGGCGAGTGTCTCAAAACTCTTCCCAAGTCAAACTAAGATAATAGGCACAAAATTTTTTTGATGATTTTTTTTCGGAATCAGGGCAGCGACGACGAAAAAGTGCGGTAAAAAAACAGTATGATGGCACATGTCTCAAAAGACTCAGAAAAGCCTGAAAATAGGATAGGGAAAAATATTTTCACCTGCCAAAATTTTGGCCTAAAAACTGCCCGGGGGTCTCCAAACTCTTTTATTGCAAGGAAACACGAATCCGAAACTAGATGGATCTCGAGAACAAACCTAATATGAAAAGAACTCGGATTGGTGGTGGATATATGGTGGTAGGATATGGCAGCGGTTGTAGGTTATGGCAGCGGTGGTGGTATGTGGCAGTGGTGGTGGGATATGGCAGCGGTGGTGGGATATGGCAGCGGTGGTGGTATGGCAGCAGCGATGAATATGGTGCGGCGGCGGCGTGACAAACTGTCAACAGAACTCGAAACTCTAAAGAACTAGACGCTAAGACCAGCAACTCGACACGACGATGCAACCGCAAATTCAACTAAGCAAACACGGAAAAGATTATGCAATGGCTCAGACTGGTTCGGATATGATGAAATAACCCTAATTTTTTTGGCTTTATCGTGGACTGTACGTATGAAGAACATACTCGATCTACGAAAAACTATAAAATCTCACCGAGCAACCTGGAAATCTGATACCACTTGATAGAGGCAAAGGTGTCCCATCTTTCGATGAGATGGTGGCTATCGTTTTGGAGGAAGTCGACTTTGACGATCCGACTATGAACGTTCGAGGACGTCGCGCCTTAGCAATCACTAAACCAACTCCGAGAGGTTATTGACCACCCCGGAGCATGATCAACCTGACCACAAAGGTCTGTTCCCTGCAGGCAAACGAAGAACAAGCAAGAAACTGAGATTGCAATACGGATATGGCGAATATAAGAGGAAAGCTTTATTGATCAAGGTCGGGTTCTGTGACGCCTTTGTTTGGTCATTGAACACAAACGAAGTACGCGAAGTTGCAGCTATGGCGAACTTTATACTAAACAAAACCCAAAGTCTAAATGACTCCCTAAGGGATGTATTTATGGAGAAAGGGAGGGGGAATTTCATGCCCCCCTGGAGAAGGGGTCCGAAACCAACCCTAACTCTGTTTTCCCCACGCATACGGACTCTAAAAACAGCCTCTACTTTACTATTTCGAAATTACATGGGCTTGGCCCAATAATAAGGTAATGGAGCACCAATAATAGCCTCTGAACGAAATCTATGAAGTGGCATCTTGTATATTTCGTCCAAGGCTTCTCGCACTCATTATGGTTGCTTCAAATTCCTGAAATCATCACATGTAACTCCGTTCTTGCTCCCCTTGCGCATGCCATCATCTCCATGATTGATCTTGCTCCAATATTCATCCTTCTTGTCGAAGCTAGGCCCTTCATTTGTAAGCAACACAAATGTGTCGAACTTAGGCAGTATCATATTCTCATGAACATTAGAATCATTACCAGGAAACAAAAGTACCTGGTAATTTAATTGGCGTGCGCGAGCTCTAGTAATTGGTCATGTATATGTATTAGTTGGGTTTGCGGGTGTAACTCTGTTAGTGATGTCCTCATCACAAAAGGTAGTGGGCACACCCTCCACCCTTGTGGCCGCCTCGAGGCTCCGCTGACATGGAATCCAAGTCCCCTGGGTGTCTTCTGGTCCTAGAAAAATCATCGTAAAGTTTCATTTCCGTTTGGAGTCCGTTTGATATTCCTTTTCCGCGAAACTCAAAACAAGGAAAACACATAAACTGGCACTGGGCTCTAGGTTAATAAGTTAGTCCTAAAAATAATATAAAATAGCATATTAATGCATATAAAACATCCAAAACAGATAATATATCATGGAACAATAAAAAATTATAGATACATTGGAGACGTATCACGCCTCATATCCGCTTGGCTCATGAAACCCTCCCTGGATGTGCCGCCTTGCACATTTCGGCAATGACATTCAACACTTTTTAGGATTAATCTTTTTGTCCTTTTGTCCTATAACTGATGGTAACATGGCATGTACTGAAGGTAACGTATAAATTGGACTTGCATTGCTGGGCGTTATTAAACTTTTGTGTCTATTATCCCTGATGTACTTCTCAGTCGAACTGATGGATTGACATGTTTAGCACTGATGTACAGATGTGCTGCTACCACTAATGCATCGCTATGGGTTTATGAGCTTATGCATGTTTTTTTATGTTTTGCCCTAAAATTAATGCTTGCACATTTGGTGCACTGCTAGTAACCTGGAAATTGAACTTGGGAGTAGTTAGCAGGTATGAAACTGATGCATGTCTTTTTGTTTTCCACTGGAACTGATGCATCTACATTAGAAGTACTCCCAGTTTATGTATCATTGAATTTACTGTGCAACATGCGTATTTAATCTTTTCAAAATCGTGTATCAAGTAGTTGGGATGCAATGAAACGATGTAAGCATATGCGACATACTACCTTCTTCTACATCATAGAACTTACAATACAACATAGGGTATATGATTTTTTAAGTAGGACTGATGAACTTATAGTGTGACGTCACACGCATCTAGTGTTTGAGCTGAGGGATCTAGTGTGCTTTTTCTCACAAATCACACGCACGAGCATTGGACTAAGCCTTTGTTTTGAATCAAATTCAACACCATCAGTTTCTCAAATTGGAAATTCATCAATTTTGCAGGGGTACGAGGCAATCACCTGAAACTGGACAGTGAAAAATCTGTTGTCTTGCTTACTAACGGCAACATGGTCTTATTGCTGGCGGGGACTGTGTTTTGGGATGAGTTTTGCAGGTGGCGCCATTGATCCCGACGGAAGGAGCTTGGGTGGTGGGGGAGGGGGCTCAACCCCGTTCACGGCGTCGCTGGATACGGCGGTGACCCTCCACGCCGTCGAGGCCTCCCTTGCTCAGGCCACCGCCTTCTCGCGCTTGTCCACGACGAGATCCACGGAAGAGGAGAGGATGTGGTGGAGTAGGTCATGGATCCGAAGATGGAGGAGCGACCCGTCGCGGTGCCGCGGGCTCCCTCGCTCTGGCTGCCACCGTCGCTCGCTCGCCCACGATGGCTGCCTCCGGCGGTAGGAGGCGGGTTAGGTTGGGGGCGGGCCAGGTAGTTTCTACAATGGTCCGCGCGTCGCATCCTTATAGGGCCTGATAGTAACATAATAATATTATGTTACTAGTAACATAATAGTCCACATATACATACATAAACACTATTCTGATCACGGGATCAAAATATTATTCTGATCACGGGTTGAACTTCCCGAGTTACACAACTTGAACTTCCCTCTGTAGGAACTCGACCTTCGGGCTTCTTTGCAACTGTGTCTCCCCGCGCGAATTATTTTGCTCCGTCGTATTCTATGTGATGTAAGTATAATCTGGAAACGGGTTTTAGTAACTAAATGCCCATTTTAAATAGGAATCTCGCTCGTTGTCTTATTTGCTCTCGGGACATGATGAACTTGCGTCTGTTGAAATTTTACTGCCTGAGTTGTTCGACCTGAACTTCCCTTGGTGACAGGTTAAACTTCCCGCAACATTGTCCAAATGAGACTTGCGATATACCGTTGGAAAGCTGTGCAGACGACGGTCACAACCCAAGTTGAATTTTGGGAAAAATGTAAGTGGATTAAGAGCAGTTTTGAAAACCATTTTTTGTTCATCCGAAAAAATGCGAAACATATTTTGGATCGCATATCTAAACCGTTTATCGAAATGAGGCAAATAATATCGCGTTGGAAAGCTGCTACAAAACCGCTCATTCCACATGTTGAAAGTTTTCTCTAATTCCCTATGGTTAAAGAGTAATTTGGAAAATAGTAAAATTTCGCAAACCGAATAGCCCAGTTCATATTTTCGATGCTATTTCTAAACGGCTAATCCAATTGAGGCAAATAATCTGGCATTGAAAAACTTAAGAAAGTGCTCTACTTTATCATGTTGAATTTTTTTCTAATTTTGAACGGTTTAAAAGTAATTTAGAAAACGGTACAAGTTCCATTGAGTTTGCATTTTCGAGGTATCTTTAACCGTACATCCGAATGCAGCAAATTATATGGCGTCGGAAAGCTTGAGGAAATGTGAAACTTTTTGGTACATATTATTTCTCACAATTTCTTATGGTTTTAAGTCAATTTTGAAAATGGATAAAAAAATTGTCGTAATTTCTACAAACATTATCGGAATGGGGCAAATAATATACCATTGAAAAGCTCTGGAAAATGCCAAACTTTTTCATGTAGATGGTTTTCTATGATGCCTAGCCATTTTCAAGTAATTTTGAAAACAACGAGATCATGCGTTCTGCCTTTATCACGAAACAAATTCTTCGAAAATGCACTTCGTGAAGTACTTTAACTTGTCGGCATGTCTACTTGAACTTCATTCTGTTTTTCACGTGCTTTTTTCGCTCGTAGCTCTCCTTCCACTCACCGGAATTGAGCAAGTGATATACCGATGGAAAGCTACTGTAAACACACAACTTTCCCGTGTTGATCATTTTTTTGTACTCACGACGATTTTAAATGTTTTTCATGTGAAATTCATTCAGTGTAGTAGTTGAACTTCATGTTGTTTTCACGTTCAACTTCTGTGATGTATTTTCGTTTGTAATTTTCTCATCGATTCATCAGTGTTACACAAATGATGTTCCTTTTGTACAAACCTCTCTCAAATTTTTTTTAACATTCTCCAAAGGAGGACTTGAACTTATAACAACAACAAAATTGGACCTTGCCTTTTAATTCATTTTTCTCATATTAAACACACACCATGTAGTACATGAACTTTTTCCATTATTTATAATTTGAATTTTTTATTTTCTTTTTAAAATCAAATTGCTCCCAAATAATAACTGAACTTCTTTGTGGATTGAGAGAATTATTTTAAAATGCAAATTTTTTTTGTGTTTACGAATATGGAAATACAAGGTGAACCTCTCTCGCAAGAATTTTTTAACTTCCCCAGCCAGAGCACTTGAACTTCTTTCAACAAACCTTTTAAGCTTTTATATTTCTATACTTTTATTCTCACCTAAAATGCATTCTTGCAGTACTTGAACTTCTCGTTGTCTTTCACTATTAACTTCTGTCACATTTTTGTGTATACGTCGAGTTACACGCAATTGAAGGTCAGACGTCATTTTTGCCATTTTCAAACATGTAATTGGAGGTCTGACGTCCCACAATATAAATTTTGAACCGTGCACGGAGGTGCACGTGAACTTCTTGCAACAAATCTGAGTTTTTTATATACTTCGAACTTCTCTATTATTTTAATTTGAACTTCTTTATTATTATTCTTAGAAAAATAATATTTTAAAATAAGCATCAAAAGGTTTTTTTTAAATTGAACTTCATACTTTTACTTTCCCTAGAAACAGAAAGAATTTGAGTTTTCCGCATACATTGAACTATCCCTTTATTTTAATTTGAACTTCTTCATTTTATTCTTTCGTAGCAAGCAAAATTTGTATTGTTTTAAAATATCGAACTTCTTTATTTTTCTCATTTGGACTTATTTGTTTATTTCGTTTAGTAACGGAAAAACCCTTGTTTTGTAACAAAATTTGAACCAAATAGTCTCTTAAATTTGAACTTCTAGGTTTTCGCAGCAACGAAGAAAATCTGTTTTTTATAAACTTTTTTTGAATGGTTCTATTTTTTAATTTGACCTTCTCGGGGTTATTTTAAAACATGAAAGATATGTTTTTTTGTTACAATATTGAACAACTCTATTATTTTACTTTCAATTTTTTATCTTCTTTCTATAACGGGAAAATCCATGATATTTCCTTTTGTACACGCATACCAATTTCTTTGAACTCTAAATTTTATTAAATTTGAACTTCGAGAGTTAACATTTTCCAAAATCTGAACTTGGCATGTAGCCGTAGAAGAACAACTTCTTGATCATCTGCACTAGCACCAGCATCTACTCATCTCTAAAGTCATAGTAGCACATCTCTGAAGTCCAAACCGAAGATTTCGGAACTGTTCTTCATCTAGTGTGAATATCAACATGCTGCGTTTTATTCAGGAGCAAAAGTGATAGAAACAAAGGAACAACGATTCAGACCAGGCACAAGGCAGCTGAAATTTTAAGAACATATACTGAAGAATGGTTCTTTAACAGAATGACAATTGTAACAAATACTTATTCTGCAATATAGCAAGTACCAAAATATACAACTGCAGCTCTTCGCGCAAACTTACATCTATCGCAACATCTTTTGTGTTATTGTCGTGAATACCTATTTGTTGACATTTTTCATGGAACCTAAGATAGCAAATGACAAAGTAAAGAAGAAACTGAACCAAAATCAATTTGAATCGTCCAAAAAAGGAAGCCTGGACTTCATTGGAGCATGGTGGAAGTGGGGATCTGGGCGTTGCGGTTGTGAGCATCATGGTAATTTAAAAAAAAATCTTACAACTACCTCATCGGTGCAAAAAACATGTAAATTTTGTTCCAACTCCCTCTGGCATTTGCACAAACACCTAGCAGGCAGCAAAGAACCACTTCGTCAAACATAAATTATAGCCAATTTTTTACCTACAGAGCATGTACAATTTTCTCCACATTTTCAAGAATAGCCAAAGCTAGATCATCGGATCCGGACTTGAGAGAAAATGCTTTTCAGAAAAGAAAAGAAAAGAATATAAAATAACAAGGGAGATCTAGCTTAAGGAATCAGTGGTGAGGTGGAGCGATGCAACTAAATGCAACCAAGAAACATCTGAATTATTGACGATGATGAAGACCATCTCAAGAAAAGAACAGTAGTGGCAGCACCAACCACTGAATAATGCATCAACACCCCGTAAAGTTGTAGTTTCTGTACATGTATATATCTATTTTTTCTTTACACGTGACCAATTGGGACTATCATATTTATAGGCAATATGGTTTTGAGGCTAAGGGAGGCCATCTCAAGAATACACGGGATGTGAGATCGCATACCCATGTTAATTTGCATCCCAAAAACAGCACAAAGATCACACACCCCATTCATGAACTCTGACAATCTTCCTGCAACTGACCTTCTCCCTACCTCTATGGTGACCTTCTCCCCGCCTCTGTGGTGACCTTCTTCCTCCATTTGTTCACGAGGGTCACGGCAGCAGGTGTGGTTCGTCATCCTCCCCGGTCTGCACATATCGACCTGCCTCTATGGTGAAGTTTTTCATAACAGTAGCTCAATCGAACCAACTATGATGACCTGAACTTTCGAAGAATACACAAAAAAGTAGAAAGTTCTGTGGGGGAGGTGATGCAAGGGGGCGACGGTGGGTGGAGTTGTAACTACTGGTTGGGTGGACATACACGACACAAGAAGTTCACCATCCATTTTGATGAAGGAAAATAGACAGCGAGAAATACGGGGAAGTTGGGGTGAAGGGCCCCAGGCCGGCCACGAGGAACCAAGGTGGCGGGGAGAGAAGAGGACCGGCAGGTGGTAGTCATGGCGGTGCTGGGCAGCCAAGGTGGATCGCATGGCGGTAGATCGGGTGGGGATGTGGGAGAAGGTCGGCGGCGGTCAGGGGGGCATGGCAGCAGGACGATGCACGGCCATGGGAGAAGAGCGCCGGTAGAGCTGAGGGATGAGGACGGCATGCAGCCATAGGACAAGGCCGGCGGCAGGGCCGCCGCAGGCACCCGAGGGCGTGTCCGCGGGAGGAGACCAGCGGCTAGGTCCTGGGAGGAGGCCTGCTACAGGATTGCAGGGGGTGTGGTCCGGCCACATCGACGTTTGTCGTAGGCGGCAGCGGGGCGTCCAAGAGGTGGCGCGGTGGTGGGGGATCCAGGGAGCCCCCGCGGCGGTGGGGGATTCGGGGTGGTCGTGCGGCGATGCGGGAGTTAGAGCATCTCTAGCAGAACCCTCAAACCCGCAAACCCTTTGAAATAACCGCTTTTTTACAGGTTTCGTTCGAAAAACCACATAGACTAGAACCCTTAAACCCTTAAAACTGTAAAAAAAATTTAGAGGTCCAACCCTCAAACTAGATTTCAGCCTGTAGAAGTGAGGGTCTCATTTCCGTTCCAGCGCGGGAACGTCCTCCCGCTCGCCCCATGGAGCTCCCCGCCGCCACCTCGCCTCCGCCGGCCGCCGCGCCGGCCGCCGCCCCCGCCCCGGCCGCCCCCGCCCCCGCCGCCGCGCCCGCCGCGCCCGCCCCCGCCCCCGCGCCCGCCCCCGCGCCGGCCCCCGCCCCCGCCCCCGC
>LR738714.1:290838994-290856413 GCA_902687465.1 Secale cereale
CCCCGTGGCCAAGACCTCAGCGTGGCCGGCGTCTGGGGCCGGTGCCCCGCCGTGCTCGGGTCCCTGCTGCCTCGGGCACGGGCGCCCATGCCCGCACCCACAACCCGTCTGGCGCCCGCCTGCTAAGGCCTATGGCCCATTGACAGCCGGGCCCCGCCCAGCCCCCTTAAAAAAATATTAATGATAAAAAAAAGTTTAGAAATTAAATTATAAAAACAATTAGTTGGTTAATTAATTAAATAGGTAATTAATTAACTTAATTAATATTGCTTAAATAACCTAATTAACTAATTAGCTAATAAAAAGTTAATTAGCTACTAGTCTATGACAATGGGCCCCACTGCCCCTTTGACCAGTCAACTAGTCAAAGTTGACTGTTGACCCCGCTGACATCACCCTGACATCATGCTGACATCACCACTTACTATTCTGGATAATGTTGATTTAAATTAATTAAATAAATTCTAGAAAATGTTTAAAACTTTAGAAAATCATATAAAATAATGTGTAACTCGGATGAAAATGTTTTATATATGAAAATCGCTCAGAACGACGAGACGAATCTGAATACGCGGTCCGTTCATCCGCCACACGTCCCTAGCATAGTGAACCTGCAACTTTCCCCCTCCGTTTCATCTAACCGAAAACACGAAACACCGGGGATACTTTCCCGAGTGATATCCCCCTTCGTCGGTACCGTGTACCACCGCGTTAGAGCACCCTAGCACCGCATGTTAACTTGTCGTGCTTCCTTATTGCAACTGTTTGATTTATATTTACTGTTTCTTCCCCCCTTTTCTCTTCGGTAGACCCCGAGACCGATGATGCCCCGGTGATCAACAAAGGTGTTGACGACCCCTCCTTCTTGCCAGAGCAACCAGGCAAGCCAACCCCCTTTGATCATTCCTATATCGCCCATTCTCTTCTCTCTTATGCTTGCATTAGAACTGCTACTGCTTTTTGTATGATCCTATTCTGATGCATAGCCTGTTGTTGATACTGCTTTCATACCTTACATGTTTATACTAAACTGCTTAGTATAGGCTGGTTAGAGATCCACCAGTGACCCCCCTACCTTGTCCCGACTGCCTCGCTGGATTATCAGAAGACCCGATCAACGGGATCGAAGACCAGGACCCGACACCGCACATCACTTTCCCCTTAGTTGCTCGACACTACCGGGTTACTATCAAGTGCCGAGGGTGAGACCTCATAAGCACTTCTGATGTTAACCTTGTAGGTTAGTTCATCGGTTGTGGTCATCGAGGGTGATTCCTCTTTCTCCACTCTCGATAACGACACTGTCGTGCAACTCCTCAAGAGTGGACCTCGAGGGTGACTCCTCTTTCGTTCACCTTGACGACAAACATCAGGTGGAATTCCATCGAGGGTGATTTCCTCAGGTTTCCCTTTGGTGTCAGACACACAGTTACTATGGTTACTATGACTTTACACTGAACCTGGTTACTAAAGACGGGTCGACCCTGAGGGGTACCCGCGCGAGCTTAATTGCGAGTGATGTGTAGTCGGGTTGACCTGGAAGGTGCTCGTGAGATAAATACGAGGCGTGGCCGGGCACTCGCCCTTGCTGCAAGTTCTCGAGACGGGGCGATGGGGTCACATTTTTGTGAGTCTCTGCTCGTTACCGCGCGTTCCCAAGACACTAAACGGTTTGGATATTTGATCCAAGGGGCCTCTGGCCTAATAGCGCTAACCATCACGTGGGCATAGTATGGGCGTTCTGCGTCGTATGCATCAGCCGAAGCTTAACTGACGTCATTGCGACTGAGCGGCGCGCGCCGGGTTGGACTGGTTAGGCTCCTACCTTTTTAAAGGAGGTTTCTAGGTCTGCTCACCGGCCGCGTACGCAACGTGCAGAAGTTCCCGGGGCGATTGGCCCATGACCCTTGGGGGCATAGGGTTTAGTCCGGCGTGCATGACCTCTCTATTAAGCCTAGGTCGGGTTGCGGCGTATTGTTTGGCCGAGGGCGGGCATGACCTGATGGTGTGTCCGGCCAGAGTTAAGCAAGCGTGTTGGGTAAGTTGGTGCACCCCTGCAGGGAAGAAAACATCTATCGATAGCCTGTCCTACGGTAACGGACACTTGGAGTTGTATCCCGATCGCTACAACTAGAACTGGATGCTGAGGCATTGTGTGGATATGTTGCTTCGGGAGTCGAGAAAGGATCCCGGAGCGTTGGAACAACAACATAAATAAGACTTATGTTATACTACTCTACTTCCCCCTTTTGCTGCAAGACGGTGGTTTCCAGAAGATGCTAGTCTTCGATAGGACTAGCTTCTCCCCCTCTTATTCTGGCATTCTGCAGCTTAGTCCACAGATACTACCCCTTTTCATTGATACCGATGCATATGTAGTGTAGATCCTTGCTTGCGAGTACTTTGGATGAGTACTCACGGTTGCTTTGCTCCCCCTTTTCCCCCTTCTTTCTTCTTGCTGGTTGATGCAACCAGATGGTGGAGTCCAGGAGCCAGATGCCACACTTGACTACTGCTACTACCCCGACGGAGCCTACTACTACGTGGAGACAGCTGACGACCAGGAGTAGTTAGGAGGTTCCAGGCAGGAGGCCTTGCCTTTTCGATCATTGATGTTTTGTGCTAGCCTTCTTAAGGCAATCTTGTTTAACTTATGTCTGTACTCAGATATTTTTGCTTCCGCTGACTCTTGTGCTTTCGAGCTTATGTATTCGAGCCCTCGAGGCCCCTGGCTTGTAATATAAAGCTTGTATTATTTTCTTTGTGTCTAGAGTTGTGTTGTGATATCTTCCAGTGAGTCCCTGATCTTGGTCGTACACATTTGCGTGCATGATTAGTGTACGGTCAAATCGGGGGCGTCACAGTGCCATGTCGATGGCTCACACTCATGTATTGAGTGGAGTTGAAAATGTTGAAGCGCATGAAAAAGTATGATCCAATTGCTCGAACAGACACTGGGTGCTCATGATTTGTATGAATGTGGGGAATACGGAGTCATGACATGCTTACATAATTCAATGAGTAGGGAAAACATTCGTTAAGCATCATATATTTTGAAAAAGTAATGATTAAGTTCTTGTATTCATGGATATTATTACGTTGATATCAATTACTTCATCGTTTCTCAATACTCATACCGTGAAAAGATTACATGATAAACATTTTAGGTAGCATTCACCATCAAAATTTCTGTTTTCATAATTTACCAACTCGTGGATGAGCAGGAATTAAGCTTGGGGATATTGATATGTCTCCCACATATCTATAATTTTGGATAGTTTCATGTCAATATAGTATCAAACTTACAAACTTTATATGCATTTTTATATCATTTTGGGGAACTAACCTATTAACCTAGTGCCCAACGCCAATTGTTGTTTCCTGCTTGTATTTGGTTTTACAAAGCATCTATACCAAATGGAGTCCAAACATGACGAACATTTTGATGATTTTTTTGGACCAAAAGTGAAGCGACCAGACCTCAAACAGTCTGATCTTTGTGCATCAGTGTCATCCCTGGATCAGTAATGCTGACACGCACAGTACTTGAAGGATTTATAACAGAGTAGCAATCACACACTTATTACATCGATAGTCCAACGATGAACTTATTACAAATAATATGGCTGAAGGCCATCTAACACGATAACAGCGGAAGGTTTGGAAGATAAGTGAGTCCATCAACTCCAGCGGCATCACTGAGTATAGAACCACGACCTAAAAATGGGCATCTTACTCATCGTCTGAAAAGTCTGCGACATGAAACGTTGCAGCCCGAAAACGGGTGTAAAACTATACTATATGCAATATTTGGCTGGTGGAAAGCTCTATGGTTAAGTTTTTGCGTAAAGCCAATTTTTCCCTACTTCAAAGGAATAGATTTTAATTAACTATCATGGTAGTTGAAACAATCGTTGAGAAGATAGACATCCTCTCAACCCCAATTAAAATAATCATTAACCCAACAAAATTAATTAAAGTAACATGATGAGATTCACGTGATAATCCAAGTACTAGATACTCAATACGTCCATAACCGGGGACACGGCTAATCATGATCAGTTTGTACACTCTGCAGAGGTTTGTGCACTTTTCCCCATAAGACTCGATCTCCTCCGTTTGTTTTCTCGCACTACAATATGTTTGAGAAATGGATGACCGAGACACAGTCTTTCCGAAGAGGTCCCCTTAACCAGATAGATAGGCCGGTACACCTACAAAACCCACTACATCTGCTAGCCCATCATGGAAAGGTTTCCCACAAGTTACTCAACTGTGCCAGAGCCCATATTGGCATGTGACTGCACACGGAAGTTTCTAGCATGAAAAATCTCATGATCCCTTTGAGCCTGGGTGGCGGTCCAAAAGAAAAACAATCAATCACTGGAATACCCAGATGCCTCAATCCACCCAGATGTGTATTAATGTTGCCACCTTAAGTTGAACCATTAATTATCAAACTCACATCTGTCATGGATTTCACTCAAACCCAAACCACGTCTACGAGCATAGCATGTCCTATCAGCAAACGTAGAAGTAACTCCCAAGGGTTTGAATGTAATGCAGGTAATAGGTACTACCTCAATCTACTTCCCAATCCCACAAGTTTAATTGATCCTACTCATGCAATGTGTGAGGGTTGGACTAATGCAATGAAAACTGGGTAATTAGAAAGCATGATAAAAGTGTTACTTGCCTTGCTGATGATCCGCAAAACCTAGAGACTCAAAGTAGCAAGCGGCGCACTCCGGGTACTCTATCGCAAACAAACAAGCATACAATAAGTACTTAACTAATGCATGGGTAAAACTCAAATAAGAGATCTAACCAGAAAGTTCAACTTAAGAACTCCGGTTTGCAAAAAGAATCAACTCGAAAGAAGCAACGAAACTCAAACTGCAAAAGAAACGAGCTCCGGTTTACTAGTTGGCCTAAAGTTAAATTTTACAGTAGCCAAAACTTTGTTCAAGTTGATTAAACGTAAAGAGGGCATCGAGACAAAGATCTGGGATTTTGAATCACCTGATTCCGACTCTCGAGCGAAAAGAAAAACGCGAAACAAGATCACGGCAGAAATCGCGATCGGAATAACCGCGGATAAATACCCAGAAAAAGAAAACGGACGAACAAGCTAACGAACGAACGTTCGCTGAAGGCGGTTAACTAACGAAAACCATTCGTTAAAATGAACGTACGGACGAACGTCCGCTAAATAACTAAACCGAAAAACCAAACCGATCTAATCTAATAAAAAAACGAATCTACAGTTTTCTTACTAAACCGATCGGATTCTAAAAAAAAACTAATATACCTCGACGACGAACTCCGGCGACGGCGGTCCGGCGGCGGGGCACTCCGGCGGGGCGAGGCAGCGTTGCAGCGGCGTCGGGTGGCGGCGGCGCGGGGCGGCGAGCGGCAAGCGGCGGCGCGAGCGGGCGGCGGCGGCGCGGCGCGGGCTCGGGCGGCGGCGACGCTAGGGTTAGGGCAGGCGAGGCCAGGCGGCTGGGGGCGGTCGGGCCGGGCGCTGCGCTTATAAAGCCCAGAGTCCTGGGCCTTCACGACTCCAAGTCGGTTTCCTATTTATTTATTTTTTAAATAGAGTCCTGGCGCAGAAAAACTAACGAAAGAAATACCAAACCGACTCCAAAATTCCCGAAATAAATTATCACCTTCCTCTAATAATATTTAGGACAAAGTGAACATTTTTCCCGGACCTAAATGCAATTTTCAAAAAGCGCATATTTTTCCTATGCAAATAAATCCGCAAATAAATCCAGAAAAATACCAAAAGTGATTTTTAATATTTTTCCTCCAATATTTCTGTTATTTTGGAGAAGTCATATTATCTCCGCTCATATATTTTATTTAGAAATATTTTTAGGAGAGAAAAATAATTAGTATCACACTATCCTCGTACTGGTATTCGAGTGAACTCAAATACGAAAACGGTAAAATTCCCAACTCTCTCCGTAGGTCCTTGAGTTGCTTAGAATTTCGAGGAACGCCACAAACAAAAATGCAAAAAGCATGAAATGCAATATGATCTATGTATAACATTCCAAATTGAAAATTTGGGATGTTACAAACCTACCCCCCTTAGAATGAATCTCGCCCTCGAGATTCGACTTGGCTAGAGAACAGGTGTGGGTGGTCCTTGCGTAGATCATCTTCTCATTCCCAGGTGGCTTCTTCCTCGGTGTGGTGACTCCACTGAACTTTGCAAAACTTGATAACCTTACTGCGAGTAACTCTGCTCGAAAATTCGAGAATCTTAGCAGGCTTCTCCTCGTAGGTCAGATCACTGTCCAACTGAATTGCTTCCAGGGGTACTGTGTCTCTAAGTGGTATATCGGCCATCTCCGCGTGACACTTCTTAAGCTATGAAACGTGAAACACGTCGTGCACTCCTGACAATCCCTCGGGCAACTCCAACTTATAGGCAACCTCTCCCATGCGTTCCAAAACACGATAAGGTCCCACAAATCTCGGGGCTAACTTCCCTTTAACTCCGAAACGTTTAACTCCTCGTAGAGGCAATACTCTCAAGTATGCTCTATCTCCGATCTCATAGGTTATCTCCTTGCGCTTCGTGTCTGCATAACTCTTCTGCCTGGACTGAGCTACCTTCAGTCTATCTCGGATCAACTTTACCTTCTCCTCAGACTCTTTGATTAAGTCTGGTCCAAACAACTGTCGGTCTCCAACTTCGTCCCATGACAACGGTGTTCGGCATCTTCTTCCATACAATGCCTCGAACGGTGCCATCTTCAAACTGGCTTGGTAACTGTTGTTGTATGAGAACTCCACGTAGGGCAAATTGTCATCCCAACTAGATCCATAATCTAATGCACAGGCTCTCAGCATATCCTCCAAAATCTGATTGACTCTTTCAGTCTGTCCATCTGTCTGCGGATGAAATGTTGTGCTAAACTCTAGCCTGGTACCCAAAGTTTCATGTAACTGATTCCAGAACTTTGAGGTAAACTGGGTTCCTCTATCTGATACGATGCTCCTCGGAGCTCCATGCAGACATACAATTTTGGTCATGTATATCTTTGCCAACTTTGCACTGGTATAAGTGGTTTTCACAGGGATAAAGTGGGCTACCTTCGTCAATCGGTCTACTACTACCCAGATTGAATCATATCCTGCTTTGGTCCTAGGCAATCCGGTGATAAAATACATGCCAAGCTTCTCCCACTTCCATTCGGGTATTGGCACAGGTTGTAACAATCTTGCCGGCTTCTGATGTTCTGCCTTTACTCTCTGGCATACATCACAAACTGCTACATACTCCGCAATATCCTTCTTCATACCGGTCCACCAGAAAATATCCTTCAAATCCAAATACATCTTAGTATTTCCTGGGTGAATCGAGTATGGTGAATCATGGGCCTCCTGTAAAATCAACTTCCTGATCTCCGGGTCATTAGGGACATAGATTCGATCCTCAAACCATAAGGTGGCGTGCTCATCCTCATGAAAACCTTTAGCTTTTCCTTCGCTCATCCTCTCCTTTATAGCGACAACCTCCTTGTCAGCTTTCTGAGCTTCTCTGATTTTATCCATCAGGGTAGACTGGATTTCTAATGTTGCTACGTAGCCTCTCGGAACTATCTCCATATGTAGTTCTCGTAGGTCCTTGGCTAACTCCTTCGGAAATTCCTCCATCATTAGGGTATTGACATGGCTCTTGCGGCTTAGCGCATCAGCTACTACGTCAGCCTTTCTGGGATGATAATGCAATCTCATGTCATAATCCTTAATGAGTTCCAGCCATCTCCTTTGCCTAAGATTCAGCTCCTTCTGAGTGAATATATACTTCAAACTCTTGTGATCCGTGTATACTTCACAATGGTTTCCAATAAGAAAATGTCTCCACGTCTTCAATGCATGCACTACAGCTGCTAACTCCAAATCATGGGTGGCATAGTTCATCTCATGAGGCTTTAGTTGTCATGAAGCATACGAAACAACTCTTCCTTCCTGCATAAGAACAACTCCAAGTCCTCGACGTGAAGCGTCACAGTACACCTCATAATCCTTATGTTGATATGGCAGAATCAACACAGGGGACGAGACCAATCGCTTCTTTAATTCCTGAAAACTGGCCTCACATTCTTCTGTCCAACTGAACTTGGTGTCCTTCTTCAACAACTCCGTCATTGGCTTTGCAATCTTCGAGAAATTCTCGATGAATCTCCTGTAGTATCCTGCCAGTCCCAGAAAACTCCGGATCTCTCCAACTATTGTTGGTGCTTCCCAATGGGTCACAGTGTCCACCTTAGCGGGATCTACTGCTATTCCATCTCCAGATATAATGTGTCCGAGAAATTCGACTTCCTTCAACCAAAACTCGCATTTGCTAAACTTGGCATATAACTGATGTTCTCTGAGCTTCTCCAATACCAAACGCAAATGCTCTGCATGCTCCTCTTCATCCTTCGAGAAGATCAAAATATCATCTATGAACACTACGACGAACTTATCCAAATACTCCATAAAGACTTTGTTCATCAGGTTCATAAAGTATGCCGGTGCGTTTGTCAGACCAAACGACATAACGGTATACTCGTACAACCCATACCTAGTGGTAAAGGTCGTCTTAGGTATATCTTGCTCTCGGATCTTCAATTGGTGGTACCCTGATCGCAGATCGATCTTGGAAAATATCTTAGCTCCTTGCAATCTATCGAACAGATCATTGATCATTGGTAATGGGTACTTATTCTTGATCGTTACTTCATTCAGTCCTCGGTAATCAACAGCCATTCTTAACGGTCCATCCTTCTTCTCCACTAGAAGTACTGGCGAACCCCAAGGCGAAGAACTTGGGTGTATAAATCCTTTATCCAGTAACTCCTTAATCTGCTTCTTTATATCCTCCAAATCCTTTGCGGGCATCCTATATGGTCTCTTAGAAATTGGCCCGGTGCGTGGCAAAAGTTCAATCAAAAATTATATATCTCTATCTGGTGGCATGCCAGGTAACTCCTCTGGAAACACATCCGGATAATCCTTCAGTACTGGCACTTCCTCCTGAACAACTCCCGTGAGAGAATGTACTTGAGTCCTTATAGGCGAATGCCTAGATACATACTTAATCTTTTTTCCCTCCGGGGTGGTGAGCAAAATAGACTTACTGGCATAGTCAATATTGCCTCCATACTTCGATAGCCAATCCATACCTAATATCACATCCAATCCTTGTGACTCCAGAACTATTAGGTCAGAGGGGAAAGTATGGCGTCCTGTGATCAATGGTGTCTGAAAACATCCTTGGTGTGCCATATAATCTGCTCCAGGGGAACTTACTAACATGGGGGTCTTAAGAACTCGGGTGGACATCCTATGTCTATTTACGGATCCCCTTGAAATATATGAATGCGATGCACCAGTATCGAAAAGAACTATTGCGGTAAATGTCTTAACCAAAAACTTACCGACAACAACATCTGGTTGCTCTTCTACCTCCTCCATGGTCACGTGGTTCACTTGTCCTTTGTTGAACGGGTTGGGCTTCTTTCCGGCGCTTTCTTGCCGTTCCCATTCTTAACTTCAGGGCATTCATTGGCATAATGTCCATTCTTCCCGCACTTGTAACAAGTGACATGGCTAAAATCACTCTTGGTGGGTGTAGACGGTGTAGGGCGGCTCTGGTTTCCATTGGCTCCATTCCCATTCCCATTGCCATTCTTGGTGCCATTTGGATTGTGCGAGCTACCTCCTTCATGGGTATGTTGAAACTGTCCTACCGCTTTAGGGGTAAAGCCGGGCTTCTGCTGAGCTCCAGAATTATACTTCCCTTTCCCATACTTCCTCTTGTGACTCTCAATCTGCTGGTGCTTCCTTTCAATCATTAGGGCGCGGTCAACCAACTCCTGGTAGTTATTGAAAGTTGCCACCATCAACTGTACGCTCATCTCATCATTCAGCCCTTCCATGAATCTCTCCTGCTTAGCGGCATCTGTGGCCACATCATCTGGGGCATAACGAGATAGGGTACTAAACTCATCCATGTACTGGGCCACAGTACGATTCCCTTGGCGCAAATTGCGAAACTCCTGCGTCTTCATACTCATGGCTCCAGTCGAGACATGGGCGGTACGAAAAGCTTGCTGGAACTGATCCCAAGTCACATTGGCTATGGGGTAAGTGGCTGTGTAATTCTCTCACCATGCTGCGGCTGGTCTAGACAACTGGTGTGCGGCAAATCACACCTTCTCAGCATCTGAGCAATTGGCGGTGGTCAAATCCCTTCCAATCTTGCGTAGCCAGTCATCAGCCACAATTGGTTCGATGCTGCTAGCAAACACGGGTGGTTGCAACCTTAAGAAACGTGTCAGGTTGTCCACGGGTGGTGGTGGTGGAGGGTTGTTGTTGTTGTTCTGGTTGTTCTGGGTGTTCTGGACAAGAAGTTGCATCAGGGTGTTCTGCTGCTGGATCAGCTGGGTGAGCTCAGGGGGAAACTCAAATTCACGTCTTGGAGGCATCTGATGGGTGTAGAGGGAAGAGATTAGAATAGAAAAGAGGTCTAAGGGAAAATCACTACCCATATGCACATGAGACAAACACACAATCATAACACACCAATCAATTTCAAACAAGGTCTTACAAATCAAACGATCGTTTTACATAAGTGCTCTAAAACTAATATATGGTAGTAACTACTAGTCACAGGGTGGTCATCTAAAAATATTGATCGGCAGAGGATTCCATAATATCTGCTCCAGCTTCATCTTCATAGTCTTCATCCTTGCTATCCTCAGCTTCCGAATCAGTGTCATCTATGATGATATAGTCTTCCGGTGGTATCTCCTTGGGTTCTTCTTCCTCGTCTTCTTCTCCCATGAGTATCCCTAACTTCCGGGTCAAATCATCATTCTTCTCCACAAGTATCTTCATCTCCTCCTCATATCTGTCGCGTGTAGACTTGAGTTCTTCTTCTAGCTCCAAATTCCTATTTAGGGCCTTCTTCAAA
This sequence comes from Secale cereale, assembly GCA_902687465.1. NCBI lineage: Eukaryota > Viridiplantae > Streptophyta > Magnoliopsida > Poales > Poaceae > Secale > Secale cereale. The sequence goes on from LR738714.1 coordinate 290,849,976, forward strand.
TCTATCATCCCTGCACACATCTGGTGCTCCTAGCGACGAATGTGGTGGTTCAACTCCTGGATGAATGCTGCAATGGATCTACCCTTCTGGGTGCTAATCATATCCCAATTCTCATCTCGGCGTCCACAAATCTGGTAGATAGTGTCCTTTAGCTCCTGCTTGTAGACTTCTCCAATCCTTCCCATAGCAATGTGGGCTGCCATACTCCTTCCTAGGCTCCATGTAGGCGCATTAAAGGAAAATGCTATGAGTGAGGTGACAGGTGCGAACGTCCTTCCTGGAACTTGAGCTTGAATCAACCAATGCTCCTCCTCAGGTAGAGTGGCATTGTAGGTTCCGGTGAAACTTGGTAATCCAATATTGAGATATCTTGTGACTTCCTTCAAGTGTCGTCCAAAAGGTGTGTCTTCATCCGGTTGCATGAACTTGTGCTTTGCTTCCACCATCCTAAAGAGTAGAAAAGATGAGGAGTCAGAAAAGAGAAGAGTGAATTGTGCTCTAGGGCTTGTCTTAGTGGTCGTGTCCTACAGTCAGCGTGTGCTCTGATACATCTTGTAGCGACCAGACCTCAAACAGTCTGATCACTGTGCGTCAGTGTCATCCCTGGATCAATAATGCTGACACACACAGTACTTGAAGGATTTATAACAGAGTAGCAATCACACACTTATTACATTGATAGTCCAACGATGAACTTATTACAAATAATATGGCTGAAGGCCATCTAACACGATAACAGCAGAAGGCTTGGAAGATAAGTGAGTCCATCAACTCCAGCGGCATCACTGAGTATAGAACCACGACCTAAAAAGGGGCATCTTACTCGTCGTCTGAAAAGTCTGCAACATGAAACGTTGCAGCCCGAAAACGGGTCAGCACATGGAATATGCTGGCAAGGTAACACAAGAGAATGTAATGAAAGTAAAACTATACTATATGCAATATTTGGCTGGTGGAAAGCTCTATGGTTAAGTTTTTGCGTAAAGCCAATTTTTCCCTACTTCAAAGGAATAGATTTTAATTAACTATCATGGTAGTTGAAACAATCGTTGAGAAGATAGACATCCTCTCAACCCCAATTAAAATAATCATTAACCCAACAAAATTAATTAAAGTAACATGATGAGATTCACATGATAATCCAAGTACTAGATACTCAAGATGTCCAAAACCGGGGACACGGCTAATCATGATTAGTTTGTACACTCTGCAGAGGTTTGTGCACTTTTCCCCACAAGACTCGATCTCCTCCGTTTGTTTTCTCGCACTACATGGTGTTTGAGAAATGGATGACCGAGACACAGTCTTTCTGAAGAGGTCCCCTTAACCAGATAGATAGGCCGGTACACCTACAAAACCCACTACATCTGCTAGCCCATCATGGAAAGGTTTCCCACAACTTACTCAACTATGCCAGAGCCCATATTGGCATGTGGATGCACACGGAAGTTTCTAGCATGAAAAATCTCATGATCCCTTTGAGCCTGGGTGGCGGTCCAAAAGAAAAATAGGCAATCACTGGAATACCCAGATGCCTCAATCCACCCAGATGTGTATTAATGTTGCCACCTTAAGTTGAACCATTAATTATCAAACTCACATCTGTCATGGATTTCACTCAAACCCAAACCACGTCTACGAGCATAGCATGTCCTATCAGCAAACGTAAAAGTAACTCCCAAGGGTTTGAATGTAATGCAGGTAATAGGTACTACCTCAATCTACTTCCCAATCCAACAAGTTTAATTGATCCTACTCATGCAATGTGCGAGGGTTGGACTAATGCAATGAAAACTGGGTAATTGGAAAGCATGATCAAAGTGTTACTTGCCTTGCTGATGATCCGCAAAACCTAGAGACTCAAAGTAGCAAGCGGCGCACTCCGGGTACTCTATCGCAAACAAACAAGCATACAATAAGTACTTAACTAATGCACGGGTAAAACTCAAATAAGAGATCTAACCAGAAAGTTCAACTTAAGAACTCCGGTTTGCAAAAAGAATCAACTCGAAATAAGCAACGAAACTCAAACTGCAAAAGAAACGAGCTCCAGTTTACTAATTGGCCTAAAGTCAAATTTTACAGTAGCCAAAACTTTGTTCAAGTTGATTGAACGTAAAGAGGGCATCGAGACGAAGATCTGGGATTTTGAATCACCTGATTCCGACTCTCAAGCGAAAAGAAAAACGTGAAGCAAGATGAGGGCAGAAATCGTGATCGGAATAACCGCGGGTAAATACCCTGAAAAAGAAAACGGACGAACAGGCTACTGAACGAACGTTCGCTGTCTGCGGTTAACTAACGAAAACCGTTCGTTAAAATGAACATATGGACGAACGTCCGCTAAATAACTAAACCGAAAAACCGAACCGATCTAATCTAATAAAAAAACGAATCTACGGTTTTCTTACTAAACCGATCGGTTTCTTAAAAAACGATATACCTCGACGACGAACTCCGGCGACGGCGGTCCGGCGGCGGGGCACTCCGGCGGGGCGAGGCGGCGGTGCGGCGGCGTCCGGTGGCGGCGGCGCGGGGCGGCACGCGGCGGCGGCGCGGCGCGGGCTCGGGCGACGGTGGCGCTAGGGTTAGGCCAGGCGAGACGAGGCGGGCTGGGGGTGGTCGGGCCGGGCGCTGCGCTTATAAAGCCCAGAGTCCTGGGCCTTCACGACTCCAAGTCGGTTTCCTATTTTTTTTAAATAGAGTCCTGGCGCAGAAAAACTAACGAAAGAAATACCAAACGGACTCCAAAATTCCTGAAATAAATTTTCACCGTCCTCTAATAATATTTAGGACAAAGTGAACATTTTTCCCGGACCTAAATGCAATTTTGAAAAACGCGTATTTTTCCTATGCAAATAAATCCGCAAATAAATCCAGAAAAATACCAAAAGTGATTTTTTAATATTTTTCCTCCAATTTTTCTGTTATTTTGGAGAAGTCATATTATCTCCGCTCATATATTTTATTTAGAAATATTTTTAGAAGAGAAAAATAATTAGAATCACACTGTCCTCGTACGGGTATTCGAGTGAACTCAAATACGAAAACTGTAAAATTCCCAACTTTCTCCGTAGGTCCTTGAGTTGCTTAGAATTTCGAGGAACGCCACAAACAAAAATGCAAAAAGCATGAAATGCAATATGATCTATGTATAACATTCCAAATTTAAAATTTGGGATGTTACAAGAAGGCACACTAGAAGCTTCGGGGGAGGACCAGAAGACCTATAAGGAGATGACAAGGGAACATGTTGCGCCTTCGTGGGTAGGGCATGCCCTGTTGTCTTGTTGGTATTTGAGATATGTTATTATTGCTTCCTAGTTGTTGTGCCATTGAGTAAATGTGATTTGTATGTATTATCATTTGCATAGTTAGTTCATAATATTTGATGAAAACTTGGGTGCTATTTAAGCTTATATACGGATACAAGAAAAAAAGAGTTCGTAAAATTTTTTCTTGATCACTTTCAGTTTATCAACTGGATTGCTTGAGGACAAGCAATGAGTTAAGCTTGGGGGAGTTGATACTTCTCTGTCGTATCTACTTTTCCAAACACTTTTGCTCTTGTTTTGGACTGTAATTGCATGATTTGAATGAAATTAACCAAGACTAACGTTGGTTTTAGCGAACTACCATCGTATTGTTTTTGTGCTGAAATAATAGTTCTCGGAATCCATGAAACTTTTTGGAGATTTTTATGGAATAAAAGAAAAATACTGGAGCGAGGACCCACTAGAGGGTGCACCTATTCTGATAGAGGCAAAGTTGTCCCGTCTTTCGATGAGATGGTGGCTATCGTTTTGGAGGAAGTCGACTTTGACGATCCGACTACGAACGTGCGAGGACGTCGTGCCTTAGCAACCGCTAAACCAACTCCGAGAGGTTATTGAACACACCGGAGCACGATCAACCTGACCACGAAGGTCTGTTTCCTGCAAGCAAACGAAGAACAAATAAGAAACTAAGATTGCAATCTGGATATTGCGAATATAAGAGGAAAGCTTTATTGATCAAGGTGGGGTTCTGTGATGCCTTTTTCTGGTCGTTGAACACAAACGAAGTACGCGAAGTTGCAGCTATGGCGAACTTTTAATCTAAACAAAACCCAAAGTCTAAACGACGCCCTAAGGGCTATATATATGGAGAAAGAGAGAGGGAATTTCGTGGCCCCTTGGAGAAGGGGTCCGAAACCAACCCTAACTCTGTTTTCCCCACACATACAGACTCTAAAAACAGCCTATACTCAAGTATTTCGAAATTACATGGGCATGGCCCAATAATAAGGTGACGCAGCACCTATAATAGCCTCTGGACGAAATTTATGAAGTGACATCTTGTATATTTCGTCCAAGGCTTCTCGCACTCATTATGGTGGCTTCAAAGTCCTGAAATCATCACTTGTAACTCCATTCTTGTTCCCCTTGCCCATGCCATTATCTCCATGCTTGATCTTTCTCCAATGTTCATCCTTCTTGTCCAAGCTAGGCCCTTCATTTGGAAGCAAGACAAATGTATCCAATTTAGGCAGCATCATATTCTCATGAACATTAGAATCATTACCAAGAAACGAAAGTACCTGGTAATTTAATTGGCGTGCGCGAGCTCTAGTAATTGGTCCTATATATGTGTCAGTTGGAGGTGTGGGTGTAACCTTGTTAGTGATGTCCTCATCATATTCCCCACAAGGCAATAGGGCACGGCCACCCCCCGGGGGCACCTTATTACCTTGTGGGGCCCATGTGGCTCTGCTAACCCTAAACTCAAGTCTATAAATATCATCTTACCAAGAAAAAACTTAAGAGAAGAAGTTTCATTGCGTTTTATGATACAGAGATACTGCCAGCTCCTGGTCTTTATCGTGAGGGCTGTTCTCAAGTGCGTTGGCTCCGGAGAGGGGGGTTTGTCAACATCATCATCATTAACCCTTCTTCATCGCCAATTTCACGATGCTCACCGCCAGGAGTGAGTATTTCCTTCGCAGGCTTGCTGGGATGGTGATGGAGTTGGCTGAGATTTTTTATGTAATCGGGTCAATTTGTTAGGGCTTGATCCCTAGTATCCACTATGTTTTGAGATTAATATTGCTATGACTTTGCTATGCTAAATGCTTGTCACTCGGGCCCGAGTGCCATGATTACAGATCTGAACCCTGTATGTTTTCATGAATATATTTGAGTTATTGATCCTATCTACTAGCTATATGCACTTGTTATTGTTCTTATCTGTAGACCCCAAGGTGACAATAGTTGGGATACTCTCTAGGGATGACCGTAATTTGAGGACTTCATGTATTCACCATGTGTGAATACTTTGTTCCGGTTCTCTACTAAAAGGAGGCCTTAATATCCCTTAGTTTCTTTATGGACCCCAGTGCCACGGGACGATAGGACAAAACATGGCATGCAAGTTCTTAGTATAAGCACGTATGACTATATACGGAATACTTGCCTACATTACATTGATGCATTGGAGCTATTGTGTATCGCTCTAGGTTGTGACTGTTACATGATGAATGTCATCCAACACAATTATCCATCACTGATCCAATGCCTATGCTTTCCGCATATTGATCTTTGCCAAGTTACTATTATTGTTGTTGTTCTTACAATCACTACAAAACTACTAGTGTTACTGTTCCTCTTACTATTGCTATTGTTACCGCTGCTATCAAACTATCATACTATTGTGCTACTAAGCACCTTGCTGCAGATATTTAGTTCTCTAGGTGTCGTAGAATTGACAACTCCATTGTTAATACTTACAAATATTCTTTGGCTCCCCTTATGTCGAATCAATAAGTTTGTGTCAAATACTGCCTTCGAAGACTGTCGCGGTCCCCTATACTTGTGGGTTATCAACAAGTTAGCTACTACTAGATTATCAACTCCTTTTCTATCAACAATATTCAAATCAAACTCTTTGTGACGCCCGGGTAGTTAAGCTACAGTAACCACACGCTAATGATGCCACGTCACCACTGTTACTGTTGATAATCTCTCGTTAATCCAAATACCGTTCAAATTCAAATTCAAATTAAAGTCAAAATTTAAATTTGTCAAACATGATAACAAAAATGTTCCATGTGTGGCAAATATTCTCTGGGTTTTTGTCGTGTTGAAACCACATTTTTAATAAATAAATTAAATACACTATGATATTTAAAACAGCAGCTTGAACGTTTAATTAAATACCTTTTCTAATTAATAAAATGTTAAACTGTTTATTTAAGCTATAAAGTTAAATGTGGCTGTGGGCTAATTATTAAAACTAATTTATAAACTAGTTGTGTGTTTTATAAAACAAAGTTTAAAAGAATCTAAAAACAAAACAGAAAAGAATAAGTTAAAACAAAAACAAAAAAATAAAAAGAAACAAAAACCCCCGGCCCAACTGGGCCTTGGCCCAGCCAACGGGCCCAGCCAGGCCGGCCCACCC